>CM067369.1:167729323-167821823 GCA_034401795.1 Chaetoderma sp. LZ-2023a | reverse complement strand
TAAATTCGACTTCAAGAGACTTGGAAACAAAGTCCAACAACACCTTTTGAAATATAGTTCATTGTTCAAATGATTAATGACCGTTGCGTGATCCCTTTGATCAATCAACAGACTGATACTAGAACCTTGTTCAGAAAGGGATACCTTCTGAACAAACAGAATCGAGCTCACTGGGTTAATATGCATGGCTTGATCTCTTTGATCAACCGCCACTCATTCATGAGAGTATTACTGGAAGCCCACTCAGAAACCTTAGAACTCAATCAACGTCAATAGATTTAGACAATAGTTTTTAAACATCTGCGGCAGTCCAAATCTTTAATATGAATATAATTTAAAATGTTCAAAGTACAATTGAACACTAATCTAAGCCACATCCATAAGGCCATCAATTCTAATAAATAGACATTTTTTTTGGGTGGACAGGCAGATTTTTTCTGTGGCCTGAAGCTGACAAACCTTGTCGAAACCGGTCGGCCACTTCACGACGGTGCATAAGATTATTGGTAATATACACAATTATCCTTTGATAGCTTATATTAATTATTTAAATATTAACATGCTTAATCATAACCTTCTTTTTTCAGCGGTAGATTTCTGATACGCTTGTAGAATTTGTTAGGCTTGTAATTCGAGACTTCCCTTGGTTCACGATTCCATTAGGTCCCCTCACATTTTTGGTATTCTTGTAGATTTTAGTGGCAGAAACATTGAATTATCTAACTAGTAACATTATGGCTGGAGTTAGCAAGAGTAGAAGACGGGATGACAGGAGGTCTAACGACAGTCGCCCGCCATCTGACCAGGCTGCACTAACCAAGTATTACTACATGATTATACAATGCTTTCACCACCTTGGCATCTTGAATGCTCATGTACATAGGGGCAGTTTGCCTCTTGGATTGAGCTGGGAAGTGTCAGAGTTAGAGAGACAGAATTTCTTCTGTAAACCAGCGATGCCAAACGCGGAGGTCCGTAAGGACATCTTAGCAGCAAATTTGAAATGGGCCATATCTTTACTTCAGGTTAACATAGTCACTATAATTTCCAGCTTGGTCGTCTTATGTCGCTTCTCATCGAAGCTCAGTCCAGACCAAATTTAGAGCGAAGACCACAGCAATAAATTGGGCCCGAAATAACTATGGCAGGAAGTTTCATTCTTCATCAATTGATCAGTTTTATGATTTCATCAGACCTTTTGATCCGCATTTTAGAACCTGCCATAGTACAACACCCACTGTAGGGTCACCTGTGACCTTACCAGGAACATCAACTGCAGGGCCCTCTGTGGCCCTACCAGGCACACCGACTGCAAGGTCAGCCTTGACCTTACCAGTCATCCCACAATCAAATCGGAAACGGAATAGGTCACCCACTGAGAGTCCCCCAGTAGTAAAGCGGGTGAATAACCAGTGCTCACCAGTGTTCCCCCCTGCAGTCTCCTGTGGTGGATCCGCTCCTGATTTCACTGCCAGAATGGTCACCGTCAGTGTCTGCTCATGTGGATCCTAGTCAGATCCCTCTTCCAGTCTCGCCAATGTCCCCAGTCGAGTTTCCTCCCCTTCCACAGAGAGCAGCTACTGACCGACCTGGTCAAAAGACCAGATCGTCGACGCCGAGGTCCAAGCCACCACAATCTAAATTTACGCCCACACCTAAGCCCAAACCTACGCCTAGGGATACACCCAAAGAGCATAGGTCTTTCTACAAGTTTCGTTCGTGGTGGATAACAAGAATGAATGGCGCCTTCCTACTCTGAACAAGAAGATTCTGCTGATTGGGTCTTCAAATTTAGCTCGTATCAATCAGACACCTCATCTAGATATGCAGGTAGCAATCTATCCAGGTGCTAAGATAAACCACATTAGGAATATGGTTAGAAAATACAACGAGGTCTTCCAACCTCAGCGTATCATCTTTAACATCGGAATTAATGATAAGGACGAACTTCAGCATGACACCTCCCAAAGAATTGAGAATCTGTTTAGTACCATGCGTTCAAAATTTCCAAAGGCTAAAGTTCATTTTGCCAAACTAAATTATTCGAAGCACCTGACTACAACCCAGAAACGAAACATACAATTCGTTAACAGCCGTGTAGAGGCCTTAAGGGCCAAGGTCCCTATCCTGCCCAGCCTCCCCGTGTCTGAATTTCAGGTGGTTGAGGACAACATCCACTGGACTGAGTGCACTGCAAATAGGATGTATAATAGTTGGTTATCGCACCTTAATTTAAGCTAACTACGGGTCAGGGTACTAACCACCCATAAATTGGGCTGGGTGGTAATATCGTTAACCTAACTGGTTCTACATTGTCTGAAGCAGAAAGATCTTTGCTAAATCTCGGTCTAACATGTGTACCAACACCACGGCCCAAAGTCGACATAGATGCCCTTTTAGATAATGGCTTATGGGAAATTGAAGAATTTTCTCACCGTGTAAAATTAGCAGACTTTTTTCGAAATTCCAAGAAAAACAACTTTATACCTTTTGTTGAAAAAACTGTCTGGGAACCTAACTCGAAGTTGGTTGACCCTGCGATCCCTGATAGTATAAAAGCTATCAAGGAGCGTGTTGAAAATTTAGAATTTCCTAAAAATCATCAAAATTTGTCATATCAAGAACGTTTAGCCTTAACAGGTTTGCGTGAAAACAATGACATCGTTATAAAGCCTGCTGACAAGGGATCTGCTACGGTAATAATGCGTAAGGATAATTATATTCGTGAAGCGCATCGGCAACTCAGTAATCTGAAACACTGCCGCAAATTAGACGAACCACTCTGGCAAAATAATTGTGATAAATTTAATGGAATCCTTCAAGAAATGGCTGACAACAAGGCCATAACGAAAAAGCAGTTTAAATACCTTACTGCTAAACGAGATTCAAATCCACGTACGTTTTACCTGTTGCCAAAAATTCATAAACCTATTGAGTCATGGTCCGACCCTATGATACCGCCGGGTCGACCTATTATCTCTGATTGCGGCTCTGAATCTTATCGAATTAGTGGAATTATTGATTACCACCTACAACCAATTGCGAATAGACATTTCAGCTTTTTGAACAACACTGAAGATTTTCTATCCGAGGTCTCCAAAATTTCTGTTCCTCCAAACTCACTCTTGATAACCCTCGACATCGATGATATGTACACAAACATTGACATCGAAAGGGGTTTGACTTCTGTGCGCAGAGCATTTGATAAATATCCTGATAACAATAGGCCCACTAGCGAAATATTAGCTCTCCTGGAGCTGAGTTTAAAGGGCAATGATTTCGAATTCGCTGGCGAAATCTACCAACAAATCTATGGATGCGCTATCGGTAAACGGTTTAGTCCTAGTTTTGCCAACATCTATGTAGCTGAGTGGGAAGAAGATGCGCTTAACAAATGTCCTAAGCAGCCCTTATTTTACCGCCGGTACCTCGATTATATTTTTATGATCTGGAATCATTCGAGGGAAGAGTTTGATGAATGTTTCACTATTTTGAACAATCACGATCCTAACATCAAACTTAAAGCCAACATCGACCAGTTGTCCGTAGACTTTTTGGACGTTACTCTCTACAAAGGTGTAAATTATAACACGAGTGGGCTCCTTGATTACAAAGTATTCTTTAAGCCCACCGATTCCCATCAACTACTGCATAAGAAATCTTTCCATCCACCTCATACTTTTAAAGGTATTGTCAAATCACAGATTATCCGATTTCACCGAAATTCTAGTGATAGAAAGAATTTTGGATCTGCGTGTTCCACCGTATTTAAAGCCCTCAAACCGAGGGGATATTCAACACGATTTTTGCGCAAAATAAAGTCCGAAACTTTACATGATTTGGAAACTATTACTGATAAGGCTGCCGATCAAAAGCCTACCAAAATTCGTCACAATCGTCCGATTATAGGCGTAGGACAATCTCAGAAATGTGGAAAGAAGAGGTGTAAATTAGACCTCTATCTACCTAATCAGAAAACAGTTGTCAGTTATCAGAACAAAAGCAAACTCCAACTTCAGTCTAATTTAGATTGCGATTCTAAAAATGTTATCTATTTAATATCTTGCAAATTATGCCAAAAGCAGTATGTCGGTGAAACAAAATGCCCTGTAAGATGGCGAGCTACTAGACACCTTTGCGATATTAGACACGACGAGGACACCAACGTAGCTCAACATTTCAATCTTCCTGGTCATTCTGTCGAGAGACACTTTGAAATTATGCCTATTGAGCAACTGCCTCTTTCTGCTACGGCCGAAGAAACTGATAAACAAAGAAAACTTCGAGAATCATTTTGGATTAAGCAACTGAAAACAAAATGGCCGAGAGGCATAAACGTGGACCCTGGTCTTGCTGATCAATCGAAAAAATGTTGAAATTTCTGAAATTTTGAAAGATGAATATCATAAATTGCAGGATAAAATGAAAGAACCTCTCAATTTGCGTCCGGTGATAGCCTTTAAGAAAAACTCCAATCTACGTGACATCTTGGTTAAATCGAAATTAACTCTTCAAAAACCTTCAGAATGAATGATATATATTATTCATATTTTATAGGCCATACCGCCTCTATCAAACAAACATAACAAATCTCAGACAATAAAATAAATAAAAAATATCTCCCAACCTTGGGAGATCCTGAGCCAGTGCGTTTAATCATATAACCACCACCACCGCCATCCTCACCATCACCAGCACATCAAAAAACAGCTTCTCGTCGTATTAATTTCAAAATATAGAACGGGTTTCTCCTAAGAATGGTCGCGTATTTGAACTGCATAGCTTATATACCGGGACGCAATGATTGCATGCGCAGAAGGGTTATTTTCGTGCAGTTGTTGTACCAGTGTTTTGGTGGTTAACCGAGTTAGGCCGTGTGTTTTTTTATTGGTTGCCATGGTTATCGCGCGCATCATGCTACTACAATCAAACATTTAGTGTTAGGTTTCCATTCATTGGTTTCTAGCATATTTGCCGGATATGGCTGATTTACGGTTGTCGTTACCAAGGAAAGCTTAATAAGATGATATCGTTTGAAGTATCATCTACACTGGCGACTTTATACTCGCCATCGATCATTGGTGTCGCCATAGCAGCTAGTGTGAGACTTGATTGATACAACGCAATCATCATCATCATCATCATCACCACCACCACCACCACCACCACCACCACCACCACCACCAACAACAACAACAACAACAACACCATAACCACCAGCACAACCTCCCCCTCCAACACCACCGGCACCACCTTGACAACACGCAGAACCACAAACAGCACCATTACCAGCACCGCTACAAGCACCAGCACTATCACTACCACCGCCACCACCACTAATAACAACAACAATAATAACAACGACGACGGCGGCGACGACGACAACGACGACAACAGGCCGGTTTATAATCCGTCGCATTTACGTCGCGCGATGGTCGTGCGACAGATTAGAGATCGTTGTCGCATCGCTGTTAATTTATAGTTAAGCGTTTCTGAGCGATGGCAGTGGCAAGAAAGTCGTGTGTTCGTCGTTTTCCAAATAGCTGTGAATAGAAAACATGTCTATTCTGGCGCCCGTCGCACGATTTTCATGCGAAGGTATACATGCCAAAAGTAAAAAATTGAGCGAAGACAGAGACTTCGTAGAGACACTGATCTCAACTATTCAAGAATATCCATGCATTTAGAGACATGACAGAGCATATTTTAAGGATCGACAGAAAAAAACCTAGTTGGAAATCTGTGGCTGAATCCATTAGGCGTCCCGCTATGTGTGATATGTATGCTTACACAATTCCTATTCTGAACATTACAACAGGATGTATGTACAAGTCGCTCTCCATAAAATAAGCACAACCGCTGTTCCTTTTGGGATACGTGCGTGCGTGCATCTGTGCGTGCTCGGTAATAATCACATTACATTTTGAACTGTTCATATTTGTTAATATGTTCCTATGTTCGTTACAATTAGTATTTTTTATCCTCGGCCCACCGGAGGTGGAGGCAGGGGTCATCTGCTGCCTGCCTGCCGCCCCGTCCTGCTGCCTGCGTGTGTTTGTTTGTTTGTTTGTGTGTTTGTTTATTTGTTTGTTTCATTATTTGTCTGCCAGTCTGTCGGCATTTGTTTCTCAGAAAATACGACCCGATTTGCGGGTGAAGCGTGAAAATTAGGTTACACTGAAGTCACACTGACCTACATTTGTTAATTTACATACCACAATCATGCAATGCATGACAACTCTTTACCACAATTCATCCATCCATCCATCCATCTATCCATCCATCCACCCACCCACCCAGCAACACACCCATCCACCCCTCCCCTCCCATTCTCCCTCCCTCCCTCCCCCCCCCCCTCTCTCTCTCTCTCTCTCTCTCTCTCTCTCTCATTCACTAATGTGTGGTATTCTCGTCTGCGTTCTAATATAGTACTAACTTAATACGATCTTCTTTGTAAATTCCTACGTCTTCGAACAAGAAGACGTGTAGCTGCTGTTAATAATGTAACTGCATGCGACTCAGCCATTGTGAAAGTGACAAAGCGCGTGCAAGTTTATCGTCTATAGCAAGATGTACATCGCGCTATCATCGGTATAGATCGCGTAGCTGCCGCGCCACAGTCTTCCAACACCACGCGACGGTGATACGACCGCGATGCGACGGACTATATAAGACGACGACGATGACGACGACGACAACTCCACCACCACCATCACCACCATCACCACCACCATTATCATCATAATCATCAGCAGCAGCAGCAGCAGCAGCAGCAGCAGCAGCGGCAGCAGCAGCAGCAGCAGCAGCTTCATTGTCATCGGAATAATGAGCTTTATCATCTTCGCAACCGTCCTCGTCCTTGTTACCACACGACATTTACATTTCGTATTACTTTGCCAATAACCGTACTGTGGTTTTCACCCTCAATTTTTTTTATTATTATTCTCGGTAAATAAATTAATAAATCTCACACACCCACAAGATTCCAACGAGTTTAATTTTGCGTGGGTGTGGATTAGTTGAAGCGTACATAACAACATACAAAATAGCTATCAAAATCGACGATTCGAAAGGTGTGAAAATTCGGTCTTGTATTACAATAAGTCAGATATATCAAGCTTTTCGGATATATATTTCAGAAATAATGCATCAACTTCACATTAAATGCATTATTCATCAATTGTAACGAGTATTATAGAGACAATCTCTGATTACTCACACTGACGTTCTTAATGCAATATAATTATATCTTGACGTCATTAGTTTCTGACTAGGTTGATAACATACTCAATATAGGCCTATATTTTTAATGGACTTTTCCACTTTATCCACCCATCATATGACGTCACAATCAACTACGTGACGTGTAAAATGGCATCATAATCAATGACGTAATTATGACGTCATGAATGATGTAGATAAGTACGTCACCAACGCACATTTGAAGACGGACTACGTGTGGTTGTACGAATTGTATGTCTTTACTATTTAATACATATTCTGTTGAATATTTTGCAACTAATTTGACTGGGCGGGCGCTGTAACTGCCATAGGCAGCAATAGCACCCAGTCAAATTAGTTGCAAAATATGCAACAGTTTACCTGTATAGTTTTCAGGAAATCGATAGTTAGGTCATTCTGGGATCGATCAATCCCAACACGACGAAGTGTGGGCGGAGCTTAGCTAGAGGTAATTAGTCCAGTAGTCGGTGGGGGCCCTGTAGGCCATAACCTGCGTTATGGTATGACAACAACTCACCTGGTAGAAGATATAGTTCGGGGTAGGGGTGGGCATTCTGGTTTAGCGGTTGCATTTTCAGCAAACACTTTCATGCTGTATAAATAACATTACAAGGTTGAGCGCTAATATGTAAATTTTCAGCCAATTATGACAGAGTACCTGAGCTTGCCACACCCTTGGCTTTGGCATGATGTTGGACTCTAAAACCTTGTTAAAACCTTGTTAACCGCGATTCTGTCATGAAATACTGAGTAAATGTTTTCTATTTACCCGCGTCACGCCCAATGAAGACTTGGAAACCTATCATATTCGCAACCAGTAAACGAGCGCTTGAAGCGTAACTATATCTAAAAGTAGTTTCAGGCAATTGATGTAATAAACCCCGCAGCGCCCAAATTAGTTTCAAGATATTCAACAGCATACCTGTATAGTTGCATTGAAGTTGGGATTCGTGAAAATTCCTACAGATACTACTGGATCTAGCATCAATTATTTTATAAACGTGCGAAGAATCCACCAACATCAACCAAAACTTGTTTCGCGGACGGATATAGAATTCTAACAAACTTGGCAAATATCTAGGCTACAACGATAGCATGCCATTTCCTTTTCAAATTAATACCTAGAAAACTTGCTAATAATAGACGCGACGGACGCATCACCATTGTCGCGTTAATAGTGCCACACAGACATTCTAAAGTAATTAACTTAGTTCTAGCCTGCTTTTGCCAACGGTAATAGAATGACCAATATAACAGGCTGGGGTCAGGCCATTTTTCTAAAGTATTCAGCCCGTTTACGAGCATGCAGTCTAATTGCGACTACACTTGCGCGAATACGTGATTAGATTGAAAATCGTGATTATTTTTTAAATCAAGAATTTATATGATAAAATTTATATTATCGAATAATCGTGAATGATTTCTATTGAATAAGATATTTAAATTCCAACCTTTTAACTACTTTTTAATGAGATTCATCACAAAACTTGTCATTTGCTCAGTGTTTTTTACATTTACATTTTCACATTTACCTATGTGTCGATTTGCAGGCAAATAAGTACCTCGATCGTGAGCCGAAAATGACACTTCATTTTTCTTGTAGGAATTTGCTAGATGCCATTTAGTGTCGATATTTATTTCGTTTCATTATAAAGAGGTGCCTAATTTGAGCGGCTGGAAGGGCAGAGGCCTACTTTTGACACTACTGGTCTGGACATTATGGTGTGAATGGATACCTTTAATAAAGAAGACAATGGGCGAAAGAAAATAATAATTGTGATGTTTATAAGGAAGGTAATTATAACTGTAAAAATTATGCGATCGAGTTCGATGTGGGAGTAGGTTGGGAGTTGTCGAATCCTCTCATCTCAAACTCTTGTCGACTTATGTATGTATGATTACAATATTCTGCGGCTGTAGTAGTAGTAGAAACATCATGCAGCTGCAATCAGTCCTTCTTCGCTTTTGGGTTTTGCCTACCGTGTCTTGTCCTCAGCCAAAATGTGTAGCTTCCTTAGGTCCATTCTTTATTTCACTGTACAGAGTCTTTCTTTCCTGAGATCGCCTCGTAGCACGCTTAACAGATTTATGCAATGGCGTCCTCTCCTGACTTTATATTTGCTGGCTCCCAGTAGGGCGAATTTCATGGCTCTCTGTGTTAGTCTGTCCTATGACATCGTTAGCACATGGCCAAACATGGACCATCTTTGCTGGCCGACTTTGACGGACAAACGGCGATGTATTACACATCTTGTATATGCATCACTGGAAATTATGCTGTCTGGCTATCGGTGGCCAGTGATGGTACGTAGGTGTTTGCGGTGGCGGGCAGAAAGATTGTCTAGAACTGCCTTTGGAGCTGCTGTTACAGTTATATAGCAGCAAGGATACGCAAGTTGCATTGTATAAACGTAGTCTTCTGGTCAAGGGCATCTTGATCTACAAATCCATAGCTTCCAGAAGGACAGGAAAGCTATGTTTCCCATGATGCAGCGTGCAGCAATGTCAGCATTGCTACAAAGCAGTGAGCCCAGTATTTTAATTTCCCCCCCCCCCCCCCATGTTTTGCCACGACGAAGTGGATCGTCATTTTCTTTAGTTTCACGCTTTGTAGATAGGTATATGTGGATGAACTCATTCATAATTAGATTATCAATTTTTAGTCTGCTTACAGATATTGGGAGAGGTTCGTCAAGGGATTTCTTTTCCTCGCGTATGAAGTCCACGTCGTTGGCATATTCCATTTCTATGGACAATGTGGGTTTTGGTCTTGTGGAATTTTCCAGCATGGATTGCAATGCAAGATCAGCGTACCTTGGCAGGTGAAAAGCAAAGGGGATGGACTATCTCCATGTGGGAGTCGATTGATGTCTCAAACTATGCAGACTTCACTGACTTGACCCATACTCTCAGCTTGGTGTCGGCAAGTATTAGTCTCACTCGTCGTAGCTCATCTTCATTGCAACTGACCTGCCGTAGTACATCTAGGATCTGCTGTCGAGTTATGGAAAGGTTAATAAGTAATGGAACCGATACCAATTGTGTGGGATGAATGGGGTTTCAGAATGTTGTTTCAGCGAGCTGGTCTCACTTCTCTTTCCCCTTTCGTTCTTTTTCGTACTAACAAACGATGAGAGGTGATCTTGCGGAAATGGCTTTGAGTAACGAGAGGAAGCATGCATGGAGGGCGGGGCGGGGCGGTAAATGCTGATGACATAGAATATGTCATATATATGCTCGATCTGTCTGCCATGATGTGATTTGATTAAACAGTCTCCGTGTCATTATCAAGTACCTTTGACATTTATAGCTGGATAATCAGCTAGAAACTCACTGTAAAGATATGACCGCCGCTTGAATCAGAAGGTTAAAAATAAACTGACGCGAGACGTAAATCTTTTCATAAAGCTGACACAGCAGAAGAAGCCCCATTGCCAGTTAAATTAATGATCTATATGGGATGGGGTGGGGGTGGGGTGGGGGTGGGGATTACATACACATTATAATTCATAACGCGATGACGCCGATGAGAACCTTAACAGAGGAAAGCAGCGTGGCTATAAAAGTACGTCTTCAATCGATTTTTATGCATCTCCTATGACCTTTTGTGTGTGTTGAGTATAGACATCTGTCACTCAAGAATATGACATCATAATCAATTATTGAATCTGGAAAATCCGTCACGTGTACGAATTGTATATTTTTGATGGATTTACTATTTAATCAACGTTCTGTAAAACAAAGTGTTGCACATTCCTTCGAAGAGAACAAACTGTCATCATTATCCAGCTTCGCGCTTTGTGTAATTGGTGAGAATCAGAATTCTTCAAACCCTTGAAGCCAATGAATGGATCTCATGAACGACGACCTATGCCAGCATAGCAGAACAGCCTGCTACTCCCCAAACATGTCACACATTCAGTGTTGCCAAAGGACCCCACATTCTCAGATTTGGGGCTCCATTTGTAAAATCTGGGGGTCCCATGGGGTCCTCATCTGAAATATGGGGGTCCCATTGTTTTTTTCTTAAAATAAACACAACACATTGATATAATTATAAAGCACTTTATTAAACATGTTGAAAGCACTAGTTATGACATTGTGTAAATACTGTTAATGTTTATATAGAGAATATTAACTATGCATAGTTTATTAACCTTTAGCACTTAACACTTTTGGCCACTATTATAGATCACCAAAATACCTATTTTTGAAGGTTTAACACTGGAATGACTGGCTCTAAACAGTGCCAGTCATTCCAGTGGTAAATTTTCAAACATATGTATTCTGTGATCTACAATGGTGGCTAAAATTTATATTTAATTTATATTATATATATGTCAATAAACAATAACCTAAAGCACTGTACTTGTTTGTTGTCTGATAAACCAACCAACCTACATTGAAAACCTTGTATGATTAACATTTCCAAAGATCACTACATTAGTAATTAGCAAAGCCCACCGCATTAGTTTTTCTATAAAACCCTAACTTGACTTTGGACGAATTGAAAAATTACGAGTAACGGGGGCGTGTTTGCTCAAGGACGACTTGACCTACTTCGATATAATGCGCGCGTATTTTTTATAATGTAACTGGAATGACTAAATAGAGTGGAATACATAGGCTAAGATCAGACAAAACAATTATTTATCAAAAATAATCTGTATAAATCAGATTAAAATGTGTAATTAGTGAAAATATATCAGCCAATAACCGGATATGTCTAATTCATAGGGAGTAACTATGTAACGCGATTGCTGATTGGTTGAAGCATAGATAACGCATTAGCGTGTATCCAATAAGGACGCTTGTATCGGGGAGCTTTTGAGCTATACGCTGTTTGGAAAAAATCAATATTTTAACGTATGCCTACCTGTAGATCGACGATATCGTTGAACATCGCTGCTGGGATGAGCTTTTTAGTTGAGAAATTGGGAACACCTAACGATCGAGTATTGTTAAACATTATAAACACTAATCCATCAGTCAACCAATCAGCCGCTATTGCTAAATAAAAGACGGCTTATAGTGTGTATTGATACCGTTATTCAAACAGCAATACAAAGTCACTGCCGCTAATCCGTCAAATGGCCATTCAAATGTAAAAGATATCACAATATCTTTCATATATTCCTTCAACCATTTAGATATTTTGATAAGTAAATAGAAAAAAATATTTTGCCTGTAAGTCGTTGCTGCATTAGGCAAGTAGGCATGCGCAAATTAATTTCAAAGTATTCAGCATATTAGTGATAACAACTTTGTGATCTGTCCAATGTTCTGAGCTGTGAAAGCTTTAAGACGACCAGATACGTTTGTATACGCTTGATCAGTTGTATTGGAGTTCTCAAGCGCGAGTTCCTCGAGAGGGAGGTTCCGCTGTTATCCAATCAAATACTGACACGTCATACTGACGTTTAGCACAACAGACAGAAACATGGCAGGTATGTTTGCAATGTGTAGGCCAAACAAGGCGACTAACATTGGGCTTGTAAACTCATTATTTATTAAAAATATAAATAAAAATTAGATCAAATGGAATACTAAGGATGATTTGGGGATTGCGTTTACAATTAAATGTGGTGGTTGAATCTGATTTATGGGCATTAACAACTTTGAGTTGTGCAAGAAAACATACAACAAATCGTAGTCTTAAACAACGCAGTAAGTTCGTTTTTATTGAACACACGATACATTAGGTATATTTTTTAAAGTCAAACATGCACAAATAAATATACACATACGATAATATAATCGATAATTAAGCACACGCAAAGTTACCAGTTTCCGTTACACTTTTTCACTGCGTCCCTCGTGCGTACTCGGTGACGCAGAGGGTTCATTTTTCTGCGTCCCTCTGCCATTTTTATACGTATATACGCGCAAAAGGACGCATAAGGGCAACTTTGCACACATTCTATTGTAACAGCCTGGGAGAAATAAAGCGAACTTGAACTTTGCCTTTGTTCACAGAGTTTCCTAACAGTCCTGTATGAGAAGACTTGATGCTTCATTCTGCTCTGTTTAGTGTCGACAGCATACCTGCAACTGCCGTGCCACAATACTTGATTAACCCATTAATGACTAAATTTCTTCGAAAAATTATAATATTTACTTATTCAATGTCCATTTGCAGGTCAAGAGAAGACTATTTTTGAAATTTTACCACTGTAATGACTGGCTCGGGTACCGAGCCAGTCATTTCAGTGGTAAAGTTTCAAAAATAGTCTTCTCTTGGCCTGCAAATGGACATTACTAAAAAACACTATAGAGGCCGGTTTCGGCCGGTTTCGTCACGAAAGGGTTAGATATTATCTGCTTCATTATATTCCGAACACCGCCACCAATGTGATCCGCTAATTCAAGTTAGGCAACGCATCTCGGGGGTCTTGATTACTGTCCGTAAGTTCTTTGTAAGAGGTTGAAAGTCTTTCAGGATCTTTTTTTAAATTTTATAGAGGACGAAGTTTTCTGATTTTGACGTGTGGAATATAAGCTCCAGCCACCAGTACCCACTATGGCAGGCGTGGGTTTCAGGTATGCATGATTCCCGATTAATCTGAAGTAAAAAATAGATATTCTCGAGGTGGTAGAACTTAGAAAGGTTTCTGTTGAATTGTTTGCCACTAATTTCAGCATGAGAAAGCCAGTTAATGTGGAGTTACCTTCATACTAACCTTTCCTAATTCATATGTCCATTCTATCCGTCAATATGATGACGTCATGATCAATGACGTCATGAATGATGCAGATCCGCTCGTCACGAATGCTTAATTGATGACAGACTTTGCTGTACGAATTGTATGGCTTTACTATTTAATACTGGCCGCTGTTGCTGCACCCAGTCAAATTAGTTTCAAATTATTCAACAGCTTACCTGTATAGTTTTCTGGAAATAGTCAGGCAGTTCAGGGATCGATCGATCCCAACACGGCGAAGTGTGTGTATAGCTTATCTACAGATGGGCGGGGCATAGCTAAAACTAGATTCATCCATTCCTTTCTCAAAAATTTTATCAAAATGCTTCTAAATTCTGTTTTCATAAAATTTATCAAACTTTGTCCAGATTGACGCTTAAATGCATTCCAACTTCGAAATATGTGTCCAAAATTAGTTCGGTGGCCTAAGATTATCTGGAAATATACATCATAATAATTTCAATTACATCCGGTTCCTGGGTTATAGTCATGTTTTTAAGATGGTCGAAGGCGGTTATCTTGGATTTTATTATACAACTTATGTCTTTCGATACTTCTTCCTATGGCCCAATGGAACTTTCATACCAAGGGGAATCTTTGCATCATGATTTGAAGTGAAAGACACACTTAACATGTCTACTAACGTCGAGATCATGAGTGCGTGGGGCTTCGACATGGCAGACATAGGCTAACACGTAGTGCTGTTTGTTGACGCGTGCGTGTGTGCATGCATGCGTGTGAGAGTGCGTGTGTTAACGATTCAAAGTTGATATATGAGAATATAAATGTAGCGATAAGGATATTTTTTTGAAGAGTTTAAAACGAACTTTAGTGGAATCTAGCAAAATCATTTCCAAAGCATTCAGTTGTTGCATCCACCGAATTTGACATTGCAATCCGTAGCATCTAAATAATTAATAAACACAAACTCCCTCGTATTTTATTGCATCGAACCCCGTAAGGGAAATGCAAAAACACAATATTTTGTTTTCGTAACTCGTGCTCACGACTTTATAACTCGTGCGTCCGAGTTACGATGATGAGAAAAAAATAGTTTGCACATATTTCATTTTCATAACTGGTACGCACGAGTAGCAGCTCTGACGCGTTGCCGTGTTCAGAAACGAGGCATGGCCATATCACCAGTTTTAACTCGTACTTTACTCGTGCTACTTGGCGTACGTTTGGTGACTGTACGAGCCAGCTATGAGCATTCTCCGACGTAAGTACGAGACAAATACGAGCTGTGCCAAGCTATCCACGAGTCGAGCCGATCTAAGTACGAGCTGGCTACGAGTTGCAACGAAATAAATACGAGGCACACCGACATATTCACGAGTTCCCCCGACCTACTAACGAGCTTTCACGAACTACCAAGAGTTGCAACGAGAACAGTAGGAGTTGCTACAATCTATGCACGTGCAAAGCGTTTTTGCGGGAATCTTGGCGTGATGCGGAGAATCTTGGCGTGACGGCCGAAGACAGCAAAATGAAGTCGAGCGCCCATGAGTTCGCTTTATAAAGGCTCGAGCTGACGTCACCTAGTCACGTGGTCGGTGCAACTCGTAGCAAAATCGCGGGGTACTCGGGACAGGCTCGGCGATCTCGTACTGTCTTCCTATATGGACCCCGTCTTGCTCGTGGCAGTCTCGGTGAAACTCGGCTCGAACCAGCCGAACCCCAGATAGCACGTACAAAACTCGTGGATAACTCTTGCCAATTCGCTGCTAACTCTTACATTAGACCTACCCGTTCAAAATTCGTGGAGGTTCGGGGTTCCGCGTGCTGACGCTTCTAAATCCTCATGGCTCATAAGTAACTCGTAGAAGGCTCGGGTTGACTCGTAAAGGCCTCAGGGTGACTCTTATTAAGTCGTTGCAATTCGTATCTAATCAACGCAAAATTTTGTCCGCGACTTTACACGAGTCGTCCCGAGTTCAGGCCGAGTCGTCTCGAGTTGCTATGAGTTGAACCAAGCTGGCAACAGTTTTGAGCTTGTTCAAAACTTTTCGCTGCTCGCATGATCTAACAGGAGTTGCCCCAAGTTTATCCGAGTTTAACAGAGCTATACTACGACCTAACACGATCTTTACTACGAGTTTCCACTAGTTATTTCGTTACGTGATTCTGTATCGAACTCGGCAAATTGCGAGAGCTGCTTTAGTCGTGCGCACGAGTTACGAAAATTAAATATTTTAGTTTTGTATGGTCCTTACAGGGCTCCGTAGAAACCGTTGATGAAGAGTCGCGTGATTACAATGATATACGGAACATGTGTAGCCCTAAATTACCATAATGAATGGCTGCGATATTACAGCAGATACATGCCTATGTTGATATATGAGTGTAATTAGCGTGCAATAACGTTATTATTACGTGATCTATATATGAAGATCACGATATATAATAATATACTCATCTATTAGTACTATTAGATTCCAATGAATAGACATAGTCACGGAAACCTGATTAATAACAATGTTGATATATTGGTAATGTACGCATGAATGAGCACAGGCACGTACGTACGCACGCACGGACGAACGAACCAACAAACGAACGATCGAGCGAACGAACGAAAGAACAGACGAATGAACGAACGAACGAACGAACGCACACAAGTACACACACTCACGCACGCACGCACGCACGCACGCACGCACGCACGCACGCACGCACGCACGCACGCACGCACGCACGCACGCACGCACGCACGCACGCACGCACGCACGCACGCACGCACGCACGCACGCACCTGATGTAATTCCTTTTTGCTTACAGTATCTTATTGGCGATTCAATATTGCCTTTGACGTTGTTCTAAGTCACATGGCTATCTCCCAAATGTAATTCATCTAGCTATGCCTACTCATTATCTGCCATGTCATATAATTATTATTCACTGGATTGGTTCACAATGGTATCAAGAATGGTGCTTAGATTATATAAAGAGGGATGTTCTTGAAGATCAAACTCATATCAGACTGGGATCAGCTTCATAGTAGAGGGACTCATTTCTAACTATGCCCCGCCCATTTCTATCTGTACCCCGCCCATTTCTATCTAAGCTCAACTAAAGTTGTTCGCGCGTTAGGATCTATTTTCAAAGGGATGCTAACTTCATCGCAAATGGTGTATTGTACAGATAGATTATGGTTTATCGATTCCATATCAGTCATATCCCGTCACATTTCCTTGTCTGTATCACAATTATCTGCTATGTAATATCGCGTAAATATTGAACAGTGATCTCCACCAGTTTGTCCTTTCTAGCGACAGTGTGCGATGTCATGTAAGTGCCAATGCATTACATTCTTTATTATGTAATAATCAGCTTGTTGAATATTTTGAAAATAATTTGACTGGATGTTTTTGCTGCCTAAGGCAGCAACAAGTTCCAGTCAAATTATTTTCAAAATATTCAACTGCTTACCTGTATGGTTGCTTTTATATCACATTGTCAAACTATAGACGCGGCCTGCGCGCGTATACCCAGCCAGAAACGCTAAGTGTTCTCTGATTGGTTGAAAAGTTAATAATGACAGCCATCATAGGCTGTAGAAATGTACCAACATTTAGCTACTAAAGCCTGAATATCTTTCTTCGACGGGTGGTAAAAAAGCTCAAAATCCCATGCATAGTTTATGAGTGTCTTTTAGAATATCTGTCTAGATATCATGAGATGAGGTTAGTTATACTTTAAGTTTTTAACACGCCATGAATTCCAGGAATCTCAATATCAACATACTATTCAGTTAAACTGCTCAATAGTTTGAAACTAATTTGGCTGATAGCAGCTCCCATTATTATGCGTATTAAATTCATCAAAAATATTAAATTCAGACGGTTGCATTAGGGCCTTTGTCATTTCCGTGCCGAACCTCAGTTATTTGATTGTGACATCAGCTAGCGAGCGATATATTTTAGGTATGACGTCATATACGTGAGTGACAGTCCGGCTCTTACATTTGTATATTACTACCACACATTTGAACACGAATATTGTTATCATAAAGTGATAAAAAAAGAAACCACGCACTTATCATAGCAGCAGTTTTCTCATCCGCTTAGCTTATTACTAATCCGATAATTATTTACCCATCCGAAAACGTTTTCATTTGGCTTTCAACGGGATACTCAGTTTTCAGCGAGGCAATGCTTAAAACCTCTACCCCTTAAATTTTTTCAATTTTCCCATAGAAAATGTCCATTCTCAGAACAAGAAAAGATAATTTTTTTAACATTTACCCTCTAGAATAACGGGCTCAGTTATCGACCCAGTCATTCCAGTGGTAAACTTTGAAACACACTCTTCTCTTGGTATGCAAATGGACATTTCCCAAGACCACCACAGATGCCGTTCCGACCGGTTTTAGTATTAAAATGTTAATCTAGTTAAGTTGGTCAGTGTTAACGTTGACGGGGTGTGGCTGATGGGACAATAGCGCGCGATATGATGGATGATTAGGTTAGGCGTAGACACCGTCTAATTTGATTGCTAGAGTTACTGGATATTTGTTAATTAGTCCACTCCTAGCCCAGAAGGAAAGAGCTGTGATCGCAAAGATCACCTTTGCAGAGTATCCATCCATCGCCTGACCTCGTATGACGTCATAATCAGTTCAGCGCGTGTATGATGACGTCACAATCATTACGTCACAAAGGGTTCCTTATAGACCACCGCCGTCACCACCACCACCACCACCACGAACACCACCACCACCACAACCAACATCACCACCATCACCACCACTACCACCACTCCACCACCAACACCACCATGCCACCACCGCCACCACCGCCACCACCACCACCACCGCCACCACAACCACCACCACCACCACCACCACCACCACCACCACCACCACCACCATCACCGTCGCCGCCGCCACCGCCGCCGCAGCCCCCGCCGCCACCGCCACTGCCACCACCACCACCACCACCACCGCCATCACCGCCACCAGCACCACCAGCAACACAACCAACACCACCACCATCACCACCACCACCACCACCACCGCTACCACCGCCGCCACCGCCGCAACCACCACCACCACCACACCACCCCAGCCGCTGCTGACGCCATCACCGCCACCGCCACCACTACCATTCAACAACAGCAACAACAACAACAAAAACAAAAACAACACCCACAACCAAAACCACAATCACCACCGTCACCACCACCACCACCACCACGTTCAAAACCGCCACCACCGCCGCCGCTACCACCGGTGTCACGACCACACCGACCCCGCCGCCGCTGACACCGTCGCCACCACTACCATTCCGCCAGCACCAGCATCACCGCCATCCGCCCCCCCCCCCCGCCACCGCCACCGCCACCACCGCCACCGCCACCACACCACTGCCTCCCTCCGCCGCTAACGCCGTCGCCGCCGCCACCACTACCGCCGCCGCCACCCCCCCCCCCCCCGCCTCTATATCAAGAACATCATGTGTGGTTATTTGTATGGTGTTTAGTGTGCTTTCACTACGCATAAACAATGGAGGTAATTGTATTCCCGAATCATCAATTTTGGATATATTGTAGAAGTAACTGCTGAGGTCAGCTTTCTCAAGAGAATCGTAAACAATTGTTGAATCTTCGCGTTTGGTGAAGGTACCGGTACATCATCAAAATTCGAATTAATATCGTTTAGATATTCCGCCACTCTTTGGAGCCTGTATTTCCAGATTTGATTTTTATCTGTCAGTTTTTTTCTTGTTTTCTTCTTTGGCAGTCTTTACTAAAGTATTAACATAATTCCTCTGGGTGCCACATCTTGGTCCTGTTTTGATTTACGCGACCGTTTAAACAATTTCTCTCTAAGTCTCATCTCATGTTTTATTTTGTTTGAAATCCAAGGTTTTCCGTTTGGATTTATAGTTAAAATTTTGTTTAGTATGCTATCCCTAGCCGCGCTTAGAATACTATTTGTAATAGCTTCACACCAAACATTAACATCGTTATTATTGCAAATATTTCCCAGCATGCGGTTGCTAGGTTGTTGCGAAATCCGGTCCAGTCCGCTCGATTATAGTTCCATACATGTCTTTTAAAAATATTTCCGTTTGGGGATAGTGGACGTTAGGAATAAATAAGTTGGTGTATGGTCACTGCAGAATGGAGCAAGGATGCAACTTGTGTTGACTATTCGTGGGTTATTTATACAGATTGAATCTAATAGTGTGTTTGAGATCTGACGGGTCAGTTCTTTTATTAGCTAACAGACACCTAATGAGTTTATGATATCATTTAGGTGATGTGTAGATCTGTCAAGTATACCATCGTTAAGATCACCAGTAATAATTATATTTTACTCGGGATTTGGTCTCTAACATCATCTATATTATCTGATGTGAGCTGCCATTTACCAACATCAGAATTGGATTGGCGGTAGATGATACACAAAGGAATCCCTGGGGTCGTGGATTTCTAGCAAGATCATCTCAATGTGTGGATTTTCGATATCAATACGCCGATAAGAGGCAATATTTTCTGATACAAAGATACAGGCCCCGCTCCGCGCCTGTTGGCGGTCCCTGCGGTGTGGTTCGTGAAATCCCAGCAGTTTTATTGAATTGTTTTCAATAGGGAGCGTGAGATGGCTTTCTGTGATAGCTACTATATCGAAATGGGACAAATTTGCATCCACCAGATGAATTTTGTCCTTAAGCCCACAGACATTAAGATGTCCAAAAGAGAGTTCATTGTTATTGGGAGCTGGGTTTAATTCTACGTTCACAGTTTCTAATAGGAAACAATGATGAATAACAAGCGTATCATATGCATAATAATAGCAGCCAGACTTACTAAGACTCTTGAAAAAGTAAAGTATGATTTTCATAGTGTCTTCATTGTAGTTGAGTGACAATTGAAAAGCACAATAGACGCACGATAACTAGGCAATTCAGTAGACGGTTAACACAACAAACACGCATGGTGGATCGTAAACAGAACTCCAGTTACAGCAGAAACGGTAAATAATAAACGTAGATATTGGAGTATTGAAAGAATAAGAGGAAGAAAGGTAAAAAAAAATGAGCACTTCATACACTAAAGCGTGATAGTGAGCAGAGCTAGGCAGTTTTGAGAAGTTGTACATTATCTCATTTAAATCTCAGTACTCTTTATTCTTCCAGGCTATACAATTTGCAGTTTCATTGTGTGTTAGAAGGCTTGATATCATTCCCTTAAAAGGATAACTCAATGAAGATTTATTTTCGCAATAGAATAAGAACGCCCAAACCTGTGTATGGTCATCTAATGAATATCAGAATACGCCAGTATTTTCATTTTTCAAGAAATTGTTTGTTGTCATTGAATTATATTCTTTCCAGGAAATCCTGAGGAAAAAATCAATTGTTGCTATTTTGTCGAGATTCGTGCACGAGTTCTGGTTTTATCAAAACGTGTATCTGTGCATGCCGATTACTTAGTAGAGTAACCTTCGAAAGTTCTCGGTACGGTTTACATTAGAGATGGAAGATATCTTCTATAGCTGTTTGTTCTTTCTACAACCAATTTCTATCTTACTTTCGAGGCAGCTTCACTACCCTCGCCATGCAATGGGAAAGTTGCATTGCTGTTGTCCAAGGTTATCTAGATTTTGGACGAGATCCGGATAAAAAACACTGTATCCGGATATAATCAATTTCTGGATCTCTAGATATCTCAGAAACTATTAGTCTGGCTCAAATCTTAACACAAAAACGTGTGTGATCTTATACTATGTATTATTAAATAATAAATGAGACATTTTAGCAAGAACAAAAGAATAACAAGCAGTCTGACAAAGAGCCTGAGACAATATTTAGCAATATTGATAGAGAAATGAACAGATCAGCCAATGTTTGCTATAGGATTTCGTGTTAACAAAATGATATGATGTATTCTGCGAACGCCTCCGTAGATCAGTATCCTATTGTAAAGTGGTACAAAATCATATCATTGTCCTATTTAGTAATGGCGAAGCCAGTTATAGCTATGCCCCGCCCATGCCTAAGTAAGCTCCACCAAAACTTCGCCGTGTTGGGATCGATCGAAAAATATACAGGTAAGCTGTTTAATAATTTGAAACTAATTTGACAGGGTGCTGTTGCTGCCTATGTAAATCTATCCCACCAAGTGTAAAGGATGGGCGGAGCTTAGCTTCAACAATATTACAATCGATTTCTAGCTATGCCACACCCACTTTTTTATACTTGCTGCGATGGATTTGACACTTTGAAACTTAACTTCCCAGAATCCATGTTTCAAGGTAGGAACTATACAGGTAAGTTGAGACTATGGTAGCACGAGCTCCCAGTCAAATTAGTTTCAAACTATTCAAGAGAATGTTTATTAAGTTATTTAATTCGCAATAGACATACAAATCGTACACTTTAATGACGTGAATTTCTCCTCTCTGAAGGATGTGTAATTTTGATTGTGGTGGTGGCTAGCATGAAACATATTCTATTATGACGTCTCATACTCGAGTGATATATCAGACCATTCGTTCATAACGAACATTCAAATACCGCTAACAACTCTTCTCCGAAGATGATACAAATAGCTGATTAAATTAATTTCCTTGAAAAAAGCATGGAATATTCACTTCTATCTATTTTATCAATGTCTCATTACATTATCTGAAAACTATTATGTTTATTCAATATTGTTGACGATCATCTAACATTTCAGACCATCACGACATGTATGTGGAATTGTTTGACGAATATTAGACATGAAACTGAATACCGGGAAAACAATAGACAGAAAGGAATGAGCAGGCAAAACACAGCCACACGTCTCTATAGCGACCAGTGTGTGCTTAGCGACATCTCCTAGATAACGCAGCTTACGGGGCCAATGCTGGGTTGATACTGTGCCAATAATTTCAATATCTGCTCGGTATCGGTCCATCATTGGCCCCGTTATCAGGGCAGAAACTGAGAACGCAGTCATGGTGTTGGCGTTGCTGTTCTACTGTTCGTGCTAATGTTGATGTTGGTGTTGAACCACAAAATCTTGAATATACATATTTATACAGATATGATCAGCATTTTCTTAATGATAGATACATTATTTCACATGTGGCGCGCATGCGTGGGGGCCCCTGAGGTCACAGGGCTGTGGGATTTGGCCACATCAGTCTTATACAGTACCTCTCAGAAATAACTTTAAATGTTTCAAACACACATAAAGGTACTGTTGAATATGTTGAACATAATTGGATTAGAAGACATTGCTGCCTTAGGCAGCAATGTCTTCTAATCCAATTATATTCAATATAGTCAACAGAATATTCTTGCGTCGTGATCGTCGAGTTGTTTTGTTTTGTAAACATGTTAAATGATTTATGAGTTTTCTATATGTGTGGCGTCTATGCATGTAACTTTAAGTTATGCAAGGCCGCAAATAATAAGACAAAACTAATTTTCCTATCACTTTTTAGGAGCCATGGTAATTTGGGGCCTCTGCGCAAATGCACTTGTTGTACCGCCTTACGTTCGACCCTGACATTAGCTAGCACTACGGATGTTATTAGACATGTCGCCATTAAATTACGCATCTTACGGCAAGTCGGCTTAATAAAATCCTTTTCCAGAACAAAGTAGGTGTTCTTTCGTCAACGGATTACCCATTTCACGGAACCGGCAATTAGTGTCCGTAATCTGTGCCTTAGAGTGGCGGGTTTTGTATTCGTGAAAACCGTCTGGAGTACAGATTGGTCATTGTTAGCGCGTGATTGATTGGTGAGTGGGTAGACCGTGTCACCAATCAATTACACACCACCGGTGACCAATCTCAGAATGGGAATAGAGTGTGCTTCCATCCACTACCAGCCAGTGTGATAAATGAACAGAGAGGGTAGCTAGTACGTCAGTCATAGAATTCGCAGCATCATTCATTGGGCCTGTGTAAAAGCCATATAGAGCTCAGTAATGATGCAAGGTTCTGGTATATGTACAACACCTACGCAATACATGTGAATGCAATATAATGTTGTTATCAGAGGCAATAGATATCCCGATAATATACAAGAGCCATAACGGCCTGTCGCCCACCCGCAACATCAGTATTTGAAATGCGGCATACTTTACACTTCTAAAGACTTACTTTAGAATCTATAATGCCTTAGTGCGAAATAAGTTTCTTGGACAAAACATATGTGAAATTAGGAAGTTTAGATGTCTCTCCAGCTAAATTTAGTTTAAATCCACCAGGCTGTTAATGATGAGATAGACATTAAAGAAAAAGATAGCTATTGGTACTTCAAGCCAAGTTTGATCAAATCAAACCAAATTTGAATGGGTTGAAATATATTGATTGATTTTCATAATATGTCGGAAGATCCAAGATGGCTGCGACAAATATTTGACAATTAAATTTCTGGTAGGGAAATCTATCATGCAAGGGTCATAAAGTCAATTTCTTTTTTAAATTCACAAAGCCGTTAATGAGGAGAAGTATTTTAAAGCAAATTTGATAAATAATTTAAAGCAAGATGATCTTTTAGAAATTTACCAACCAAATTGCTGTAGAAAAATATCGGATATTTTCAGACAAATTTGGAAAATTCAACATTGCAGCTTCCAGAAAATTGTCGAACAGTCAAAGATGGGCGCCAGAAAAATCGATTAATCAAAATTCTTAATATAGATTCTGCAGCATATCTGTATATGATCTGTCTAATAAAATTTAGTTCAAATCTGCCAAGCCGAGGAGAATTTTTCTGAAAATCTAAGACAGAAAAATTAGTCTATCACAATTTTCGTTAGAGCTGTTTATCCTCACGCGGAGAGAATTGTTCGACCCCAAGTTACCTTGGAATCTCTAAATAAAGTCTTCCATTCAATCTACACGTCAACTGGTTCATGTTCGAACGCAATGTAGGTATATTAATCTGGTTGTAAAACTCTTGAAATGGACTTTTGCGAAATCTAAAAGAAGAATAATTCTTAGTTTTTCGGAACCGGTACACCCATAGTGTCTAGAAAGAATCCCCATGTGTGGGGCCTTAGAGAAGTTTTTCTGAGCACGTCAAAATGTTAGCTTTATGCGCTCATTGAAACTAAGGGCTATGACAGGCAAATGTGTGTTTTTCGAAACTTAGTGATGAAAACTGCATATAATCCGCACATATCTTACATATAAGACCAAGTGAGGAAACTGAAAGTTCCAAGTACATCTGCAGTCATCATTGTTAAAGCGATGCTAATCTCATCTCAAATGCGATAGATTGTACGATAGATTATAGTTTATGGATTCCATATCATTCACATCCTCTTACATTCCCTTACATGTATCACAATCATTTGCTTTGTAACATGGTGTAAACATTGAACAGTGAGCACCGTGATTTTGTTTACTCAAGCGATAGTGTATGGTGTCATGTAAGTGCCAATGCATTACATTCTTTATTATGCAAATCATCTTGGTGAATATTTTGGGGATAATTTGATTGGAAGTTGTCATTGCCTATGGCAGTAACGGCTTCCGGTCAAATTGGTCTCAGAATAGTCATCAGCTTACTTGTATGATTGTTTTTATATCACATTGCCAAATTATATGTGACACCGCTATGACTGAGCATATTGACCAAGGCAGATACGCTTCTGATTGGTTGAAAAGTAAGGCATGACAGCCACCATAGGCTTTGGAAATGTACCAACGTTTAAACTACTCAAGCCTGAATAGCTTTCTTTAGCGGCATGATAATAAGCTTAATATTATAGTATAGTTTACGAATGCCGTGTTAGATCAGCTGAACAACTATTATATGAAGGTAGTTCTCCTTTAATACTGCCTGAAACACTGCAGGGGCAAGTGGCCCAAAAAAGTTAATAAATTGATTATTGTTGTTATCATTATTATGTAAGCGATCCCACTGTCGTAGCCCTCGTCGGCAGCGCGGCGGAGATGGTATGATAATAATAATAATAATAATAATAATAATAATAATAATAATAATAATAATAATAATAATAATAATAATAATAATAATAATAATAATAATAATAATAATAATAATAATAATAATATTGTATTTCTACCGCCATTGTCAATGTACAAATAATCCTCATATGCCGTTGTCACGGCCTGAGTGTAATAAAGAAAATACGGGGGAAAATACGACTAATCGCTATTCTTTTACGCCTATTGAAGGCATTGTCTCCAAAATGCTTGGCGAACTTGTGAATAGATTTGGTTGTTGTCATACGTGAGTGAGCGCAACCTGTAGTGCCATTTAAACAATGCGAGGATCTAGAATAGTTGAAGCTCTGCGACAAATATTTGACCTCAGTCTATCGCCTCATTAACTAACTGGCGCGCAGATATTAAATTCGACAATGGGCATGCGCTTTTGACCAATAGGTGCGCCAATCTCGATTACGATATTGGTTCTCGCGCCATTAGACAATGGTGCAAATTAAACATTGCCGCATTACTTCTAAACATCATGATGGAGTTTCCTGACGGAACTAGTTATACATCATTTTTATTGTGACGTCAGATAAAATGTGACGTAGTTGATTATGACGTCAGATACCTGCGTGATAGACCGGATCCCTCCGTTATGTTGTGATGTATAGGCCTGTACTCAATCTAGATGCGGTAAGCATGGCTCAACTCATCATATTTACGTGCTGGAATATGATATACCATACAAACATGTTAGTTAGTATAATTTTGAACACAACGTATAAAATGTTACGTTGAATATCTTGAACTTAAATCTTTTTGAAAGCCATTGCTGCCTTAGTAAACAACACGTTTTATATTGTTGTGGAAACATGTTAAAGGGATGCTAATCTCATCTCAACTGTTGTATTGCACCGATAGATCATGGTCAATAGATTCCATATCATTCATATCCTTCACATTCCCTTATCTGTATCACAATTATCTGCTTTGTAATATCGCGTAAATGTTGCCATCATTTTGTCTCCTCAAGCGATAGTGTGTGATGTCATGTAAGTGTCAATGCATTACATTCTTTATTAGGTAATACGCATCCCGTTGAATATTTTGAAACTAGTTTGACCGGATGTTGTTGCTGCCTATGACAGCAACAACTTCCAGTCAAAATAGTTTTAAAATCTTCAACAGCTTATCTGTATGATTGCTTTTATACCATGTTGTCAAACTGTAGCTGGCACCTCGATGACCGAGAGTAAATACCGAGGCAGGTTTTTCTGATTGGTTGAAAAGTAAATCATGCCAGCCATCAGCCGTGATGTTAAAAAATGGCAGCGTCTATACAACCCAGTAATAACGTGATGTTAAAACATGGCAGCGCCTATACAAACCAGTAATAACGTGGTGTTAAAACATAGCAGCGCATATACAAACCAGTAATAACGTGATGTTAAAACATGGCAGCGTCTATACAAACCAGCAATAACGTGATGTTAAAACATGGCAGCGCATATACAAACCAGTAATAACGTGGTGTTAAAACATGACAGCGCCTATACAAACCAGTAATAACGTGGTGTTAAAACATGACAGCGCCTATACAAACCAGTAATAACGTGATGTTAAAACTTGCAGCGCCTATACAAACCAGTAATAACGTGATGTTAAAACATGGCAGCGCCTATACAAACCAGTAATAACGTGATGTTAAAACATGGCAGCGTCTATACAAACCAGCAATAACGTGATGTTAAAACATGGCAGTGCCTATACAAACCAGCAATAACGTGATGTTAAAACATGGCAGCGCCTATACAAACCAGTAATAACGTGATGTTAAAACATAGCAGCGCCTATACAAACCAGTAATAACGTGATGTTAAAACATGACAGAGCCTATACAAACCAGTAATAACGTGATGTTAAAACTTGCAGCGCCTATACAAACCAGTAATAACGTGATGTTAAAACTTGCAGCGCCTATACAAACCAGTAATAACGTGATGTTAAAACATAGCAGCGCCTATACAAACCAGTAATAACGTGATGTTAAAACTTGCAGCGCCTATACAAACCAGTAATAACGTGATGTTAAAACATAGCAGCGCCTATACAAACCAGTAATAACGTGATGTTAAAACATAGCAGCGCCTATACAAACCAGTAATAACGTGGTGTTAAAACATAGCAGCGCCTATACAAACCAGTAATAACGTGATGTTAAAACTTGCAGTGCCTATATAAACCAGTAATAACGTGATGTTAAAACTTGCAGTGCCTATATAAACCAGTAATAACGTGATGCTAAAACATAGCAGCGCCTATACAAACTAGTAATAACGTGATGTTAAAACATAGCAGCGCCTATACAAACCAGTAATAACGTGTTGTTAAAACATGGCAGCGCCTATACAAACCAGTAATAACGTGATGTTAAAACTTGCAGTGCCTATATAAACCAGTAATAACGTGATGCTAAAACATAGCAGCGCCTATACAAACCAGTAATAACGTGATGTTAAAACATGGCAGAGCCTATACAAACCAGTAATAACGTGGTGTTAAAACATAGCAGCGCCTATACAAACCAGTAATAACGTGATGTTAAAACTTGCAGCGCCTATACAAACCAGTAATAACGTGATGTTAAAACATGGCAGCGCCTATACAAACCAGTAATAACGTGGTGTTAAAACATAGCAGCGCCTATACAAACCAGTAATAACGTGGTGTTAAAACATGGCAGCGCCTATACAAACCAGTAATAACGTGATGTTAAAACTTGCAGTGCCTATATAAACCAGTAATAACGTGGTGTTAAAACATGGCAGCGCCTATACAAACCAGTAATAACGTGATGTTAAAACTTGCAGTGCCTATATAAACCAGTAATAACGTGGTGGTAAAACATGGCAGAGCCTATACAAACCAGTAATAACGTGATGCTAAAACATAGCAGCGCATATACAAACCAGTAATAACGTGATGTTAAAACTTGCAGTGCCTATACAAACCAGTAATAACGTGATGCTAAAACATAGCAGCACCTATACAAACCAGTAATAACGTGATGTTAAAACATGGCAGAGCCTATACAAACCAGTAATAACGTGGTGTTAAAACATAGCAGCGCCTATACAAACCAGTAATAACGTGGTGTTAAAACTTGCAGCGCCTATACAAACCAGTAATAATGTGATGTTAAAACATGGCAGCGCCTATACAAACCAGTAATAACGTGATGTTAAAACTTGCAGTGCCTATACAAACCAGTAATAACGTGATGCTAAAACATGGCAGCGCCTATACAAACCAGTAATAACGTGATGTTAAAACTTGCAGCGCCTATACAAACCAGTAATAACGTGATGCTAAAACATAGCAGCGCCTATACAAACCAGTAATAACGTGATGTTAAAACTTGCAGTGCCTATACAAACCAGTAATAACGTGATGCTAAAACATAGCAGCGCCTATACAAACCAGTAATAACGTGGTGTTAAAACATGGCAGCGCCTATATAAACCAGTAATAACGTGATGTTAAAACATGACAGAGCCTATATAAACCAGTAATAACGTGATGTTAAAACATGGCAGCGCCTATACAAACCAGTAATAACGTGGTGTTAAAACTTGCAGTGCCTATATAAACCAGTAATAACGTGATGTTAAAACATGGCAGAGCCTATACAAACCAGTAATAACGTGGTGTTAAAACTTGCAGTGCCTATATAAACCAGTAATAACGTGATGTTAAAACATGGCAGAGCCTATACAAACCAGTAATAACGTGGTGTTAAAACTTGCAGTGCCTATATAAACCAGTAATAACGTGGTGTTAAAACTTGCAGTGCCTATATAAACCAGTAATAACGTGATGCTAAAACATGGCAGCGCCTATACAAACCAGTAATAACGTGGTGTTACAACTTGCAGTGCCTATATAAACCAGTAATAACGTGATGTTAAAACATAGCAGCGCCTATACAAACCAGTAATAACGTGATGTTAAAACATAGCAGCGCCTATACAAACCAGTAATAACGTGGTGTTAAAACATGGCAGCGCCTATATAAACCAGTAATAACGTGATGCTAAAACATAGCAGTGCCTATACAAACCAGTAATAACGTGATGTTAAAACATGGCAGCGCCTATACAAACCAGTAATAACGTGGTGTTAAAACTTGCAGTGCCTATATAAACCAGTAATAACGTGATGGTAAAACTTGCAGTGCCTATATAAACCAGTAATAACGTGGTGTTAAAACTTGCAGTGCCTATATAAACCAGTAATAACGTGATGGTAAAACTTGCAGTGCCTATATAAACCAGTAATAACGTGGTGTTAAAACTTGCAGTGCCTATATAAACCAGTAATAACGTGGTGTTAAAACATGGCAGCGCATATACAAACCAGTAATAACGTGATGTTAAAACTTGCAGTGCCTATACAAACAAGTAATAACGTGATGCTAAAACATGGCAGCGCCTATACAAACCAGTAATAACGTGATGTTAAAACTTGCAGCGCCTATACAAACCAGTAATAACGTGATGCTAAAACATAGCAGCGCCTATACAAACCAGTAATAACGTGGTGTTAAAACATGGCAGCGCCTATATAAACCAGTAATAACGTGATGTTAAAACATGACAGAGCCTATATAAACCAGTAATAACGTGATGTTAAAACTTGCAGCGCCTATACAAACCAGTAATAACGTGGTGTTAAAACTTGCAGTGCCTATATAAACCAGTAATAACGTGATGTTAAAACATGGCAGAGCCTATACAAACCAGTAATAACGTGGTGTTAAAACTTGCAGTGCCTATATAAACCAGTAATAACGTGATGTTAAAACATGGCAGAGCCTATACAAACCAGTAATAACGTGGTGTTAAAACGTGCAGTGCCTATATAAACCAGTAATAACGTGGTGTTAAAACTTGCAGTGCCTATATAAACCAGTAATAACGTGATGCTAAAACATGGCAGCGCCTATACAAACCAGTAATAACGTGGTGTTACAACTTGCAGTGCCTATATAAACCAGTAATAACGTGATGTTAAAACATAGCAGCGCCTATACAAACCAGTAATAACGTGATGTTAAAACATAGCAGCGCCTATACAAACCAGTAATAACGTGGTGTTAAAACATGGCAGCGCCTATATAAACCAGTAATAACGTGATGCTAAAACATAGCAGTGCCTATACAAACCAGTAATAACGTGATGTTAAAACATGGCAGCGCCTATACAAACCAGTAATAACGTGGTGTTAAAACTTGCAGTGCCTATATAAACCAGTAATAACGTGATGGTAAAACTTGCAGTGCCTATATAAACCAGTAATAACGTGGTGTTAAAACTTGCAGTGCCTATATAAACCAGTAATAACGTGGTGTTAAAACATGGCAGCGCATATACAAACCAGTAATAACGTGATGTTAAAACTTGCAGTGCCTATACAAACCAGTAATAACGTGATGCTAAAACATGGCAGCGCCTATATAAACCAGTAATAACGTGATGTTAAAACTTGCAGCGCCTATACAAACCAGTAATAACGTGATGCTAAAACATAGCAGCGCCTATACAAACCAGTAATAACGTGGTGTTAAAACATGGCAGCGCCTATATAAACCAGTAATAACGTGATGTTAAAACATGACAGAGCCTATATAAACCAGTAATAACGTGATGTTAAAACATGGCAGCGCCTATACAAACCAGTAATAACGTGGTGTTAAAACTTGCAGTGCCTATATAAACCAGTAATAACGTGATGTTAAAACATGGCAGAGCCTATACAAACCAGTAATAACGTGGTGTTAAAACTTGCAGTGCCTATATAAACCAGTAATAACGTGATGTTAAAACATAGCAGCGCCTATACAAACCAGTAATAACGTGGTGTTAAAACATGGCAGCGCCTATATAAACCAGTAATAACGTGATGTTAAAACATGACAGAGCCTATATAAACCAGTAATAACGTGATGTTAAAACATGGCAGCGCCTATACAAACCAGTAATAACGTGGTGTTAAAACTTGCAGTGCCTATATAAACCAGTAATAACGTGATGTTAAAACATGGCAGAGCCTATACAAACCAGTAATAACGTGGTGTTAAAACTTGCAGTGCCTATATAAACCAGTAATAACGTGATGTTAAAACATGGCAGAGCCTATACAAACCAGTAATAACGTGATGTTAAAACATAGCAGCGCCTATATAAACCAGTAATAACGTGATGCTAAAACATGGCAGCGCCTATACAAACCAGTAATAACGTGATGTTAAAACTTGCAGCGCCTATACAAACCAGTAATAACGTGATGCTAAAACATAGCAGCGCCTATACAAACCAGTAATAACGTGGTGTTAAAACATGGCAGCGCCTATATAAACCAGTAATAACGTGATGTTAAAACATGACAGAGCCTATATAAACCAGTAATAACGTGATGTTAAAACATGGCAGCGCCTATACAAACCAGTAATAACGTGGTGTTAAAACTTGCAGTGCCTATATAAACCAGTAATAACGTGATGTTAAAACATGGCAGAGCCTATACAAACCAGTAACAACGTGGTGTTAAAACTTGCAGTGCCTATATAAACCAGTAATAACGTGATGTTAAAACATGGCAGAGCCTATACAAACCAGTAATAACGTGGTGTTAAAACTTGCAGTGCCTATATAAACCAGTAATAACGTGGTGTTAAAACTTGCAGTGCCTATATAAACCAGTAATAACGTGATGCTAAAACATGGCAGCGCCTATACAAACCAGTAATAACGTGGTGTTACAACTTGCAGTGCCTATATAAACCAGTAATAACGTGATGTTAAAACATAGCAGCGCCTATACAAACCAGTAATAACGTGATGTTAAAACATAGCAGCGCCTATACAAACCAGTAATAACGTGGTGTTAAAACATGGCAGCGCCTATATAAACCAGTAATAACGTGATGCTAAAACATAGCAGTGCCTATACAAACCAGTAATAACGTGATGTTAAAACATGGCAGCGCCTATACAAACCAGTAATAACGTGATGTTAAAACTTGCAGTGCCTATATAAACCAGTAATAACGTGATGCTAAAACATGGCAGCGCCTATACAAACCAGTAATAACGTGATGCTAAAACATGGCAGCGCCTATATAAACCAGTAATAACGTGATGTTAAAACATGGCAGCGCCTATATAAACCAGTAATAACGTGATGTTAAAACATGGCAGTGCCTATACAAACCAGTAATAACGTGAGGTTAAAACTTGCAGTGCCTATATAAACCAGTAATAACGTGATGCTAAAACATGGCAGCGCCTATACAAACCAGTAATAACGTGATGTTAAAACTTGCAGTGCCTATATAAACCAGTAATAACGTGATGCTAAAACATGGCAGCGCCTATACAAACCAGTAATAACGTGATGCTAAAACTTGCAGCGCCTATACAAACCAGTAATAACGTGGTGTTACAACTTGCAGTGCCTATATAAACCAGTAATAACGTGATGCTAAAACATGGCAGCGCCTATACAAACCAGTAATAACGTGATGTTAAAACTTGCAGTGCCTATATAAACCAGTAATAACGTGATGCTAAAACTTGCAGCGCCTATACAAACCAGTAATAACGTGGTGTTAAAACTTGCAGTGCCTATATAAACCAGTAATAACGTGATGCTAAAACATGGCAGCGCCTATACAAACCAGTAATAACGTGATGTTAAAACTTGCAGTGCCTATATAAACCAGTAATAACGTGATGCTAAAACATAGCAGTGCCTATATAAACCAGTAATAACGTGATGCTAAAACATAGCAGTGCCTATATAAACCAGTAATAACGTGATGCTAAAACATGGCAGCGCCTATATAAACCAGTAATAACGTGATGCTAAAACTTGCAGCGCCTATATAAACCAGTAATAACGTGATGCTAAAACATAGCAGTGCCTATATAAACCAGTAATAACGTGATGTTAAAACATGGCAGCGCCTATATAAACCAGTAATAACGTGATGTTAAAACATAGCAGTGCCTATATAAACCAGTAATAACGTGATGTTAAAACATAGCAGTGCCTATATAAACCAGTAATAACGTGATGTTAAAACATAGCAGTGCCTATATAAACCAGTAATAACGTGATGTTAAAACATAGCAGTGCCTATATAAACCAGTAATAACGTGATGTTAAAACATGGCAGCGCCTATATAAACCAGTAATAACGTGATGTTAAAACATGGCAGCGCCTATACAAACCAGTAATAACGTGGTGTTACAACTTGCAGTGCCTATATAAACCAGTAATAACGTGATGTTAAAACATAGCAGTGCCTATATAAACCAGTAATAACGTGATGTTAAAACATGGCAGTGCCTATATAAACCAGTAATAACGTGATGTTAAAACATAGCAGTGCCTATATAAACCAGTAATAACGTGATGTTAAAACTTGCAGTGCCTATATAAACCAGTAATAACGTGATGCTAAAACTTGCAGCGCCTATACAAACCAGTAATAACGTGATGTTAAAACTTGCAGTGCCTATATAAACCAGTAATAACGTGATGTTAAAACTTGCAGTGCCTATACAAACCAGTAATAACGTGATGTTAAAACTTGCAGTGCCTATATAAACCAGTAATAACGTGATGCTAAAACATAGCAGCGCCTATACAAACCAGTAATAACGTGATGTTAAAACTTGCAGTGCCTATATAAACAAGTAATAACGTGATGTTAAAACATGGCAGAGCCTATACAAACCAGTAATAACGTGATGTTAAAACTTGCAGTGCCTATATAAACCAGTAATAACGTGATGTTAAAACATGGCAGCGCCTATACAAACCAGTAATAACGTGATGTTAAAACATGGCAGTGCCTATACAAACCAGTAATAACGTGATGTTAAAACTTGCAGTGCCTATATAAACCAGTAATAACGTGATGTTAAAACATGGCAGCGCCTATATAAACCAGTAATAACGTGATGTTAAAACATGGCAGTGCCTATACAAACCAGTAATAACGTGATGTTAAAACTTGCAGTGCCTATATAAACCAGTAATAACGTGATGCTAAAACATGGCAGCGCCTATACAAACCAGTAATAACGTGATGTTAAAACTTGCAGTGCCTATACAAACCAGTAATAACGTGATGCTAAAACTTGCAGCGCCTATACAAACCAGTAATAACGTGGTGTTACAACTTGCAGTGCCTATATAAACCAGTAATAACGTGATGCTAAAACATGGCAGCGCCTATACAAACCAGTAATAACGTGATGTTAAAACTTGCAGTGCCTATATAAACCAGTAATAACGTGGTGTTAAAACTTGCAGCGCCTATACAAACCAGTAATAACGTGGTGTTAAAACTTGCAGTGCCTATATAAACCAGTAATAACGTGATGCTAAAACATGGCAGCGCCTATACAAACCAGTAATAACGTGATGTTAAAACTTGCAGTGCCTATATAAACCAGTAATAACGTGATGCTAAAACATAGCAGTGCCTATATAAACCAGTAATAACGTGATGCTAAAACATAGCAGTGCCTATATAAACCAGTAATAACGTGATGCTAAAACATGGCAGCGCCTATATAAACCAGTAATAACGTGATGCTAAAACTTGCAGCGCCTATATAAACCAGTAATAACGTGATGCTAAAACATAGCAGTGCCTATATAAACCAGTAATAACGTGATGCTAAAACATGGCAGCGCCTATATAAACCAGTAATAACGTGATGTTAAAACTTGCAGTGCCTATACAAACCAGTAATAACGTGATGCTAAAACATAGCAGTGCCTATATAAACCAGTAATAACGTGATGCTAAAACATGGCAGTGCCTATATAAACCAGTAATAACGTGATGCTAAAACATGGCAGCGCCTATATAAACCAGTAATAACGTGATGCTAAAACTTGCAGTGCCTATATAAACCAGTAATAACGTGATGTTAAAACTTGCAGTGCCTATATAAACCAGTAATAACGTGATGTTAAAACTTGCAGTGCCTATATAAACCAGTAATAACGTGATGTTAAAACTTGCAGTGCCTATATAAACCAGTAATAACGTGATGTTAAAACTTGCAGTGCCTATATAAACCAGTAATAACGTGATGTTAAAACTTGCAGTGCCTATACAAACCAGTAATAACGTGATGTTAAAACTTGCAGTGCCTATATAAACCAGTAATAACGTGATGCTAAAACATAGCAGTGCCTATATAAACCAGTAATAACGTGATGTTAAAACATGGCAGCGCCTATATAAACCAGTAATAACGTGATGTTAAAACATGGCAGCGCCTATATAAACCAGTAATAACGTGATGTTAAAACATGGCAGCGCCTATACAAACCAGTAATAACGTGATGCTAAAACATAGCAGCGCCTATACAAACCAGTAATAACGTGATGTTAAAACTTGCAGTGCCTATATAAACAAGTAATAACGTGATGTTAAAACATGGCAGAGCCTATACAAACCAGTAATAACGTGATGTTAAAACTTGCAGTGCCTATATAAACCAGTAATAACGTGATGTTAAAACATGGCAGCGCCTATACAAACCAGTAATAACGTGATGTTAAAACATGGCATCGCCTATACAAACCAGTAATAACGTGATGTTAAAACTTGCAGTGCCTATACAAACCAGTAATAACGTGATGTTAAAACTTGCAGTGCCTATACAAACCAGTAATAACGTGGTGTTAAAACTTGCAGTGCCTATATAAACCAGTAATAACGTGGTGTTAAAACATTGCAGCGCCTATACAAACCAGTAATAACGTGATGTTAAAACTTGCAGTGCCTATATAAACCAGTAATAACGTGATGTTAAAATATGGCAGAGCCTATACAAACCAGTAATAACGTGGTGTTAAAACATAGCAGCGCCTATACAAACCAGTAATAACGTGGTGTTAAAACATGGCAGCGCCTATACAAACCAGTAATAACGTGGTGTTAAAACTTGCAGTGCCTATATAAACCAGTAATAACGTGATGTTAAAACATGGCAGCGCCTATATAAACCAGTAATAACGTGATGCTAAAACATAGCAGCGCCTATACAAACCAGTAATAATGTGATGTGTAAACATGGTAGCACCTACAAGCCAGTAATAACGTGATGTGTAAACATGGTAGCACCTACAAGCCAGTAATAGTGCGATATTCGAATATGGCAGCGCGTCAAGCCAGTAATAACTCAATCTTAAAAAATAGCGGCGCCGACAAGCCATTAATAACGCGATGTTTAAATTTGGCGGCTCCTACAAGCCAGTAATAAGGAGATGTTTCAATTTGGCGGCTCCTACAAGCCAGTAATAAGGCGATGTTAAATATGGCAGCCCCTGTGTTTACCTGTATAGTTTTCTAGGAATTAATAGTCAGGGTGTTCAGAGATCGATCGATCCCAACACAATCGAGGTGTGGGTGGAGCTTAGCTAGAGATGGGCGGGGCATAGATAAAAATGGAATGGTCCGTTGTATTGTTTCGTAAATATAGGCTAATCCTTCCTAATAAAATCGAGAAATTCACGCTCACGCGAGTCTCCAGAAACAAATAAGAAATAACAAATATGGTTGGTAGGACCGGGGTTTGTGAATAAAAATATCAGTGCGCATGGACAAATATACTGAGTATTTCCAAATTTATTTATATCAACAGTACAGGTAATAATATGTTACAATGGCCGTATTCGACTGGGAGAAAAGTTAAAGTATATTGGCTCCATAGAATATATTTTTTATTCGACTGGTATTTCCCGGTAAAAAATATAGCGCGAAACAGATTCAGATTCAGATTTTTTATTTACACCCAGGCCACATAATGGCATATGGGGAATGTGAATTTACAGAAATTATAAATGTTATGGCGATCAGACATTATATATCAATTCATAATTACATATTTTGGTATTTATCTAGTTATATAACCACTGTTTGTGCTTTCGGTAGTAGTAGTAGTAGTAGTAGTAGTAGTAGTAGTAGTAGTAGTAGTAGTAGTAGTAGTAGTAGTAGTAGCAGTAGCAGCAGCAGCAGCAGCAGTATCAGTAGTAGTAGTAGTAGTAGTAGTAGTAGTAGTAGTAGTAGTAGTAGTAGTAGTAGTAGTAGTAGTAGTAGTAGTAACTTAGAATTATTATGAAAGTTACAGTTATTATTTGCACGTACTTCATAATTAGTAATGACAGAATTATTACTGTTATTGTACCGCCATCTCAATAACAAAGTACTAAAATTATAGTGGTCATATTGTGGGGGTCATCAGGATTTAGATTATAATAAATATATAATAACTGATTATAAAAAATGTCAGATTGGTATTCTTAGAAATGGGTTATTGCTGTATATAAGGTAGTCATTTTTTAAACTAAAATACAGAACAACCTTATTTTCAACAATAGACAATTATATCCATTCATATCGCGACAGAGACTATTTTGGGTATTCACCACCGGAGTGACTTGCTCGATAACCGAACCAGTCATTGCTGTGTTAAATCTACAAAACAGCCTCTCATCGTGTTACTCTATAATTTTTCTACAATTAGGTTTCTTATTATTGTTTCTTGGATAACCACAGTGTGGGGCAACAAACTGGTTGTTAAGGCAGGTGGTTGTTTGCATCATGTGATTTTGGCGTCGGCTAAAATGTGACGTGTTTTTTATGACATCAGATACGTGGGTAACAGACGGGTCAGTTCTTAGTTGGTTTAAGGGAAACAATATGGGGCCAAAACGTGTGGCATGTTTCGCTAAGTATGTCACGCGATGAAAAATATGAAAATGCGGGACTTAAGAGCTGAATTCTACTATGATTGATCGTTATTCAGCAATCACTGTCTGAAAACAGCGCTGAAAGGTGGATTTTATTTTCAAGATAGTAAAATTTAAACGATTTAGTCGATTTCTGCACCTTCCATACTGCTAGGGTTTTTTCATTCGACTGGTAGGTTTGCTTAGAGAACATTTTGGCAAATGCGCGCGTAAATTTACGCTACGGAAAAGTCCCAGTCGAATACAGCCAATGTTTCCAAAACAAAAATAGAAACTAAACGTGTTAGTTATTACAACTTTGAATTCGATGTAAGAAATGTTCTGTTCAATATTTTGAACATAACTGGATTGGATGATCAATTATGTTCAAAATATTCAACACTAATCCTACCTTTTAAGTTATTTCGGAGCGATACTGTACAGGTCAATGTTTATTTAATAGTTATCGTTTAAATATAGTTTGCGATCCGCTCAACATCAACGAGATCTCGCGTGATTCATCAATAGATGTCCTGAATGGACGAATCCAATCTAAATTATGACGTCATAATCAAATACGTCACATGTAGGCTGACGTCAGAATCAAATACGGCATTAAGTCAGTCATAAACGCTTAATAGTCCGTCAAGTTGTACGATTTGCATGTCTTTACTATTTAATAAACATTCTGTTGAATATTTTGAAACTAATTTGGTTGGGTGCTCTTGCTGCGATGGTTGAGACGGAATAAATCACGTCATTAATGACGTAATTGATTATGCGTTTATCGTTGTCTGGGTAAACCTCTGGGTAATTTGTTCACATGCTGATTAACCGAGTATTCACGATTATTCTTAAATAATCGATCGTGATCACCCAAAGCACTAATCGCACACGCCTAGGCTGGCATTGGCCATTACTTTCCACGCACAGCCCATATATTACATCAATGTAGACAGATCGTTACGCTGTTGGGGTGAGGGGGTTGTTGGGGGGTGATGTGCGTAGCGATATTATCAACAACAGCTTGAATGATTTTCTGCCCAGATAGCAATCTCAAGATGACAGACGGACAGACTGACGGATTGACAGACGGGCAAACGAGCAAGTGGGCTGACAGGCAGGCAGGCAAGCCAGAATGCAATACCACCTTCCCCTTTTGGGGAAGTTATATACCTACTATAACAAATTTTTGGCAATAGAATCTTTGTAGGAATGACAAATTAAAGTATTCGAATCATTTAATCAGATTTGCTAATGTTACACTAATTGACATTCGAGCCTGGCTGACATTTTCACTGAGGGCATGTTGGCGCCGATTCCATGTACACTTATGTCCACGCCATGATCAAACTATGTCTAGCCTGATGACACAGATTACTGCGCGCCAATTGAATTTAGTTTCAAAATATTCAACAGCATATTTATAAAATAGTAAGGACATGCAATTCGTACAGCAACGCTTAATCCATCATCAATTACGCATTCGTGACAAACTTAGCCACGTCATTTATGACTTAATTGATTATGACGTAATCCTATAGGAGTAACCAAGCTCCAACCACGGTAGCAACGAGGGCAGCGGTTGGAAAGTCGGAAGTCGTACTGGACGGTGGAACGTCGGATGTCGTATTGGGCGGTGGAACGTCGGAAGTCGTACTGGACGGTTTCTGACAGCCACGGGTTTCATCTGAATCATCGCCGCAGTTATCCCATCCATCACAGACTAGACTGCCGTTAATGCAGAGTCCACTATCACATTTGAACTGACTGTCATCGTGGCAAGGTGCACTCGTGTACTTTGTAAGAAGTAGCTGGAATATATCAGATGTCGTAATACTTTCGTAATCAATAATCAGTGACGGCGCGGTAGTAACATATGCACTATCCGGTACGACGGTCTTACATAACTTTATCAGAATCGTTCCATCGCTATTTCGGATCGTGACATAAGCTTCACTGCAGTCAGTATTCTGAAAATCAACAGTGATGGGCTTCACAATAATGATTTCACCAGTTGTGTTTAGAACGAGTTTGCAAGAAGTTTGACGATTGTCTAGATTGAAATTCAGAAATGTTGCATCTTTGTCGAGAAGATGTGCTTGATTGCACAATTCGTCCTTCTGTATACCGGGATACTTTGCACAAACACGGGTTTCATCAGAATAATCACCACAATTATCCCATCCCTCACACGCGAGTGCCCGTGCTATACACCTGCCGTTATCACACCTAAATTGTCGGTCATCATTACAAACACCGTCCGTGTATTTTGTGACTAAAACTTGGAATGGCCAAAGAAGGTTATTGCCTATATAATTCATGGTCATCCATCTTCCAGTGGTTGTGTAGGTACGGTTATGGATCCTGTGTTCGCATAACTTCACAATGACTGTACCTTTGTATCCATCCTGCACAGTAACGTACTCAGTGTTACACGGGTTCTGCACAAAATCAACTTTAACCGCTTTCACTAGAAATCTTTCATCGGAGTTTTCGGTTTCCAGAGCAACTTGGCACTGCGAAGTAGGGGAAGTTATTATGGCGTATCTAACGAGCAGAGAGGTTTGGTTGACGGTGTAATTTCTCCCGCAATAGTCTATCATGTTTATTTGGTCAAGTGATACAGAATTCCGGAAACACGCGCAAACCAATAACAATATCGTCACAAAATGTGGTCTACAATTAACAAACGTCATACCTTCGGTTAGTTTTTAATTAGTCAGTATGCTACAGTAATCTAAATACTTATCTGGAATAATAACAACCAACCTATTGATACAGATGACGCGATTCTAAGTTCTTCTCAATTAACTGATGCGTTATCCGTAGGTTAATAAGATGTGATGACATTTCATTATCGAGGGTGTTTGTCACGTGGACTAATTATTAGTGCGTACATAGGTAAAAATAAGTCTTATTGAACTTTGATTCTGTGTTGATATATCCATGCATGGATACACACAGATCTGTGATTCATCATCATCATAATCTCAAGTGATGTCAGATATTACGCGCGCGGGTTTGACTCACACGAACGCGCGCATACACGCGCACACGTGAGAGATGAATATATTTGCTTAATGATGTCTATTTATATGGCATTTGAAAAATTACCATTGAAATGGCTTATTTGGTTATTTAGTCACTCATTCTACTGGTGAATTGCAAAGAAGTTTTCCTCCCTGCCCATGCAAATGGGTATTACTCAAGATTAATGTAGACACGCAAGTCACCTATTTCTGTTAACGCAACTTACTGCACCAATGCTGGGCCGATACGGGGCAGATACTGAATATTATAAGTTGGCCCGATATTCCTAGTTCGTAGTGAACTCCAATTATGTTTTCAAATTTGTTTCAAATCCGATTATATTTAAGTTCTTCACCAGTATGTATTAAGTTATTGCTGAGCTGTTATGTACGAGCCAAAACACCTTTCCAGAGTATCCATCCATCATCTGACCTCGTATGATGTCATAATCAGCTCAGCGCGTGTATGATGACGTCACAATCATTACGTCACGAAGGGTTCTATATAGACCGTCATCAAATCTCAAATAGTCCGACACGTTGTATGAATTGTATATGTCTTTGTAATTCTTTGCTATTTAATAAACATGCTGCTGAGTATTTCGAAACCAATTTCACTGATCGCTGTTGCTGCCTTGGAAATTTTAGTCAGAGTGTTCAGAGATCGATCGATCCCAACACGAGAGAGGTGTGAGTGGAACTTAGCTAGAGATGGGCGGGGCATAGCTAAAACCGGAAGGGTCCATTATCGTATAACTACCGGGGTCCATCCACTCAACATCATCCAGATCTCAGTTCCTATACATGTCCTGAATTGTGTGACAAATGGACCTTTTCAGTTTTAGTTATGCCCCGCCCATCTCTATCGAAGCTCCACCCACACCTTGTCCATGTTGGGATCGATTGATCTCTGAACTCACTGACTAGCAATTGCCAGTTAAATATACAGGTAAGCTGTTAAATATTTTGAAACTAATTAGATCGGGCGCTGTTGCTGCCTATGACAGCAACAGCGTCCGGTCAAATTAGTTTCCAAATATTCAAAATAATATTTATTAAATGGTAGACGTACAATTCGTACAACGTGTCTTACTATTAAGCGTTAAAGACGGACTATATCGAGTCATTCATAACAGCTCAAAGAAAAACTATGTGGGATGACGGCATAATCCATTACGTTATGAATGGCGTAGATAAGCTCGTCACGAACGCTTAATTGATGACAGACTAAGTTTTGATGTATGGATTGTATGCCTTTTCTATATAATACAAATTATGTTGAATATTTTCAAACTAATTTGACTGGGCGCTGTTGCTTCCATAGGCAGCCAAATCTCCCAGTTCTTATGAAATTTGTGTTAATAAATAATAGTGTTATTCGCAATAGTAGGCCTATATCTTAAAACAGCTATCCTACCTCTCCTTCCTCTCTCGCTCTCTCTCTCTCTCTCTCTCTCTCTCTCTCTCTCTCTCTCTCTCTCTCTCCTCTCTCTCTCTCCCTCCATCCTCTCTCCTCTCTCTCTCTCTCTCTCTTTCTCTCTCTCCCCCCTCTCTCTTTCTCTCTCCCTCTCTCTCTCCCCTCTCTCTCTCTCTCTCTCTCTCTCTCGCTCGCTCGCTCTCTCTCTCTCTCTCTCTCTGTCTCTCTCTCTCTCTCTATCTCTCTCTCTCTCTCTCTCTCTCTCTCTCTCTCTCTCTCTCTCTCTCTCTCGCTCTCGCTGCTCTCGCTCCTCTAAAGGGTCACTGTTTTTACTGCAACCATCTGAATGGAGGATTCCTGTTTATCTATCAACCATATGACGTCATAATCAACTACATAGCGTGTAGGATGCCGTCCTAATCAATTACGTCATAAACGCTTAATAGTCCGTGAAGTTGTACGAATTGCATGCCTTTACTATTTAATAAGCCTGCTTTTGAATATTTTGAAACTAATTTGACTGGGCTGCAACCGGTCAAATCAGTTTCAAAATATTCACTACCTTACCTGCATAGCTTTTTGGAAATTGATAGTCAGGGCGTCGGGGATCAATCGATCCCACGGGCGAAGTGTGGATGGAGCTTAGCTAGAGATGGGCGGGTCATAGCTAAAACTGGAATCCTCCATTGCATGGCTTTGGTGAATTTACAATTTATTAAACAATCTACTGAATATTTTGACACTAATTTAACTGGAAGATGTTGTTGCTATAAAAGCAGCATCAGGTCCCAGTTAAACTAGTTTCAAATCTTTCAAACGCGGACGCCCGGTCTATAGCTATATGTATATGGTTTCAAATGTCAACTGACTAACTCAAATAAATACACAATATGTCCACGTATATGACACGTCATGTCGACAACTCGGAGGAATAAAACGCCAAGATAGAGTACATCTAAGAAATAACATAACGTATTTCCCCCAAAAAAATATAATTTGGGCCTGCTGTTAAATATTTTGAATATAATTGGATTGGAAGACATTGCTGCCTAAGGCCCGCTTTCCATGTGAGCTATTCTACTTGCGTGTTCTCGCAAGCTTTTCTGCTCGCGGGTTTGTCTATTTCCATGTGGGCGAGTTTACCAGCGAATCCGGCTGTTTTCCTAGCGTAGACAAGCGAATTTCAGGCGCTAGCTCTGCATATTTTTTATCAATTTTTGCTTTCCTACACACTACATGCGTCATGTCGCAAAAGTACAGAGGCCAGGTCCTGAAGCTGAGCTTTCAAAAACAGGAGCAGTTAATTGATCTGGTAGAACAATATCTGCACCCAATATCTGTGCACTCTTTTTTAGTTTGTCAACCGCATTAACTGCATCATACGAATGCGAGTTCTTTGTCTCTTGCGCAAATAATACAGAAGCTGACTCTTGTATGGCATCACTATTGCATGTAAATCTTCACACATTTAAACGCTACAATTACTAGATAACCTGCTTATCAGGCTACACGCATGCGTACAAGATCAACATACATAACAAGCGCGCGTGTCAGCGGCACAGACAAGCGCCCGTGGAAATGTATATATAGGAAATGCAGTAGACCGACTTTTCTGCTAGCAGAAAAGCGAGCAGAAAAGTCGCGAACTGCGCGACTTGTTTTTAAGCGAGAGAATTTCAGCGCGCTGAAAAGCTCACATGGAAATGGTTCTATCTAAATGCACTGGATCGACTTTTCTGCTAGCAGAAAAGCGCGCATACAAGCTTACATGGAAAGCGGCACTACGGCAGCAATTTCTTCCAATCCAATTATGTTCAAAAGTATTCAACGGTACATTTCTTACTAACTAACAAATTTCTGTTTTTTGGAAACACGGTAACGTATATAGATCTGCATCTAATTCAAGAATGTATTGATTCAAACCAAATAAAATTTACTATCATGACAGTAAAATACAATGCACTACAGGTAGTCAATCTAAGATGGGCCTATGCGCGTATGTTGTAGTCAATAATTAAGTTGCTATGCATATATGTAATGCATTATGTAGTACAGTGGCTTGAAGTCTTTACTGGATCTGCCTTCTTCAAACGCCACACACCTGCGCTCATGACGGCGCCAATTATAATAGCGTCCGTCATATTACAGAGCAATGTGAGCTATCACTGGAGCCGAAATTGCATTGACATCCATAACGCCATTGTGTAGGATACAATGCATTAAGACTGGCTTTAAATTTTTCATGACAAAAATCCGTTTATATGTGTATATATCTATATGAATTAGATCATAATTCTGTCATCGTCATTATATTTGCATAATATTGTTTATCTCATTTTGTCATCATCGTAATACCATTATCATATTCTCATCACTAGTATCATCACATCATTATATTGTTTAATTTTACATCTGTATGTTAGTTGTATCATATCCTTATGTTGTCATTACCATTTTGCAACATTGTCTCCGTCCTAATTCAACGTAATTTGCTCAGCTTCAGTCGCGCCAGCGTTGTATCTGCGTCCCATTTACTTTTCGTAATGGTATCGTCATAGAATCACATCATCAAATTTTTTCATTTTCACATAATTTGGTTATTTGTACATTGATGTTTTTATCATTATATCATCATCATTAATCATCATAAAAGTCATTCAGTCAGAGACTCCCCCATTCCCACCACCTCCGCGCTATCCCATCTACTGGGGGTCCATACTTATTTCAGTGTCCGTTCAATTGTGCCTTCCAGGCCCTAACTATCTGTAGTGTTTTAATGGAGATCTATTTTCGTAATAAAATGAAAACGCTCAAACGTGTGTATTGTCATGTAATGAATATCAGAATCCTCAAGTATTTTCATTTTTCAAGAAATTGATTGTTGTCATTGAATTATATTCTTTCCCAGAAATATGGACAAACAAATCTATTGATGCCATTTTGTCGAGATTCGCGAGATTCGCTCATGAGTTCTGGTTGTAATAAATCTATCAGTGGTTTTATCAAAATGTGTATCTTTGCATGCCGAGTACTTAGTAGAGTAACCTTCGAAAGTTCTCTGTACGGTTTACATTTGAGATGAAAGATATTTTCTAAAGCTGTTTGTTCTTTCTACAACCGATTTCTATCTTACTTTCTAGGCAGCTTTACTACCCTCGCCATGCAATGGGAAAACTGCCTTGCATTTGTTCAAGGTTATCCAGACTTTGGACGTGATCCGGATAAAACAAACCACTGGATCAAGATAGAATCAATTTCTGGATCCAAGGATATTTAAGAAACTAATAGTTTGGCTCAAATCCTAACATACAAACATGTGTGACCTTACACTAGGAATGCTCAGCATCCATTGATCGTGATCCGAAAAATCTAAAAATCCGAAAAAGATCCGAGAATCTTACATTGTGACAACAATCGTAGGGCGAGGGTCTCTCTTATTGATCTGGTTCTATCTAAAATCTAAGTAAAACAACCAAACCACCGTTTATTATTCATTTCTCTGTAGCGTGGTAATAGATTTGGGCATATGTCCTTTCCCGTATAGTGTTTCCATAACCTATATTGTAATATTGTTTCAGTAAACGTAGATCTTTATTTCTGTACAGACGATATTTCTACATGTGCTATTCACCACAGCGTTTTGCACCTTTTGAAACCATCTCTGAACTCTAAATACCGAATCCGGGAAAAAAAATTACAATTTAATTATTGTTCTGTTGTATATTTTGAAACTTATATGACTGGGGCCTGTTGCCGCCCACGGCGGCAACAGCTCCCAGTCAAATTAGTTTCTAAATATTCAACAACTTACCTGTATAATTACCTTAAAATTAATGTTCAAGGAATTCGCCGTTAAAAAGGTTAAACCAAGTACGGAGTTTTGTATTTCAAAGGAAATTTACTCGAGAACCAAATCGTTGATGCTTTATATATAAATACGTACCGAACATTCATTGATTTCTCTACTCTCGTAGCATAAGGACATTAATTCCTGTATTTACAATAATGGCTATTTATATTTCTCAGAAAACACGATCGGTGCTGATGAATAATTCATAGCGCATATTATGGAATAACGGCTTGAATTTATATGCCATTGTAACGAGCGAAGAAACACATACAGGCCGTCAATGTGTATTCGGTATCTTCGCCGTATGTATCTTCGTGAATGAAATAGAGCTAACCATTCAAAGCCTACATTCCTAGGGTCTCAATTTCAAGAAAACTATCCATGAGTCGTGTTGCATTTAAAAAAACCTAATTCGAGAAAAGACTGCTGATGCTATCTGCAGCAATGTCTCACAATTTGTTTCAAAATAATGAACATAATATTTATTAAATTGTACATCATTTTTTTTCTCGTTCAATACTTCGTAGTATTTAAAAGATATTTATACTAATCGTCTTAGAGCGCGTCAAAACACGTGGATTATAGATACAGGTCGTCGTCTCTCAGTCGCTATAGGAAATTGAGGCGTGTGCCTCAAGTTGTCAATGGATGGATCCGGTCTGTCTCTCACTCAAGTATCTGACGTCATGATCAAAACGTCATTTGTTGTCCGATGTTACAATCGAAATGACGTAAGTCTGTCACGGATGTGATAAAAGTTCGTCAGTGATTAACGTGATTGAATTGTAGGCCTATCTCTTTGTTCAATAACCATTAGTTAAATATTTTAAAACAAATTTGACTTGGAGCTGTGTTACTACCATAGTAATTAGTCGCAAAATATTCACCAGCTTACTTGTATAATTACCGTACCTTAAAATTTAGATTCTGGGAATTCAAGTGTCAAGTTTCAAATTGATTTCAACACACGTACAGACTGGGCGGAGTTTAGTTAGAAATTAGTGTGGCAGGGATAGAAATGAATTACGCTATTATTTAACCCTTTCATGGCTTTGCCCGGCCAAAATCGGCCTCTACAGTTGTCCTGGGGAATGGCCACTTGCGTGCCAAGTGAAGAATTTTCTTTGAAAATTTGCCACTGGAATTACTGGCTCGATACCCGAGTCATTTCAGTGATAAATTTTCAAAAGCAATCTTCTTTTGGCCTGCAAACGTGCATTCAATAAGTAAATATTTTGATTTTCGTGACAAAATTTTGCCATTAAAATGTCTTTAAAAAATCTTGCAGTCTAATTCATCTTGGAATTGTTATGCAAATCGGGATGTTTTCACTCTAGATAGATGGTAAGAGTTCCAAGTGTAAGTTGGTAAATAGTAAGCTGACATTAAAGACTACCATATTGCTTGTTGGCTATACGACCACCAGTTTTATAGAACCACAAATCATGTGACATGAACACAGGTTCTGTTATAAACAGGCTTTGCCAGTATTAAAAACAAGGACAAATTTGTCAAATACCCGCGACGTTGATATATTATAAATTGGAACACCGTGACGTCAAAAAGGCATATTTTGGAAACAATGTTGCTATCAAAGGATGTAACTTTGTCGTGTTATCTTCTCACCCCGCAGCTTGCACACATCTTGACCCTGACCGAGAAATAGTCATCCAAGTTTTGGGACGATCGCTCAAGTAAAACCAAAGTTATTAAAAAATGTGTCTAAAGTGTCAATTTTGAAAACAGTGCTGGAGAAAGCTTTTGTTAGCTATTCCCCGCCCATCTCCATCGTACTAACATACGCCCACTCACATAGCTACGCTGTTCGGGCGATACGGGAGCAGAGCTGGAGGGCGAGACTCATCTCTAGTTAATTCGTATTCGTATTTTCTTTATTACACTCAGGCCGTGACAACGGCATATGAGGATTATTTGTACATTGACAATGGCGGTAGAAATACAATATTATTATTATTATTATTATTATTATTATTATTATTATTATTATTATTATTATTATTATTATTATTATTATTATTATTATTATCATACCATCTCCGCCGCGCTGCCGACGAGGGCTACGACAGTGGGATCGCTTACATAATAATGATAACAACAATAATCAATTTATTAACTTTTTTGGGCCACTTGCCCCTGCAGTGTTTCAGGCAGTATTAAAGGAGAACTAACTTCATATAATAGTTGTTCAGCTGATCTAACACGGCATTCGTAAACTATACTATAATATTAAGCTTATTATCATGCCGCTAACGAAAGCTATTCATGCTTGAGTAGTTTAAACGTTGGTACATTTCCAAAGCCTATGGTGGCTGTCATGCCTTACTTTTCAACAAATCAGAAGGAAAAACTAGCGTAGCTGCCTTGGTCAATACGCTCAGGCATAGCGGTGTCACATATAATTTGGCAATATGATATGAAAACAATCATACTAAGCTGATGTCTATTCTGAGACCAATTTGACCGGAAGCCGTTACTGCCATAGGCAATAACAACTTCCAATCAAAGTATCCCCAAAATATTCACCAGAATGATTTGCATAATAAAGAATGTAATGCATTGGCACTTACATGTCACCATACACTATCGCTTGAGTAAACAAAATCACGGTGCTCACGGTTCAATGTTTACACCATGTTACAAAGCAAATGATTGTGATACATGTAAGGGAATGTAACAGGATGTGAATGATATGGAATCCATAAACTATAATCTATCGTACAATCTATCGCATTTGAGATGAGATTAGCATCGCTTTAACAATGATGGCGATGGATACTTGGGTTGATAGATAACTCGGGTGTATGATTGGGTGAGAAGATGGATGAATTCGTCTAGCTGTTTAATTTTTTTGATGCTAACAAGTATTTGGAGAGTTTGATAAGGAGCGGTTTATTGCATATTGCAAACAATCCTTTAGTTTTCTCGGTATTAGGGTTTTCTGTATAGAATCGTGGTATGAATTTCTGCCTTTGTCTATTGCATTTAGAGCATGAGAAAAGAAAATGCATCTCATCTTCTATGCAGTTGCATTCAGAACACAATCTTTCTGATCTGTCAATACCTAGCCATCTTTTGGATTCAATCGCTAGTTTGTGGTTGAGTGTTCGGAAATGACATAAGATAAGGGCTTCTCGGTACGGTAGGATTTTTAAATATTTCTCAAAAACTATATTCTCTTTGATCTGTTTATAGAATGTCAGACGTGACGATTGGTTTATGGTTGCTTTCCACTCAGCGGTATATTGTTGTTCGAGGACTCTTTTTGTTTTGGTGATTACTTGTGCGGTGTTTATTTCCTCCTGGTAGAACAAGTCTGCCTGACCAGTTATTTCTAGAATGAATTTGATGGTTTTAATCCATTTGATTTCAATATTTCGTTCTCTTGAGAATTCTAATGCTAAGTAGTACAGTGTTGATGACAGTTTCCCATACCCAGCGTTTACCAACCCCGCCCAGAACCTGACCATATTACATTTTATAGTTATATTGAGTGGCAGTCGGCCCAATTCGCCATATATCATGACATTTGGTGTGGATTTCTTAAGGTGTAATGCGTTTTTAAAGAATTTTGTTTGGCAAGGTTCTATCTGGCGATCATTTTCGAATCCCCACACTTCCGAGGCATACAGTAAGATAGGTGTTATCATTGTGTCGAATAAATAATTTTGTAAGTCTATTGGGATGTCATGCTCTTTTATTTTACTTAGTAAAGAGAAAGTGGCTTTGGTTGCCTGTTTAACGTTCCGAGCCCTACAGCTAACAAAGCTTCCGTTTTCTCTGAGACAGACACCTAAATAAATAAATTCATCCACAATCTCGATAGGGTGCTGTCCAATTTTAAAATGTAATTCTGTCCGCTGCTTACGTTTGGAAATTATCATGACTTTAGTTTTTGCTGTGTTAACATGCAGTTTCCAGGCAGTACAATAGTCGTAAAAGACATTTAAGGCACGTTGCAGTGCCGTAGGAGAATCCGCCATGAGTATTGTGTCGTCTGCATATAGCAGTATTGCAAGGTAAAGAAATAGATTTAAGTAGAATTCTGCCTGTTGGGTTAATGAGCTAAGACCGGATATTCCGTGTTCTGTTAAATATTCTTCTAGATCGTTCAAAAAGATTGAAAATAAAAAGGGAGATAAATTTTCTCCTTGTCTTACACCAGTGTTGCACACAAAGTAGTCTGAGTCAGTATTATTGTATGCGACGAATGACTTAATTGACTTGTACATACTATATATAACAGTAAGGCATTTTCCAGTTATGTTAGTTTTAATAAGCTTATTCCAAAGGCCCTGCCTCCACACTGTATCAAATGCCTGTCGAAAGTCGATGAAGCAACAATAGAGTTTCTTCCTTTGCGCAAATAACAGTTCTTTTATTAAATACAGAGAAAAAATATTATCTAGTGTAGACTTTCCTTTTCTAAAACCGGTTTGTGATTCAGAGATAATTTCATACTTTTCTGAATATTTATTTAGTCTTTTGTTTAATATCGAGGTGAACAGCTTTCCCATACAGCTAAGCAATGTTATTGGGCGATAATTTCCCGGTTCTGCTGGGCTTCCCTTATTTTTATATATAGGGATTATTTTTCCTATTAACCACACTTCGTTCGTGTTGGGATCGATCAATCCATGAACTATCAATTTCCAGAAACCTATACAGGTAAACTGTTGAATGTTTTGAAACTAATTTGACTGGTTGCTGTTCGTGACTATGGTAGCAACAGCGCACAGTTAAATTAGTTTCAAAATATGCAACATCATGATTATTAAATAGTAAAAGCATACAATTCGTGCGACAACGTTTAGCCCGTCACAAATTATGCGTTCGTGGTCTGATATTAATTGTACATGAGAAAAAAAGTTTGAGCGTTTTTATCATTCTACTGCGAAAATAAATCTCCATTAAGTTATCATTTTAAGGGAATGATATCAAGCCTTCTAGCACACAATACGTCACGCATGCATACAAACAAGGTTAATACATTGACCTGTCTTGGAATCAGGTCCTAGTAGGAGATGTCGATGACCAATCAGTGGTATGTCAAGGCCAACAATCCACAGGGGATGAACAGACACATAAGATAGATCAATGTCAGTGATCTATATGGATGGGACACGTGCCAGTGCATATATGGACTAGGCATTTGAATGGGATGGATATCCACAATGGTTGAACCAAGCTTTAGCTATGCCCCGCCCATCTCTAGTTAAGCTCCACCCACGCTTTCGATCAATCCATGTACTCGCTGAATCTCAATTTCCAGAAAACTATACACATAAGCTGTTGACTCGGTGCAACAGCGCCCAGTCAAATTAATTTAAAAATAGTAATTGGTGCAACAAACCTTAGTCCATCACCAATTATGCGCTATGGTGGTGGTGGTGGTGGTGGTGGTGGTGGTGGTGGTGATGTGCGTGCGTGCGTGCGTGCGTGCGTGCGTGCGTGCGTGCGTGCGTGCGTGCGTGCGTGCGTGCGTGCGTGCGTGCGTGCGTGTGTGCGCGCGCGCGCGCGCCCACTCGTTAGGTTAGGCAGAGAGCTAGGGTTCAGTTTAAACCTTGTTTTGTCATGACGATGTATATCCCTCACATTTGGTGTGAGAACAGTTGTAAAAAACCTATTTTCTTTACGTATAACCTTAACGTTGCTTCTGATCACTGAGGTCAGATGGATGTGGGATTTGGCCACACTAGTCTTATACAATACACCTCAGAAAGAACTTTACATGTTTCAAACACAAAATTAAAAAATACTGTTGAATATTTAGAACATAATTGGATTGGAAGACCATTATGTTCAAAATATTCAACAGAACATTTTTACATCGTATTTAATAATTGTTTTCTATTGGAAACCTGTTTGCTTATTTAAGAGCCGCGCTTAGAGGTGTGGCATCTATGCGTGAATATTATAACAAAATAAATCTGTGTCGCATTTTGAGAGCCCTGGAAATTTGGGAGCGCTGTGCAAATGCGCCTGTTGCGCTGCCTTAGGTTCGGTCATGATTCTATATTTTGACGCGCGTAAGTCATCTCTGGGCACTATGTGTGTCAAAATGCAGATTATTGTCGTGAAAGATTTAAAGCCAGTCCTAATGCATTTCATCCGACGCGATGCTGTTATGGAAGTCAATGCAATTTCAGCTCCAGTGTTAGCCCAACTTGCTCTGTAATGTAACGGACGTTATTATAATTGACCTTCTATTTTTAGCTATGCCCCGCCCATCTCAATCTAAGCTCCACCCACACCACGTCCGTGTTGGGATAGATCGATCTCTGAACTCCCTGACTATCAATTTCCAGAAAGCTATATAGGTAAGCTGTTGAATATTTTGAAACTAATTTGACTGGGTGCTGTTGCTGTCAATGGCAGCAACAGCGCCCAGTCAAATTTGTTTCTAAATACTCAACAGCATGTTTATTAAATAGCCAGGACATACAATTATTAAAACGCGTCGGACTATTAAGAGTTAAAGACGGTCCTTATAGAAGCATTTATGACATAATGATTATGACGGCATCCTACACGCCCCTTAGCGGATTATGACGTCATATGACTTCATTACTCTGGAAAGGTGCATTGGCAATATCATTAGCACACGTGTGGCATTTGAAGAAGGTCGCTCCAGCAATGACTATAAACCACTATTCATAACGACGTCATCACAATCAATTTTCCCATAATACACTGGGAGCGACGCCATTTGTGTAGGGGCTAATTTAACATTATGAGCAATGGGCCGCGAAACGTTAATTACATTTTCTTTACTGTCTTGCAAAATTCAGTTGTGATTTTATGTTTTCTGATACCGGGCGGAGGTTTTACAGATTTGCAGATACATGATTTTATGGTTTGAGCGTCATGGAAACTGTAAGCAATGCATTACTATTGGCAGCGCTCCTTAGCAAGTAGTAAAGTTGCCCTAACTGTAATGGCGGCCGATCACAAAATGCCCGGATGTGCGAAACTATGAATATTATATAGTGCATTGCATAGCAAGATGATTATTTACTACAACATAGGCCTACGCACATATTTGCCTACCTTAGATTAACTACCTGTATTGTATTGCACCATTTTTAACAAATGTTATGAATGTAAATTTGATTTGGTTTGAATCAATTGCTTGTATTATGCCGTGTTCTCATTAGAGATTTAATCAGGAATAACGCCATACGTTCGTCAATCGTGCCGTAATTGATTATGACGTCAGCACACACGTCCCGTAGTTGATTATGACGTCATATGATTGATGGATAAATTGGAATCCTCCATTCAGATGGTTACTGTCGGAACTGTGTTCCTTTGGTGCCAGACCCACTTCATTTGATTGTAGAGTCGACTTTTTACTATGGCGTTACACATTTGAGTGGCTGATATAGAATCCTTCCATTGCGAATATGCATTGGAAGCGTCGAACTCTATGTAGACGGTATCGTTCTCGGTGTAACAGATTGGACACCAGTTATAGCAATTTATCTAGCCCCCCCCCCCCCCACCACCACACACCTGACATACATAATTATTAAGACGGCAAAATGCTTAACCACAAACATACATAGAACGGGATGACGTGTGAAATTCTGAATAATCACCTTCCCGCATTATCCCAGGCACGAAACCCCTACAACATTCGTCACGCAAACCTATTTACTCCATTTCGTTACCGAATTGAGCTCTTCCGAGGATCCTTTTTTTCAGCAACAGTCCGCGCATGGAATACTCTCCCAGCGCCGGTCACGTGTTCTGTTACTCTCACGGAATTCAAGAGCAAACTTAAAGCCACGTCGCCTATACGACCGCCTCCTCCCTGGTATTATGTCGGCCAAAGGTTAGCTAATGTAATCTTATGTAGGCTTCGCAATGGCTGTAGTAATTTAAATCGGCATCTATTTGAAAATGTTCTGTCAGACTCAGCTAGCTGCCCATGTGGATACACTGATGAATCTACAAATCACTATCTCCTCCACTGCCCTCTTTTTAACGACCAAAGAGTCTCTCTCCAAAATCAGCTCGTCCTAAAGAATATCTCTCTTGCCACACTGACAGCTAATCAACTTCTATACGGCATTAACAATGTCGACTTGGAAAAGAATATTACAATATGTAACGCCGTATGCCAATACATAGTCAATTCCAACCGCTTCAAGTAACTTCCTAGTTGTTAAATTCGCAACTATAAGAGCGAAATGCAAACAGCCCAACATATACAAGCATGGTGAACGCAGCATTAAGAGCTCCTCACCTTACCTTTCTCAGTCTTGTCAAATTATTAGTTTATACCCTGTTTCTCATATTCTCCTCTCCTCTTTTTTGTCTCTCTTTCCCTAACTCTCCCCCACCCCACACACATACACACTCCATCCCAACCTCTCTCTCTCTCCCTCTCTCTCTCGCTCTCTCTCTCTCTCCGTCTCTCTCTCTCTCTCTCTACTTCCCTCCCTCCCCCCCCCCCTCTCTCTCTCCCGCTCTCTCCTTCTCTCTCTCTCTCCCGCTCTCCTCCCCCTCTCTCTCTCCCACTCTCTCTCTCTCTCTCTCTCATTATGCACACACGCACGCCAATACGTACGCACACACGCACATATTCACGTACACATACGTAAGCGTGCGAACTACCTAGACAATTGTAATCAGTGGTTGATATAAATTATCATTTAACTAGTTATACATACGTTACTATTTAATTATGTTTTATTATACCCCATCTTGATGTATTTATTAATGTATTGTATTTGTATGTATGGGAGACACGTGTATAAGACTTATGTCTTACTGTGCTCCCATTGAACAAAATAAAAAATTATGTTTAAACCATACATAGAATATAGAGAGAGAGCGAGCGAGAGCGATGATAAAAGAGAACAATAGAGTTAGTGGGTGGGTGGGAGGGAGGGAGGGAAGGGAGGGAGGGAGGGAGGGAGGAAGAGAGAGAGGGAGAGAGAGAGAGAGGGAGGGAAGTTTGGAAGCATAAAGCCAGCATTAACCCAAATTTAGTAAAGGTAAATATTAGCAATAATAGATAGGATATTGATATTCTCACCAACGACAAGCACATAATATAAACAATGATCACAATAATAACTAATGTGTTGCCATTCACAACGCTTCTTCTGATATGGGTGGAGTGTTGAAAAGATAATTACGAGATGTACCTTATCGTATAAGACGGACAAACAGATGTCAAAATCTGCCCGCGTGTCTTATAAAAGCTCGACGTACCCTCGTCGACAAATCCACATTCTAGCAAAACAAGTAGGCCTACGTGAGCCAGCTAAACCGTAGTGCGAAGTCCGCCATAAAGATATATGGCTTTCATTTGTCCATTTTGAACATATAAAGAAATGATAAGATGTTCCAGGTAAATTACAAAAAAAACACAATTCAGTTGGTCTTCAGTTGAGATGATATCTGTGTAAATCGGCATTTACTTGGCTGCATTTATTTCTTATCTTACAGAGAATAATGGTTTCTTTTACCATGGAAATAGTAAACTGACCTGGGATTTTCTGCGTAGATGTTCGATAAGAGCTGATAAGCTTTTTCCTAAATCTAGCCAGAGTAGAAGTATTAACAGAGAAATCCAATTTTAGCTATCCCCGACTATCACCCACGATTTTCCCGTTTTGGGATCAATCGATCCCTGCACTCTCTCAGTGTAAATTTTCGGAAAACTATACAGGTAACATGTTGAATATTTTGAAACCAATTTGTCTGGTTGCCGTTGCTAGCAACAACAGCGTCCAGTCACATTAGTTTCAAAATATTCAACAGATTTGTTTATTAAATAGTAAAGACATTCAATTCCTACAACTTGGCGGAATATTAAGCGTTAAAGACGGACTAAATTACGTCATTCATGGCGTAATTATGACGATAGCCTACACGCGACGTTGTGGATTATGACGTCATATGATTGATAAACTGGATTCATCAGTTGCGTTGTCCGAGTTATTCCACGGTTGAATAGTGCTCCGTATGAAAGATTTTGTGATTATCTGAAGCCTGTGCCTGTGTATGGCGAAGTTGTCTGGATTGCTCTGGATTGCTGAGATTATACGCCGCAATATCTCCCAATCCCTTTGGCATAATATCCATTATATAATCTGGACAGTTTCCATTGACCATTTTGTAAAATATGATAAGATTTTTCTGTTTGCACCACCCGCGTAGTGAAATTAGCCAAATTTCTTGATAAATATTTATCCATGGTGTAGTTTGGCAGGCCTATTATTATTCTTATTGCCTCAGTTTTTAATAGTTCCAGGTTTATCAGCATCCCAGTCCGATCAACCATCCCAAACCTCACTGCCATACTGTAATATGACGAGGGATAGGTAGTATAAATTTTGGATAGTGTGCGGTCCGCTTAAAGTGTATTTCAATCCGGGCATAGTTGCTAATATTTTATCTGTCGTTTTTATTATCGTTTCATTTCATTTATTTTTCATAGATCATATGAAAATGGTACTCCAAGGTATTTACTGCTGGGCATTGTTAGTAGTAGAGTATTGTCCAGAAAGACAATCGGTTATGGAGAGAACCGTTTTTAAACATATCTATAACTATATTAGACATGATATCACTCTATATCAGTCTGGCTTTCTTCCATCACATTCTACAGTAAATCAACAGCTTGATATCTACACGGATATTACTCAAGCCCTTGACGATCAAAAGGAAATAATCTTTCTATTCTTCGATATATCTAAAGCCTTTGATCGAGTATGGCATCGCGGCCTCCTACAGAAGCTTAGGAATTTTGGTATCTGTGGAAATCTACTTACATGGTTCGAAAATGATCTTGGAAACCGATACCAGCGAGTAGTTATAAACGGCAATGAGTCCACCCTACTTCGTTTACATGCTGGAGTGCCACAAGGCTCTGTGCTTGGTCCTTTGTTATTCTTAGTTTTTATTAATGAAATGCCCAGCAATATAATTCACAATATTAGACTTTTTGCTGATGACACGTGCCTAAAAGAACATACTTCCACACTCGATTACGATCTACTGACCATGACGCATTGGGCAAACATGTGGCTCGTCGAGTTTAATGCCTCGAAAACTACATCTCTAATTTTTTTCCTGCGGTACGAGCCCACATCCTTTTCAATCAACTTCAAAGATTCTGAAATTCTACCATCAACTGATCATAAGCACCTCGGCATTACCTTTAATAACAAAGGGAATTGGCTTAACCATGTGAGTAATCTCATAGCAAACGCTCAACACAAACTCTCCTTACTTAAAGGTCTAAAATATATTCTAGACCGTAAATGTCTCGAGATCATGTACAAAACATTTATTAGACCATCGTTAGAATATGCAGATGTTGTGTGGGATAATATTCCACAATATCTTGTAATTCGGCTAGAGGATATCCAAAAAGATGTTCTCAGAACGGTATGTGGAATGACACGTAGTGCGAGCACTGAAGACCTGTACTTAGAAACAGGCATCGAAACCTTGTCAAGCAGACATGAATTTCATAGATTATCTATGCTATTTAAAATTATTAACGGGATGACTTGTGAGGTTCTGGTCAACCATCTTCCCACACTATCCCAAGCACGAAATCCTTACAATATCTGTCATCCAAATTTCTTCACTCCATTCCGCTGCTGTACTGAGCTCTTCTATGGATCCTTTTTCCCAGCAACGATCCGCGCCTGGAATATGCTTCCTGTGCCGGTGAGAGATTCTGTCACTCTTCTAGAATTTAAAAGCAAACTCAAGGCTATGTCACCCATACGACAACCCCCTGAGTGGTATTACGTAGGCCCGAGGTTTGCCAACATAATGCTATGCAGGCTCCGAAATCGTTGTAGTTCTTTAAACCGACATCTATTTGACAACTTTCTGTCGGAATCTGCCAATTGTTCTTGTGGGCACAATGATGAATCTACAAACCACTACTTCTTCCATTGTGCCCTTTTTAACGAGCAAAGAGTCGTTTTCCAAAATCAGCTTGCCTTGAACGATATTTCTCTTGCTAATCTTACGGTCAACCAGCTTCTATACGGGACTTACACTGCCAACTTGGAAATGAACAAACTGATCTGTAATACGGTATGTCAATACATAATTAACACCAACCGCTTTCAGTAGCTTCCCGTTCGCGAACTTATAGTTTAAGGGGTAAATGGACAGCAGCCCAACACGTACAGGTCGGGGCGAAGGCAGTACCTAGAGCTCACCTCTGCTATTCTTCCATTTGATCTTATTCCTCGCCCTCTCTATCTCTCACCCTCTCCCCCCCCCCCCCCTTCCCCCCTCTCTCTCTATCTCGGTCTTTCTTCCTACTCTCCCCCACCTCACACTCGACATCCACACACTTATGCACACCAATAGACTACAATTAATTAAACTATTATGATTTGCCGCCATTTTGTTGTAAAAAGGGTTTGAATAATCTGTATGTGTATAGGAGACACGGGCATAAGACTCTAAGTCTTATCGTGCTTCCATCTGAACAAAATAAATCACGTTTAAACCAAAGACAATCGGTGATTGAAAATTGATTGAGTTTGAGACAGTAAGATTTACAGTTTTTCTACCATTAAATATCAATGGCCATTGATTTGACCAGGTAGAAATTACGACTAGGGTCGTGTTCTCACTAGAGACGTAATCAGGAATAATGTCATCGTTATTCCCGATTAAGTTTCTAGTGAGAGAACGGCCTATGTCTTCATTTAATCGTCTCTCTATTTCAACAGAGGCTGCATCAGAGTAAGGCAGTATCATCAGCCTAAGATCTTAGGATGCTCTCAATACGTTTTGAAATATCATTTATATAAATCACGAATAGAAGAGGGCCGAGCACCGAACCCCAGGGAACGCCATCTCCAATTTGTCTCAGAGGCGATGATTTATCCTGGTTAACGAACCTTTCCCGCTTTAGCGTTGTCCCTAGTTAAGCTCCACCGACACATCGCACGTGTTGGGATCGATCGATCACCGAACGCGCTGACTATTAATTTCCAGAAAACTATAGCGGTAAGCTGTTGAATATTTTGAAACTAATTTGACTGGATTGCTTTAGATGACATACGCGGCAACAGCGTCAAGTAAAATTAGTTTCAAAATAGTCAACAGTTTATTAACAGAGACTACTTTCGAAACAAAGCAACGGGAAATTAATATAGCTTGATTCATTGCTATGAATGACAGAGACAATAAAGGAGTGAATTATATTCTACTTTACAGGTTTCACCCAAAAGTAGGTAATGGACCTTTCCGGTTTAACCACCCATCATATGACGTCTTAATCAGGTACGTGACGTGTAGGATGATGTCATAATCAATGACGTCATGAATGGCGTAGATAAGTACGTCACGAACGCATAAGTGAAGACTGACTAAGCGGTGTTGTATGTCTTTACTCTTTAATAGACATTCGATTGAATGTTTTGACACTAATTTGACTGGGCGTTGTTGCTGCCATTGGCAGCAACACCGCCCAGTCAACTTAGTTTCAAAATATTCAACAAATTACCTGTATAGTTTTCAGGAAATTGATAGTAAGGGAGTCCAGGGATCGATGGATCCCCACACGAGCGTGGTGTGGGTGGACTTTAGCTAGAAATGGGCGGGGCATAGCTGAAACTGGAAAGGTCAATTGGGTACATATGTATCCTGTTTCCGGCTAGACATTCTAGGGCGCTTGAATGCTTGTTATAAAATAATTCCTGAAACAACGTAACCATTTCACTACATAATTGCCAAATTCTGAAATCCACTTCCATTCAGGAAAATGTCTGGTGTCCATATTTGGTAGTAATTTTGCTACGAGTCGTTGCTGTCTAAGCATCCATCTTGGAAATTAACCCCATACTTCAAACAACAGATTGCTGTTGCTGCATAGGATTTTCCGTGTACAGCTTAGATTCAATTTCCGTTCTTCTCCGCTGATTGGAACTTCTCACGTTGTCGCCATTCAGCAATGGAGGAATCCAGTTTTAGCTATACCACGCCCATCTCCAGCTTAGCTCCATCCAGGTTTGCCCGTGTTTGGGTCAACCAATCACTGCACTCCATGAATCTCAATTTCCAGATAGCTATACAGGTAAGCCGTTAAATATTTTGAAACTAATTTGACTGGGTGCTGTTGCTGCCTATGGCACTGCCTATAGCAGCGACAACGCCCAGTCAATCTAGTTTCAAAATATTCAACAGAATTTACATTAAATAGAAAAGGCATACAATCCATACCTCAAAACTTAGTCCGTTATCATTTAAGCGTTCGTGACGAACTTATCTACGTTATTCATAACGTCATTGATAATGACTTCATCCTACGCGTCGCGTAGTCGATTATGACGTCATATGATTGATGGATAGATTGTAAATTGATATTTGAAATTGATAGATAGTGTATATCATTCTCGCTTTCTAGCGAGAATATGTGTTGGAACTGACTTTCGTGGTTTGGTTACGCACTATTCCATTATGTATTAATATTTGTGCAGTTCCTAATTTACATCTTGTCAGCTACAAAGTACATGTAACCACACATATATAGGAAACGCTGCTCAAGTAATATCACAATATAAAAATAGACGCATAGCTTCATGACAAGAATACGCAGCTAAAGTAATGACTGGCCATCTTATTACATCTTCAAAATAGCTAGACCGTTACACAGTCTCCACTTTGGGGACTAGAAAGTTTAGGCCACAGTTTATCTGCTTAGTGGGACTGTAACCGCACCGCTGTGTATCGCGTTGCTCTTGGCATCATCTTAACACTCACCCACCCACACCGTATCGTTTGCTGATATAGACATTAGAATCGACTCAATCCATGTGATATCAGCATCTACGCAATGTCAGCAAGTTCTTGTTCACATTTTGTGTGCGTCGGTTTTGGATTTTAAGACGAATTAAGTGGGACTATTTTTCTTTTATCTATTCTTCATACAGAAGACTATGAGCTTTGTGTCATCTCATTTGAGGTAAAATAATATGGTCCCGTATGAATATTGCAGTTCTCGTGTCATTTTACGATCCGATCTCTTTTATCTTCATTTTCTGATGGAAATGACTACACCACTGGGTATTCTATACACGAGACTCTTTTCTCGATCTCGTATAGAAAGTGCTCTCGCGAGACACGAATTGTAATATTAGTAACCAACTAACAGCATTTAGTCGCACAATTCAGGGCATGTATAGGCTTCAAGTTAAATTTATTTCAAAATATTCAACAGAATAAGTTTTATGTCATATGGAATCTACTTTTTCTGGGATTTGTCTGTGAAAGGGTTAACCTATTGTATCACTGAATTCAATTCCATACGGGCCTTGGTTCTACGTGGTTAAAATGGTATTCATTTCGTAAATAATAATGAGTTGGTGTAGGCTGTTGCTATGTAAGACAGCAACATCTTACATGGAGACACTTTTTAACTACAGACACTAATTATTCCTCCACGTCATTGAACTATTGAGAAATAATGACATAAATTTGCCCGTAGCAGTAAAGTGGTTAATTATCTTTTCAAATCGCTTTATAAAGAACCGCCGTCCTACGGATAACGCGTCAGTTATTTGAGAAGAACTTATAATCGTGTCATCTGTATCAATAGATTGGTTGTTATTATTTCAAATAAGTATTTCGTTCAGCGTAGCATAGGCCTACTCGTTAATTACAAACTAGTCGAAGGTATGGCGTTTGTTAATTATAGACCACATATTGTGGCGATATGTTTATTAGTTTGCACGTGTTTCCGGAATTCTGTATCACTTTGGCAAATAAACATGCTAGAGTACTGCGGGAGAAATTACACGGTAAACCAAACCTCCCTTCTCGTTAGATACGCCATAAAATCCTCTGCAACTGCGCCGTGCCAAGTTGCTCTGAAAACCCAAAATTCCGATGAAAGATTTCTAGTGAAGGCAGTTAATGTTAATTTTGTCCAGAAGTCGTATAAAACTGATTACGTTACTGTGCAGCATGGATACGACAAAAGTCCGGTGATTGTGAAGTTATGCGAACACACGATCCCTAATCGTACCTACACAACCACTGGAAGATGGATGACTATGAATTATATAGGCAGTAACCTTCTTTGGCCATTCCAAGTTTTAGTCACAAAATACACGGAAGGTGATTGCAATGATGACCGACAATTTAGGTGTGATAACGGCAGATGTATCGCGCGGGCACTCGCATGTGACGGATGGGACAATTGTGGAGATTATTCTGATGAAAATCGTACTTGTGCCAAGTATCCCAGCATACAGATGGATGAATCAAAAACATCTCCTCGACAAAGATGCAACATTTCTGAATTTCAATCTAGACAATCGTCAAACTTCTTGTCAACTCGTTCTAAACACTACTCGCGAAATGATTATTGTGAAGGCCATCACTGTTGATTTTCAGAATAATGATTGCGGCGAAGCTCATGTCACGATTCGAAATAGCGATGGACAGCTTCTGATCAAATTGTGTGGCACCGTCGTACCGAATAGTGCTTATGTTACTACCGGACCGAAACTGAATATTAATTACGAAAGTATTACGACATCTGATATATTCCAGATACTTCTTACAAATTACACGAGTGCACCTTGCCACGATGACAGTCAGTTCAAATGTGATCGTGGACGCTGCATTAACGGCAGCCTAGTCTGCGATGGATGGGATAACTGCGGCGATAATTCAGATGAAATTCGTGGCTGTCAGAAACCGTCCAGTACGACTTCCGGCTTTCCAACCGCTGCTATTGTTGCTATCGTGGTCGGATCTTTGTTACTCCTGGGCCTTATTGTGTGGTTCGCTCGAATAAAGAGGAGACGGCGTATGCCTATGCAGGTGCAAACGCAGGAGACGCCATATGGAAGCATTCATCCTACAAACCCTGAGAGAGCATACGAGTATAATACAGACTTTACATGCATGCCATCGGCTCCACATTACAATGAAAGCAACTCCAACACAAGCGGAAACATCAACTTCAACCCAGCGAAACAAGCCGCAGTCGTGGAAAATAATCAAACGGGTAGCTTGTTGGCTGACAAGAATTAGCTAAGTACTATACCGACAATGTAGGTTTGTGGATTTGGAGGACCTACTTGACAATGAAGCAGTCTAGTTTACCCATCAATCGTAAGACGTTTTAAAAACCTACGTGGCGAGGCACTCTGGTCAGTTCTTGTGGAGTCGCGTGACAGCATGGACTGGTAGACTGCTGGTATAAGGTAGTCCTCGTCTCAGTTCATGGTTGGTTGGTGTTTGTAGATTATATGGCCTCTTTAACCTTCCGTTTAAATAAGCTGGTCTCGATGTTGATGACAAAGGCACTGCTAGAAAACAAGAACTGACCAGAGTGACGTTGCCAGCGAGGGTCAGTTATTGTTGAAGAATTGACCAAGATGGTCACGAAAGCTACACTCAAACAATTTCTACATCCCGAAGAGGTAACTAATATTTCTTTATTATGAATCATCCTGGGATCGAGACAAACATTTTCAGAAATATATTGTATAGGCAGCAAATAGCGCCCCGTGAAATTAGTTTCAAAATACTCAACAGGTTACCTATATAGTTTTCGGAAATTTGATAGTCATGGAGTGCAGGAATCGAGTGATCTCAACACTGGCGAAGTGTGGTTGGAGCTAAAGATGTGAGGGTATAGCTAAAACTAGATTCCTCCATTATGCGGGCCATATTAGCCCGGTATTGGGCCAATAATCTGAGTTATCTGGCCAGACATAGTTTTATCATCACGTGGGCCTAAGTGAAGCGAATAATTTAATGTGCCATTCGTACTGTAATTCTATTCCAATAAACAAATAAGTGTTATAGTAGTTATATAACTTCCCCAAAAGGTGGATGTGGTATTGCATTCTGGCTTGCTTGTCTGCCTGCCCACCCGCCAGCCCACCTGCAAGTCTGTCCGTCTGTCCGTCCGTCCGTCCGCCCGTCTGTCATCTTGAGATAGCATAGGTAATGGTAAACGAGTAGAATCTTTAAAAAGTCATTTCTAATCATACATTTTAATGACTACTGCTCTCTTATAGAAAATACTTAAAAAACACATATTTTCGCTGTTACCTCTTGTGAATCTGGTAAATCCAATGCTATATTCATAAAGTCCAGACCAGACAATTATAACACCACAGACTGGCCATCATTACTTTGAATCAAATATTGTAACACACGAAAGCAAATTGACTTTAGGCATTAGTATTAGCATTTAAAGGCATAAATTACAAGAATGTCTGGAAATATGCAGAAGTAGATTATTTTTCAATAGGGCCCCGCCAGCCAGCCAATTGCTACTACCCCCACTGTGTGAATTAGCTTGTTCAAGACATGAGAGTTATGCCTTTGAGGCTGGCCCACCCTGCACTCCAGCTACACCGTTGCAGCTCAGGCTACCGCAGTGTGAGCGTAAATAAAAATGTGTGCGCTTGTAACACAAGTACACTAGTATACGTTACAGTAGGCAGGGATAGACCTGCCACAAACTGATCTTTTCAGGCTGTCAAAGGTAGCCCACGGGTTTCTAGATCTTTTGTATGTAGAATCCAAATCTATCAGGTACACTTTAAATTTGTTGGTATAGTTAATGAGTTAATGTGCGTATATCCCAAATGGCAGCTGCTGACACCATCTACCCATGACATAGAAAATTAGGAAAATACAGAATTTAATTAAATCCAGAAATTGATGATTCAAATTTGAGAAATGAAAACTCAATATTAATGAAATATTGAAGGAAAGTTAAATTGATTATTGATGCAACGTAATAATGATTGAAGTTATAAAATGTATGGCGTAGACAAAGGTACATTCTCTTGCTTATGTTGTATGCATATATTTAGATGCAAGCCCATGGTCAGTATCTAGATGTGTAGTTTACAAAACCAACTATTCATAATGGACCTTTCCGGTTTTAGCTATGCCCCGCCCATCTCTAGCTAAGCTCCACCCACACCTCGCTCGTGTTGGGATCGATCGATCGATCGATCTCTGAACACCCTGGCTATCAACTTCCAAAATACCACACAGGTAAGCTGTTGGATATTTTGAAACTAATTTGACTGGGTGCTGTTGCTGCCTAAGGCAGCAACAGCGCCCAGTCAAATTAGTTTCAAAATATTCAACAGCATGTTTATTAAATAGCACAGAGTTACAAAGCCATACAATTTATACAACGTGTCTGACTCTGAGATTTGATGGCAGTCTATATGGACCCATTTGCGACGTAATGATTGTTACGTCATCATACACGCGCTGAGCTGAGTATGACGTCATACGAGGTCAGATGATGGATGGATACTCTGGAAAGGTGAATTCTTGTTGGCTGACCAAATCGCGAGTAGCTTATCATTTTCGAGTAAGATAGTAGATGAATCAAGTAGAATTATACAGAGAATATCTAAGTAAGTTTCCATGCAACTATAAGATTCACAGGCAATGCAGATGAAGTGAGTCCATGGTCTCGTGTCCACGCGTGTCATTCATGGTGGGCTGTGCATGATGTCTGGATTGGGCCAGGTGATGCTATGGTCTTCGACTACCTCCAACATGGATAAATACTGTGAATCACGCAAACGCTACAGGAAGAAGACAGTATTGGTTCACCTATGCATATTCACAGCTTAATATTGTAGGCATACAAAGATTAGTTAACTTTGACTATAGAAAAACGTCAGCTGCCTAGCATGTTCAAGATTATGCTACGAAAATATGGAACCGATTTTTAGTTTGGTCAGACATCAACGCCATGGCCATGGCTCTTCAGTTCCCTTGGCTGCTTATATTATATACTATGTCAAATGTTCGTGGAATTGATCAGTAAAGAATAAATACCCTTATCCAGTTTCATCAGGTTCTGTTGAATTAACAGCATCCCCATCTGTCAGTCAAATCATTGAGTGTCATAAGCACTGAGAACCCTCATCTTTCCATCTCCAGTGAAAACAATTATGATATACAGTTGATCCCGGTTATGACATAGACTATTGGGTATCGTCGTTCATGGCATACGCTGGAGATTGACTCATGTGATACTGTTGTGGAAGTCAATATGATTCCAACTCCAGCGGTAGCTTAAATTGCGCTGTAATGCGACGCTAATATACCCGGCAACTTCATTAACGCAGCTATGGCATTGAAGCTGTTGAATAGTTTGGAACTAATTTGTCTAAATAATCGGCAGCTAACATGTATAGTTTTCTGGAAATTGAGATTCAGAGAGTGCAGAGATCGATGGATAGCAACCAAGCGACGTGTGGGTGGAGCTTAGCACGAGATGGGCGGGGCATTGCAAAAATGGGAAAGGTCCATTACTGACTCCAATACATAGACTACCTGCAATGTATTCTATCAGATAAGTATACTTTACAAATGGATCGAAAGTAAATTTGATTCGGTTTGAATCAGTAGCATGTATTACAGTACAGCTCATAGATAAGTCGACATATTTCCAAAATAAAAACAGAAATGTGTTAGTTATTAGGCTATGTTCTGTTGAATACTTTTAAACATAATTCACATTTCCAGAGTATCCATCAATCATCTGACCTCATATGACGTCATAATAATCTCAGGGCGCGTATGATGACATCACAATCATTACGTCACAAAGGGTTCCATATAGACCGTCATCAAGTCTCAAAAAGTCTGACACGTTGTATGAATTGAATGTCTTTGTAATTCTTTGCTATTTAATAAACATGCTGTTGAATATTTTGAAACTAATTTGACTGGTTGCTGTTGCTGCCTCAAAATATTCAACAACTTATCTGTGTAGTTTTTTGGAAATTGAGAGTCAGTGTGTTGAGAGATCGATCGACCCCAACACGAGCGAGGAGTGGATGGAGCTTAGCTAGAGATGGACGGGGCATGGCTAAAACCGGAAAGGTTCATTGGATTGGAAGACACTGCTGTCTTAGTCAGTAATGTGTTCGAATGCAATTATTTTCAACTTTTCAACAGCACGTTTTACTTTGTTTTTGGAAATTTTCTAAGATATTTCTGATTTGTACTGTATCATATCATTTTCTTTCGACAAAGTGTCGAAACAGCTTATGTCATATAATGTATTTTTAATTACTTAGTTAGAATTGTCGACTAGCGGGTCAGATTGATAAATAACGCAGAAATGAATGTGGAAATAATATTGCTGCTACAAGAACATGATAGGATGCACACCCATGTCTATATCATGTGTCAATCCATACTAAGAGACCTGATTTGGTGTCAATTCTTGAGGGTAAGATGTAGTAATATTAGCTACACCAGTGTTTTGACGGGGGTACAGACTGTTACCACACGCGCAAAAGTTGTATCTCCTGAGCGTAGCGCGTGTGGTGACAGCCTGTACCCCCGTCAAAACGTTGGAGTAACGAATTTATTACCCCTCAGACGTCGAAGATAGAGATGTTATCATAACGTGACAATATAATTAGATAAGCAAATTCTTGAATTAGACATCTCTAGGCTAGTTCTGCAAGATTGAAATTAATACACTTTCCGCTTTGGCTGTACGCCAAAAACGGCGTGTATGTTGATTTCCGTATGTAACACGCTCGTCACGCGGATCATTATTATCACGTCACGAAGAAATGTACAAGATTGCGATCGATAATTAACTCGCTGTTTGTATGGCTATGATTAATTTGTCGAGTAATGCATTCGCTATTCGACTACACGTGTTTTGCGGGATATACGACCTTGCCGCGGCAACAGCTCCCGTCAAATTAGTTTCAAAATATGCAACAGCGTTCCGGTATAGTTGTCTTGAAATTGAGTCACTTGAAATCTTGAAATTCAACATTTCCGTATCCGTCATTTTAGCAACCTGCATATTATTATAATTAGCTTTATGGCTAGCTGCGCAGTAAAACTAAAACACGTTTTTCGCACGGGGGATACCGTGTGCTATTCCCCTCGCGTGGGGGAAATACCAGATCATCCATCCCTGATCTTAACCAATCAAATAACAACATTTGGTCGTGTGGCATTACTGAGGGGGTAATAATATATAAACCAATATTTCCTTTGTAATGCTTTGATGCACGAATTCCCAGAATTTCAATTTCAAGGTAACTATAAAAGTTTGTTTTTTAATTTGAAACTAATTTAACTGGTATCTATTGCTCTCTATGACCCACTAGGGTAGACAGGGACTAGTTGTTATAAATTTCCAAAATTTCTCTCTATACTGATAACTGTCAGAGATAACATTATGATATTCTATCAACTGATAATGTCTATGTATCTCAACAGAAATATCAGTTATCAGATTGATGTGTTTTCTTGTTTTTGAAACAGCCCAGCATTTGCGAAGAGAAAAATCTGTAGCAACTTACTCTGTAGTCGAGGCCATTTGCTACACCGCACGGGTGTGTTGTTACGATGTACAAAAATAATTTTAAATTACAAGAAGAGGTAGACGAATGGACATTAATAGTGTTTGTTATTCATATAAAAATCGATATTCGAATATTCGTATAATTATATTAATTAATATTCGGATTATTCAACTAGTTCAGATGAGAACTAAATAGAAACGAAATATCACATGTCAGCACGAAATACACTCGTGGTCCATCAACGCTTTGTTGGACGAAACTGTGGGTGGCACATTGACATCATAGGGGGACCCAGTATGTGCTTAATATCTGCCAAGTTTCCAGCCATTTGCTTTAAAACCCCATGAGAAAATGCAATTTAAATATTATTATCATACATTTCCTACATTTCCGATGGGAAAAGAAAAACAGATTTCTCGAAAACGATTGAATGATCCAATATATACTTCATACCTAATAAAGAAATTATACAAATTAGGAGCTTCCATTTCTCCGTGTAAGGGTGTATATTTCTGTCTTGGCACCTATATAGGTTATATGGTATCTTCTAATATGATGATCATTGAACTTGTGTGATTATGGGTGTGTGTCTGGGGGGGGCGGGGTAATTTCTGCTAAAATCGAAACTTCTAACGTTGATGACATAACGGTTTATCTTGACACTAATAAATGACCTTGCCCTTTGGCACAAAGATCAACATGCTGCGGTTGGATAGAAACCTTGGGCGTAGTCGAAATTCGAACGTTTTCCTTAAAGGGATGACCTTGGGTGTTATGGAGTAACTATATCCATTTAAATTTGCAGGCCAACATGCATTCGTTTATGGCAAAAACCTGAAATTGTGACTTTGACCTTAATGGTAACCGTGATCTTTTACCTTTGGCTCCAAAATCTGCAGACATCTTCAGGGGCCAAATGTAACATCCATCCCACGCAGTAGTGATCCTTAAAAAAACTACATGCATAGTCGCATTTGAAATATCCATAATACAAATTCCTATACATGTTATGGCTATCTCGAAAACCATTGTATTCAATTTTAAATTAATACCAAATCAAGTCTATATATATATATATATATATATATATATATATATATATATATATATATATATATATATATATATATATATATATATATATATATATATATGACGTAGAAATTGAACCAGTTTTACTTTAATCAGACAAAACAACATCTTGACAGCCATTTGGAAAAAAAAATTTCTTTTCAATTCAATTTAAGACAATTTTGTTATTTTTCATAAATATTCGAATATTCGTATGCTATAAAAATATTCGTTCATATTGGTCTGTGTGAATAAATATTCGAATATTCAGACCAAACACAAAACATAAGTATTGAACAGACTAAATTTAATTAAAATTATAGAAGCCAATCAATAAAATATTTGCTGCATATTAGATCTATTTATAGTGACAAACCTTTTTGCTATTTTAACAAGACTGAAAAGACAATGGGGTCAATTGTTGTTGAACAAAGTATTCCTCAGAAGGTCTACGTCCTAATGTTAATTTATTATAACGCTGAGAGTAATGCATCATCAGGTGTCAGTCACATGATAGATATAGAAATTATCACCATTGCTGCATTCTTCGTGTGATGACTATAACTAATGCACTCAACCAACGTTTCACCAGGACGAGAATTTTCCTAGACCTCAACACAAACCAAACAATTGTACTGGCTCTTTTTCTACAGTTCACTAGCTGATTTTCAGTGGAACTATTTGATATACTATTGTCAATGTAGTTGCTATGCGACACTTTGAAATGTATGGTAAGCGGAAACAATCAAGAAAATAATCAGTAAATTTGAGACGAATTAACGGGAAATTAATATAGCTTGATTCATTTCCGTGAATGGCACAGGCAATAAAGGAGTGTATTCTATTCAGGTTCGCAGGTTTTCCCGAGATGTTAGTAACTGGATACGGTTTTATTCGGTCTCGGTGCTTGTTATAAGATAATTCCTGAAACAACGTTAACCATTTCACTGCCCAATGTATGAATTCAATCTATCACTCAAGTATATGGCGCCATAATGTATTGCATCACATTTAGGCCGGCATCACATGGAAATACGTAGCGAATCACGTCGCTAACTCCGTCATGAAATTTTAAAACTCTGCCATATGTAAGAATTGTATGTCTTTACTACTTAATAACTGTTCTGTTGAATATTTTGAAACTAATTTAACTGGGCGCTAATTCGTACAATTTGAAGGACTATTAAGCGGCTATGACGGACGTAATCACTTCCTTCATGACGTATCTGATTATGACGTCAGCTTCCATGTGACGTAGTTGATTATGACTTCATAATTATGATTGATCGATAGAGTGGATTCGTCCATCTAGGACTCTGGAATCCGTGAATCTGGTAACAATTTATGCTAAGCAGAAAAGTGGTAGAGTTTACTATATAAAACACTGCCGAAACAGTTTGCATAAATCACTGCCGACCGCAATACCTCTATAGTTACCAGCAGCGTGTTTATCTCCCTTTTTGCGTAGTGCCATTAAAATTGTACAACGTCAGGCTTCGCGAAAAGCACCATTAATAAGTATATTGTTAAAAATCCTACGTATAATAGGAGTCGGTTGGTGCTGTCCGACTTTTAGCATTTCATTCAAAATGAAGGCAGGGCCTGAGAACTTGTAATTTTTTAGCTTTGCGATTGGCGTAATGACTTCAGTTACAGTACTTGGTTTGTTTAGTGCATAAAAAATTGTGTTCTTATTAGATGCGACGTAGACATCCATAAAACTGAAGGCACATATATGACTTGCCTTTCGTAGTAATTGCTTTGACATCGGCCCACATATTACATATAAGCTGTTTACTTTGCCATTAGCAAATGTCGCCTCTCCGAGAATGATCGTCTCTTGCCATTTATAAATTGGTCTGCGGTGGAACTGGGTTAATTGACCTAGTACTGTATTTCGTGGTGGAACCAAACTCGCCATCCCGTGAAAACTAAGGTACTCTGAAGAATGGCTATAATTGACCTTTTCCACTTTATCCATCCATCATATGACGTCATCACCAACTATGTGACGTGTAGCATGATGTCATAATCAATTACAGCATGACCGAGGCAATTTAGTCCGTCTTAAACGCTTAATAGTCCGACACACTGTACGAATTGTATGTCTTAGCTATTTAATAAACATTCCGTTGAATATTTTGTAACTAATTTGACTGGGCGCTGTTGCTGCGATATGCAGCAACAGCACCGGGTCAAATTAGTTTCAAAATATTCAACCGCTTAATTACCTGTAGCTTTCTGGAAATTGAGATTATGGGGAGTGTAGGGATCGATCGATCCCAACAGGGGCGAAGCGTGGATGGAGCTTAGATGGAGATGGGTGAAACTTAGCTAAAACTGAAAAAGTCCATTGGCACATAATGCGCCATCAACAGCAACCTCTAAAGACACGTAGTCAAAGGGAATAAAACATGGGGGCCGAATGATGTTTGTTGTTCATTACAACCACCTGTCTTATAGTGCTACCATCTTTAGGCCTCCAAGACAAGCGTTCAATAGAGACGTATTATTGCTTGTATATTACTTCTATTAGCCATGGGTGGTCATGGCGAAGTACCCACTATGCCTCCTAGGCATACCCGTTCCGCTTCTCATTGAAAGGTCCATCCTAGCTTTGCCACGCCCATTTCTAGCTAAGCTACACCCACATTTTAAGCACGTTGAAATAGGTTTTAAACTTTGAAACCTGAATTCCTAGAACCTAATATTCAAGGTAATTGTGCAGGTAAGCTGTTGAACATTTTGAAACTAATATGACTGTAAACGCTATAGCTGTCAGTCAAATTAGTTCCAAATTATTCACCAGAATGTTTAATATTTTGAACCATAGAAGTGTTCGAGTACAAATGTATACTCTTTCGCAACGGACTATTGACACCTTCGTGATGAAGTTACTTAAATTCGATTGTGACGTCAGCTCACACGTGACGTATTTGATTATTACTAAGAACGGATTCTGATTGGTTCCCTGGCTAACTGGTAAGAAAGGCTAGATAAGGCATAATGCAGCGGTGCTATGGCCGCTTTAGCTTGCCATAGACGGCAGATACTTGAGTGACAGATCGGATCCCCCCATTAGATCAATATTTTCCGAGTAACCGCTCGAGCAGACATATAATATGAGTCTAATATAATAATAGCGTGTATAGGTATTCGTCAGAAAGAAGATTTTGTTCTGACAGATTTATTGACCTGCGGGACGACTCTGTGATAATCAAATTGAGTACATACCACACCAACGAACATAAGCCTATCGATTGTCCACTATTGGCCACATACATGCAGTTGCTGTAAAAAAAAAAGCACATAAATAAGTTAACGCGTTTCCAAAACAATAACAGAAAACTGTTAGTTAGTAAGAAATGTTCTGTTGAATATTTTGAACATAATTGGATTGGAAAACATTGCTGCCTTAGTGGCGTCCATCGTGCTACTGAGTCGAGATTACAATAGATTTATCATTCACATCAGTGTTCTGTAAATCATCTAGAAGGGAAATCAATGGCTATAACCATGTTGATCGCATTTGCTATTTTTAGCTCATCTCAAATCAATTAAGGGGCAAGTACAAGCGCCCCGCCACACAACCCCACCACCTCCACCCCACACCCACCCCCTGCGCCATTCCCCATCTACACCACCACCCCCTGCCACACACCCCACACACAGACCAAACAACCCATCACACCCCAGCACACCCACCTCCACCCCACACCCACCCCCTGCGCCATTCCCCATCTACCGACCCAGCCCCGTCCTAGCGCAGCCCCACCACCCCATCCCACCACCACCCCCTTCCACACACCCCACACACAGACCAAACAACCCATCACACCCCAGCACACCCACCGCCAACCCAGACCAGCCTATCCCGAACACTCGCCCTATGGTTCCGGGGTGATTGATGAATATAAATTTAACGCGCTGAGACTACGACGTGACTCAAAGCGTATCCTTAAAGATGTCAGTAAATAAAGATCAAGCATCGTTGGCCGGGTAGTATAATTTCCAATGATACGCTATGCACTATGTGCAATACAATCCCCGCTGTCAGTCAGAGAATGTGGCCCAGCATAGATGCTCTATATTTGCCCATGTTCTGCGACTGCCAAAGACACCCTTGCATAGAAAGATTAGGAACGTGCTTTACTCTGCGCCAACACACAAAGCGTGAAGAGGACGCCACTGCACAAATATTTTAACTGCGCTGCGTGGTACGTACCAATTTAACCCTTTCATGACGAAGCCGGCCAAAAGCGGCCTCTGTACTGGCCTTGAGCAATGCCCATTTACGGGCCAAGAGAATGCTATTTTTGAAATTTCACCACCGAAATGACTGGCTCGGTAACTCGGCACGGGCCTCTATTTCAATTTCGCAATTTAAAAAATTATATTAATTTATATGGAATGGAATCGTCATATGTTAAGATTTATTTCGTTTCATTACACATAGGCATATAATTTAAGCCTATAAAAGTATGCAATTTTAACAATTTTATTTTCAATCATTCTGGTGTGAATATGCACCTTTAAGTACACATTCGCGCAGGGGTCCTGGGAAATGAAAGTTCTCGGGGTGGGGGTGCTTCCGGAGGCTTGGATTGTGTACCTCGATGTAGCGGGGCTTAGCTAGAGATGTCTAGGACATAGCTAAAACTGGCTTCCTGCATTACTAAATAGGGCAATGATTTGATTTCATACCACTTTACAATAGCATACTGATCTCCGAGGCGTTCGCAGAATACATCATATCATTATGTAACACTGAAATCCTAGCAAACAATGGCTGCTCTGTTCTTTTCTCTATCAATGCTCTTCATTATTATTTCAGTTTCTTTGTCAGGCCGCTTGTTACTCTTTTGTTCTGGCTTTAAGCTCTCATTTCTTATTTTAGCATCGGAGTCTGTTTGGTTAGTCAATTGTGAATGTTGAATTTTATCGCTGTATTTTATGTGTATCTCTAGTGGGTCTAAAAACAATTATATACTGACGGGGCCCACGCACGCCAATCTATCGCCATTATTGAATCACGTGTGGGTTTTTTGGTAGAAGCAATAATAATTCGCAGATGCATAAATGATAGAATATCCAGCGGCCATACTGGCTGACAGTGGGTGGGTGGGTGCGTGAGTAGGTGGGTGGGTGAGTTGGCTGGTTTGTTGATTGATTGATTGATTGATTGATTGATTGATTGATTGATTGGTTGGTTGGTTGGTTGGTTGGTTGGTTGGTTGGTTGGTTGGTTGGTTGGTTGGTTGGTTGGTTGGTTGGCCGCCCGCCCGCCCGCCCGCCCGCCCGCCCGCCCGCCCGCCTGCCTGCCTGCCTGCCTGCATGCCTGCCAGCCTACTTGCTTGCTTGCTTGCTTGCTTGCTTGCTTGCTTGCTTGCTTGCTTGCTTGCTTGCTTGCTTGCTTGCTTGATTGATTGATTGATCGATATGATATAGCTCTGTATTCGCCCTGATATTTGACCCTGCAGAAATGTCCATATCAGGGCAGATATGGCCATAGTATGAAATATAAATTAATATCTTCCACTGAAAAGGTGAGAAATATTTGGAAATGCAATTCATCGTATACAGTACAGCTCTGAAATAACTAGGCACATTTCAAAACTATGTAAAACAACATGTTCAATATTTTTAACTTAACTTGATTGTCAAATATCAGCCATTGCTTCCAATAAAATTGAAGCTCAAAAATCGTCAACTTAACATTTCTTTCAACATGTTCAAAATCGTACTTACTAGCATGTTTCTAGTTTTGTTTTCGGGAACAGTTTAACTTATTTAAGAGCTGTGCCATATTCCATCACTCAATTATAATTTTTTAATAGCATGAGTTGAGCATTGCTTGCTGCATCTCGATTGGATACAGACCTATACATCGTAACCTACAGGGGTTGGGGTGAGTTGGGTTGGGGTGTGTGCTGGGGGGCGTTCTATCACTTAAGTGTCTGACGTCATAATCAAATATGTCACATGTTAGCTGACGTCACAATCAAACTAATGCATAGCTCCATCAGGAAAATCGAAAAGTCCACCACGAAGAGTACATGTAACGCGCCAACGTTTAATTTGCGGTGTTGACTAACGGAGAGGGACTAAAGCCATGTTCTCACCAGATACTTAACCAGCGTAATGCAGTACCGAGGTATGGCGTTATTCCTGATTAACTCTCTATTGAGAACACGGCCTAATATTGAATTCGATATTGGCGCGCACATTGGTCAACAGCGAACGTCTAATATCGAATATGATATTGGCACGCCCGTTGGACCACGGCAATGATACCAATATAGAATCCGTACACCCTTTGGTCAACGGCGGAGGAACAAATATCGAATTCGTATTCCGTTTAAAATTTTTGAAACTAATTTGGCTGAGGGATGTTTCTGTCATAGAAATGAAAATGGGCGGGGCATAGCTAGAAACATATCCCTCCGCTGTAGAACGTATGGCTGCATGCCACCTAGACCGCTACGGCGTGCTATGACATTGGGACTGCTGGTTTTGTCGCAGACGACATATTCCAATGTGTATATCTCTGGGCATGCTAAATATTCTTTTAGCAAATTGGCTGAAAGTTGTTGGTGATTTAGTCACCGACAACTTTCAGTCAAATTGTTAAAAAATCTTTAGCAAATTACGAGTTTTTGCTCATTTAAATTATTGCCAGGCGGCATACAGCAGCGACACAGTTAAATTTCATATTAGACGAATAAATTATAGAGAATAAATTTATACTTTGCTTTGTTTCAGGAATCTCTCGACAGACTCGTGAAATCATTAACAGATTCCTGTCCTAACATTCCACGTACGTATTTCGAACAAAGTACTAAAAATAAACAATGTTACTAATAACATATTCTTGTATATTCTCACCATATCGCTACTTTCGCACGTGCGCATGTTTATGCAAATACAGATCCTCAGAAAATAGATATACCATACTTTCACGATTACGTGATTAAATCGAAAATCGCGATTATATTTTAAATCGTAAATTCATATGGTTACAAATTACATAATCAAATAATCGTGAATAATTTCTAGTGCATAAGATTGTTCAATTTATGCCTTTTAATTACTTTTTAGTGAGATCGGTCACGAAAATTGATATTTTGCTTACTGAATGTATGTCCGTTTGCAGGCCAAGAGAAAGCTACTTTTGAAAATGTATCACTGGATTGACTGGCTCGAGAAATTTCAATGTTGAATTTTCAAAAATAGTGTTCTTTTGGCCTGCAAATGGACTTTTCTTGACACGAGTGCAGCCTTCGTCACTGATATGCTTTGGTTGTTATATATCTTGGTAATGTTTAGGTTTGTACCCAAAATGAATAATCGAGTATTCACGATTTTATTGAGAAAATATAAGTATCATGATCACTCAAAGCAATAATAGCGCTCGCCTAATAGATATACATGAAAAGGGGATGACACTCACGCGACCATGTGCTAATCAAGCTTTATACGGACAATACAGATTGACAAACATAAAAGGAACAAACACCAATGTCTTGAACGGGAGCAGACCAATACATTCACACGCACGCACGCACGCACGCACGCACGCACGCACGCACGCACGCACGCACGCACGCACGCACGCACGCACGCACGCACTCACGTACGCGCAACGCACACGCCAGATGTGAAATTTCTCAAAAGAATTAATGTATATATTATTATGAAAATGTCATAAACATACAGTAAAGCCCAGAAATAACTTAGTATGTTTACAAAACGGAATAAAACGTACTGTTGAATATGTTGAACATAATTGGATTGGTAGACATTGCTGCCTTAGGCAGCAATGTCTATCAATCGAATTATGCTCAAAATATTAAACAGAAGATTTCTTGCATCGTGTTCAAAATAGTACTAACTAACATGTTTCTGTTTTTGTTTTGGAACCATTTGAATTTATTTATGAGCTCTACTGTATATCGTTACGAAGAACGTTGATTATATAGGCCTACCTAAATTGCCTACATGTACCCTAGATTTTGTGGTTCACCAGCAACTCCAACACCAACATCAGCACTACTGCTACAAAAACCACAACCAACAACATCATGAGCAACACAGCACCTACCCCACAGCCACCACCAGGACCACCACCGCCGCCGCATCCGATGACGACGACGGCAACGACGACGACGACGGCGAAGATAACGATGATAACAACAACAACAACAACAACAACAACAACAACAACAACGACGACGACGACGACGACGACGACGACGACGACGACGACGACCGTCCGTCGACGACGACAACAAAAATAGCAGGCAATAGACAGGTTTCAACATGTCATTTCTTTCTTTGAATGTATTTTTACAACGTATTAGGTTTCCTGTCAAATACTCGTCAAACAATTCCACATGCCCGGAAATATCAGTTAATGTAATTATATCCATTGTGGCGAATATTGCTTGCTTTTTCTAGGAAATTAATTTGATCACGCATTTACCGTCTTTGGCATTTGAGTATTTATTATAGATTAATACCTGAAGCGATGCTATTCAATTTCATTATATGGATGGAACCAATCTGTCACTCATGTATCTGACGTTATAATCAAATGCGGCACCTGTTGGCTGACGTCATAAATGGCGTATAGCTCGTTCAAGGATTTAGTCTAAAATCTGCCAAGAAGCGCACGAATTGTATGTCTTTGATGAATTCACAACTTTATGAACATTCTGTCAATTTGACTGGGAGCTGTTGTTGCCATAGGGAGCCAACACCCCCCCCCCCCCCCCCACACACACACACACACACACGCGCGCGCACGCACGCACGCACGCACGCACGCACGCACGCACGCACGCACGCACGCACGCACACACACACACACACACACACACACAACCCCTACACCCACGCCGATCAAATTAGTTTCAATTCAAAATGTTCAACAGGTTACCTGTATGGTTACCTTGAAATTTAGAAACTGGGAATTCAGAGTTCAATGTTTCAAATCGATTCGAACATGCATAAAAAGTGGGAAGAGCTTAGCTAGAAAATCGGTTGAACAAAGCTAGAAATGGGAGGAACATAGCTAGAAAAGGGAGGAATATAGCTAGAAAAGGGAGGAATATAGCTAGAAAAGGGAGGAATATAGCTAGAAAAGGGAGGAATATAGCTAGAAAAGGGAGGAATATAGCTAGAAAAGGGAGGAATATAGCTAGAAAAGGGAGGAATATAGCTAGAAAAGGGAGGAATATAGCTAGAAAAGGGAGGAATATAGCTAGAAAAGGGAGGAATATAGCTAGAAAAGGGAGGAATATAGCTAGAAAAGGGAGGAATATAGCTAGAAAAGGGAGGAATATAGCTAGAAAAGGGAGGAATATAGCTAGAAAAGGGAGGAATATAGCTAGAAAAGGGAGGAATATAGCTAGAAAAGGGAGGAATATAGCTAGAAAAGGGAGGAATATAGCTAGAAAAGGGAGGAATATAGCTAGAAAAGGGAGGAATATAGCTAGAAAAGGGAGGAATATAGCTAGAAAAGGGAGGAATATAGCTAGAAAAGGGAGGAATATAGCTAGAAAAGGGAGGAATATAGCTAGAAAAGGGAGGAATATAGCTAGAAAAGGGAGGAATATAGCTAGAAAAGGGAGGAATATAGCTAGAAAAGGGAGGAATATAGCTAGAAAAGGGAGGAATATAGCTAGAAAAGGGAGGAATATAGCTAGAAAAGGGAGGAATATAGCTAGAAAAGGGAGGAATATAGCTAGAAAAGGGAGGAATATAGCTAGAAAAGGGAGGAATATAGCTAGAAAAGGGAGGAATATAGCTAGAAAAGGGAGGAATATAGCTAGAAAAGGGAGGAATATAGCTAGAAAAGGGAGGAATATAGCTAGAAAAGGGAGGAATATAGCTAGAAAAGGGAGGAATATAGCTAGAAAAGGGAGGAATATAGCTAGAAAAGGGAGGAATATAGCTAGAAAAGGGAGGAATATAGCTAGAAAAGGGAGGAATATAGCTAGAAAAGGGAGGAATATAGCTAGAAAAGGGAGGAATATAGCTAGAAAAGGGAGGAATATAGCTAGAAAAGGGAGGAATATAGCTAGAAAAGGGAGGAATATAGCTAGAAAAGGGAGGAATATAGCTAGAAAAGGGAGGAATATAGCTAGAAAAGGGAGGAATATAGCTAGAAAAGGGAGGAATATAGCTAGAAAAGGGAGGAATATAGCTAGAAAAGGGAGGAATATAGCTAGAAAAGGGAGGAATATAGCTAGAAAAGGGAGGAATATAGCTAGAAAAGGGAGGAATATAGCTAGAAAAGGGAGGAATATAGCTAGAAAAGGGAGGAATATAGCTAGAAAAGGGAGGAATATAGCTAGAAAAGGGAGGAATATAGCTAGAAAAGGGAGGAATATAGCTAGAAAAGGGAGGAATATAGCTAGAAAAGGGAGGAATATAGCTAGAAAAGGGAGGAATATAGCTAGAAAAGGGAGGAATATAGCTAGAAAAGGGAGGAATATAGCTAGAAAAGGGAGGAATATAGCTAGAAAAGGGAGGAATATAGCTAGAAAAGGGAGGAATATAGCTAGAAAAGGGAGGAATATAGCTAGAAAAGGGAGGAATATAGCTAGAAAAGGGAGGAATATAGCTAGAAAAGGGAGGAATATAGCTAGAAAAGGGAGGAATATAGCTAGAAAAGGGAGGAATATAGCTAGAAAAGGGAGGAATATAGCTAGAAAAGGGAGGAATATAGCTAGAAAAGGGAGGAATATAGCTAGAAAAGGGAGGAATATAGCTAGAAAAGGGAGGAATATAGCTAGAAAAGGGAGGAATATAGCTAGAAAAGGGAGGAATATAGCTAGAAAAGGGAGGAATATAGCTAGAAAAGGGAGGAATATAGCTAGAAAAGGGAGGAATATAGCTAGAAAAGGGAGGAATATAGCTAGAAAAGGGAGGAATATAGCTAGAAAAGGGAGGAATATAGCTAGAAAAGGGAGGAATATAGCTAGAAAAGGGAGGAATATAGCTAGAAAAGGGAGGAATATAGCTAGAAAAGGGAGGAATATAGCTAGAAAAGGGAGGAATATAGCTAGAAAAGGGAGGAATATAGCTAGAAAAGGGAGGAATATAGCTAGAAAAGGGAGGAATATAGCTAGAAAAGGGAGGAATATAGCTAGAAAAGGGAGGAATATAGCTAGAAAAGGGAGGAATATAGCTAGAAAAGGGAGGAATATAGCTAGAAAAGGGAGGAATATAGCTAGAAAAGGGAGGAATATAGCTAGAAAAGGGAGGAATATAGCTAGAAAAGGGAGGAATATAGCTAGAAAAGGGAGGAATATAGCTAGAAAAGGGAGGAATATAGCTAGAAAAGGGAGGAATATAGCTAGAAAAGGGAGGAATATAGCTAGAAAAGGGAGGAATATAGCTAGAAAAGGGAGGAATATAGCTAGAAAAGGGAGGAATATAGCTAGAAAAGGGAGGAATATAGCTAGAAAAGGGAGGAATATAGCTAGAAAAGGGAGGAATATAGCTAGAAAAGGGAGGAATATAGCTAGAAAAGGGAGGAATATAGCTAGAAAAGGGAGGAATATAGCTAGAAAAGGGAGGAATATAGCTAGAAAAGGGAGGAATATAGCTAGAAAAGGGAGGAATATAGCTAGAAAAGGGAGGAATATAGCTAGAAAAGGGAGGAATATAGCTAGAAAAGGGAGGAATATAGCTAGAAAAGGGAGGAATATAGCTAGAAAAGGGAGGAATATAGCTAGAAAAGGGAGGAATATAGCTAGAAAAGGGAGGAATATAGCTAGAAAAGGGAGGAATATAGCTAGAAAAGGGAGGAATATAGCTAGAAAAGGGAGGAATATAGCTAGAAAAGGGAGGAATATAGCTAGAAAAGGGAGGAATATAGCTAGAAAAGGGAGGAATATAGCTAGAAAAGGGAGGAATATAGCTAGAAAAGGGAGGAATATAGCTAGAAAAGGGAGGAATATAGCTAGAAAAGGGAGGAATATAGCTAGAAAAGGGAGGAATATAGCTAGAAAAGGGAGGAATATAGCTAGAAAAGGGAGGAATATAGCTAGAAAAGGGAGGAATATAGCTAGAAAAGGGAGGAATATAGCTAGAAAAGGGAGGAATATAGCTAGAAAAGGGAGGAATATAGCTAGAAAAGGGAGGAATATAGCTAGAAAAGGGAGGAATATAGCTAGAAAAGGGAGGAATATAGCTAGAAAAGGGAGGAATATAGCTAGAAAAGGGAGGAATATAGCTAGAAAAGGGAGGAATATAGCTAGAAAAGGGAGGAATATAGCTAGAAAAGGGAGGAATATAGCTAGAAAAGGGAGGAATATAGCTAGAAAAGGGAGGAATATAGCTAGAAAAGGGAGGAATATAGCTAGAAAAGGGAGGAATATAGCTAGAAAAGGGAGGAATATAGCTAGAAAAGGGAGGAATATAGCTAGAAAAGGGAGGAATATAGCTAGAAAAGGGAGGAATATAGCTAGAAAAGGGAGGAATATAGCTAGAAAAGGGAGGAATATAGCTAGAAAAGGGAGGAATATAGCTAGAAAAGGGAGGAATATAGCTAGAAAAGGGAGGAATATAGCTAGAAAAGGGAGGAATATAGCTAGAAAAGGGAGGAATATAGCTAGAAAAGGGAGGAATATAGCTAGAAAAGGGAGGAATATAGCTAGAAAAGGGAGGAATATAGCTAGAAAAGGGAGGAATATAGCTAGAAAAGGGAGGAATATAGCTAGAAAAGGGAGGAATATAGCTAGAAAAGGGAGGAATATAGCTAGAAAAGGGAGGAATATAGCTAGAAAAGGGAGGAATATAGCTAGAAAAGGGAGGAATATAGCTAGAAAAGGGAGGAATATAGCTAGAAAAGGGAGGAATATAGCTAGAAAAGGGAGGAATATAGCTAGAAAAGGGAGGAATATAGCTAGAAAAGGGAGGAATATAGCTAGAAAAGGGAGGAATATAGCTAGAAAAGGGAGGAATATAGCTAGAAAAGGGAGGAATATAGCTAGAAAAGGGAGGAATATAGCTAGAAAAGGGAGGAATATAGCTAGAAAAGGGAGGAATATAGCTAGAAAAGGGAGGAATATAGCTAGAAAAGGGAGGAATATAGCTAGAAAAGGGAGGAATATAGCTAGAAAAGGGAGGAATATAGCTAGAAAAGGGAGGAATATAGCTAGAAAAGGGAGGAATATAGCTAGAAAAGGGAGGAATATAGCTAGAAAAGGGAGGAATATAGCTAGAAAAGGGAGGAATATAGCTAGAAAAGGGAGGAATATAGCTAGAAAAGGGAGGAATATAGCTAGAAAAGGGAGGAATATAGCTAGAAAAGGGAGGAATATAGCTAGAAAAGGGAGGAATATAGCTAGAAAAGGGAGGAATATAGCTAGAAAAGGGAGGAATATAGCTAGAAAAGGGAGGAATATAGCTAGAAAAGGGAGGAATATAGCTAGAAAAGGGAGGAATATAGCTAGAAAAGGGAGGAATATAGCTAGAAAAGGGAGGAATATAGCTAGAAAAGGGAGGAATATAGCTAGAAAATGGAGGAATATAGCTAGAAAATGGAGGAATATAGCTAGAAAAGGGAGGAATATAGCTAGAAAAGGGAGGAATATAGCTAGAAAAGGGAGGAATATAGCTAGAAAAGGGAGGAATATAGCTAGAAAAGGGAGGAATATAGCTAGAAAAGGGAGGAATATAGCTAGAAAAGGGAGGAATATAGCTAGAAAAGGGAGGAATATAGCTAGAAAAGGGAGGAATATAGCTAGAAAAGGGAGGAATATAGCTAGAAAAGGGAGGAATATAGCTAGAAAAGGGAGGAATATAGCTAGAAAAGGGAGGAATATAGCTAGAAAAGGGAGGAATATAGCTAGAAAAGGGAGGAATATAGCTAGAAAAGGGAGGAATATAGCTAGAAAAGGGAGGAATATAGCTAGAAAAGGGAGGAATATAGCTAGAAAAGGGAGGAATATAGCTAGAAAAGGGAGGAATATAGCTAGAAAAGGGAGGAATATAGCTAGAAAAGGGAGGAATATAGCTAGAAAAGGGAGGAATATAGCTAGAAAAGGGAGGAATATAGCTAGAAAAGGGAGGAATATAGCTAGAAAAGGGAGGAATATAGCTAGAAAAGGGAGGAATATAGCTAGAAAAGGGAGGAATATAGCTAGAAAAGGGAGGAATATAGCTAGAAAAGGGAGGAATATAGCTAGAAAAGGGAGGAATATAGCTAGAAAAGGGAGGAATATAGCTAGAAAAGGGAGGAATATAGCTAGAAAAGGGAGGAATATAGCTAGAAAAGGGAGGAATATAGCTAGAAAAGGGAGGAATATAGCTAGAAAAGGGAGGAATATAGCTAGAAAAGGGAGGAATATAGCTAGAAAAGGGAGGAATATAGCTAGAAAAGGGAGGAATATAGCTAGAAAAGGGAGGAATATAGCTAGAAAAGGGAGGAATATAGCTAGAAAAGGGAGGAATATAGCTAGAAAAGGGAGGAATATAGCTAGAAAATGGAGGAATATAGCTAGAAAAGGGAGGAATATAGCTAGAAAAGGGAGGAATATAGCTAGAAAAGGGAGGAATATAGCTAGAAAAGGGAGGAATATAGCTAGAAAAGGGAGGAATATAGCTAGAAAAGGGAGGAATATAGCTAGAAAAGGGAGGAATATAGCTAGAAAAGGGAGGAATATAGCTAGAAAAGGGAGGAATATAGCTAGAAAAGGGAGGAATATAGCTAGAAAAGGGAGGAATATAGCTAGAAAAGGGAGGAATATAGCTAGAAAAGGGAGGAATATAGCTAGAAAAGGGAGGAATATAGCTAGAAAAGGGAGGAATATAGCTAGAAAAGGGAGGAATATAGCTAGAAAAGGGAGGAATATAGCTAGAAAAGGGAGGAATATAGCTAGAAAAGGGAGGAATATAGCTAGAAAAGGGAGGAATATAGCTAGAAAAGGGAGGAATATAGCTAGAAAAGGGAGGAATATAGCTAGAAAAGGGAGGAATATAGCTAGAAAAGGGAGGAATATAGCTAGAAAAGGGAGGAATATAGCTAGAAAAGGGAGGAATATAGCTAGAAAAGGGAGGAATATAGCTAGAAAAGGGAGGAATATAGCTAGAAAAGGGAGGAATATAGCTAGAAAAGGGAGGAATATAGCTAGAAAAGGGAGGAATATAGCTAGAAAAGGGAGGAATATAGCTAGAAAAGGGAGGAATATAGCTAGAAAAGGGAGGAATATAGCTAGAAAAGGGAGGAATATAGCTAGAAAAGGGAGGAATATAGCTAGAAAAGGGAGGAATATAGCTAGAAAAGGGAGGAATATAGCTAGAAAAGGGAGGAATATAGCTAGAAAAGGGAGGAATATAGCTAGAAAAGGGAGGAATATAGCTAGAAAAGGGAGGAATATAGCTAGAAAAGGGAGGAATATAGCTAGAAAAGGGAGGAATATAGCTAGAAAAGGGAGGAATATAGCTAGAAAAGGGAGGAATATAGCTAGAAAAGGGAGGAATATAGCTAGAAAAGGGAGGAATATAGCTAGAAAAGGGAGGAATATAGCTAGAAAAGGGAGGAATATAGCTAGAAAAGGGAGGAATATAGCTAGAAAAGGGAGGAATATAGCTAGAAAAGGGAGGAATATAGCTAGAAAAGGGAGGAATATAGCTAGAAAAGGGAGGAATATAGCTAGAAAAGGGAGGAATATAGCTAGAAAAGGGAGGAATATAGCTAGAAAAGGGAGGAATATAGCTAGAAAAGGGAGGAATATAGCTAGAAAAGGGAGGAATATAGCTAGAAAAGGGAGGAATATAGCTAGAAAAGGGAGGAATATAGCTAGAAAAGGGAGGAATATAGCTAGAAAAGGGAGGAATATAGCTAGAAAAGGGAGGAATATAGCTAGAAAAGGGAGGAATATAGCTAGAAAAGGGAGGAATATAGCTAGAAAAGGGAGGAATATAGCTAGAAAAGGGAGGAATATAGCTAGAAAAGGGAGGAATATAGCTAGAAAAGGGAGGAATATAGCTAGAAAAGGGAGGAATATAGCTAGAAAAGGGAGGAATATAGCTAGAAAAGGGAGGAATATAGCTAGAAAAGGGAGGAATATAGCTAGAAAAGGGAGGAATATAGCTAGAAAAGGGAGGAATATAGCTAGAAAAGGGAGGAATATAGCTAGAAAAGGGAGGAATATAGCTAGAAAAGGGAGGAATATAGCTAGAAAAGGGAGGAATATAGCTAGAAAAGGGAGGAATATAGCTAGAAAAGGGAGGAATATAGCTAGAAAAGGGAGGAATATAGCTAGAAAAGGGAGGAATATAGCTAGAAAAGGGAGGAATATAGCTAGAAAAGGGAGGAATATAGCTAGAAAAGGGAGGAATATAGCTAGAAAAGGGAGGAATATAGCTAGAAAAGGGAGGAATATAGCTAGAAAAGGGAGGAATATAGCTAGAAAAGGGAGGAATATAGCTAGAAAAGGGAGGAATATAGCTAGAAAAGGGAGGAATATAGCTAGAAAAGGGAGGAATATAGCTAGAAAAGGGAGGAATATAGCTAGAAAAGGGAGGAATATAGCTAGAAAAGGGAGGAATATAGCTAGAAAAGGGAGGAATATAGCTAGAAAAGGGAGGAATATAGCTAGAAAAGGGAGGAATATAGCTAGAAAAGGGAGGAATATAGCTAGAAAAGGGAGGAATATAGCTAGAAAAGGGAGGAATATAGCTAGAAAAGGGAGGAATATAGCTAGAAAAGGGAGGAATATAGCTAGAAAAGGGAGGAATATAGCTAGAAAAGGGAGGAATATAGCTAGAAAAGGGAGGAATATAGCTAGAAAAGGGAGGAATATAGCTAGAAAAGGGAGGAATATAGCTAGAAAAGGGAGGAATATAGCTAGAAAAGGGAGGAATATAGCTAGAAAAGGGAGGAATATAGCTAGAAAAGGGAGGAATATAGCTAGAAAAGGGAGGAATATAGCTAGAAAAGGGAGGAATATAGCTAGAAAAGGGAGGAATATAGCTAGAAAAGGGAGGAATATAGCTAGAAAAGGGAGGAATATAGCTAGAAAAGGGAGGAATATAGCTAGAAAAGGGAGGAATATAGCTAGAAAAGGGAGGAATATAGCTAGAAAAGGGAGGAATATAGCTAGAAAAGGGAGGAATATAGCTAGAAAAGGGAGGAATATAGCTAGAAAAGGGAGGAATATAGCTAGAAAAGGGAGGAATATAGCTAGAAAAGGGAGGAATATAGCTAGAAAAGGGAGGAATATAGCTAGAAAAGGGAGGAATATAGCTAGAAAAGGGAGGAATATAGCTAGAAAAGGGAGGAATATAGCTAGAAAAGGGAGGAATATAGCTAGAAAAGGGAGGAATATAGCTAGAAAAGGGAGGAATATAGCTAGAAAAGGGAGGAATATAGCTAGAAAAGGGAGGAATATAGCTAGAAAAGGGAGGAATATAGCTAGAAAAGGGAGGAATATAGCTAGAAAAGGGAGGAATATAGCTAGAAAAGGGAGGAATATAGCTAGAAAAGGGAGGAATATAGCTAGAAAAGGGAGGAATATAGCTAGAAAAGGGAGGAATATAGCTAGAAAAGGGAGGAATATAGCTAGAAAAGGGAGGAATATAGCTAGAAAAGGGAGGAATATAGCTAGAAAAGGGAGGAATATAGCTAGAAAAGGGAGGAATATAGCTAGAAAAGGGAGGAATATAGCTAGAAAAGGGAGGAATATAGCTAGAAAAGGGAGGAATATAGCTAGAAAAGGGAGGAATATAGCTAGAAAAGGGAGGAATATAGCTAGAAAAGGGAGGAATATAGCTAGAAAAGGGAGGAATATAGCTAGAAAAGGGAGGAATATAGCTAGAAAAGGGAGGAACATTGCTAGAAAAGGAAGGAACATATCTAGAAATGGGAGAACATAGCTAGAAAATGAGGACCATAGCTAAAAAGGGAATGACATAGTTAGAAAAGGGAGGAGCATAGCTAGAAATGGAAATTCACCAACTAGAAGCACTCCATGTACACAATAGGCCGAACATGTATTAGTTAACATGTAGATTGAATAATAGCTAAGGCTGTGTTCTCACTACAGTGTTACTGGCGTTATTCAGGATAAAGTCTCTAGGGCCTTGTTCCCATACAGCCACTATTTCGGTAAATACCAGGTATATCGACTAGCGTTCTCATTGGACTGGCTCTTGTACCGGAATAAATGCGCAATTTATTTCGAAAGTTAATCCCACCAAATCGGCTGTTTATCTTCCGATATATCGCTATTGCGTCCCATGTGAACGCAACATTTTCCCTGAAAATTTGCCAGCTAGAGTTACCGCGACCATTTTCTCTCACTGTCGGCCAGGTAGCACTACGGTCGGCATTTTTTCTCGATCTCTACCAGGGGTCACCACCGTCATGTCCAGGACTATCTTCCAGCTGTGTGAACGCAAAAAGATATATCGGCTATATATTAACCTACATAGTACACGAAACAGTTAAGCAGGATTAGACAATGAAAAAGACACATAAGGCCGTGTTCTCACTAGAGACATAATCGGGAATAACGCCATGCTTCAGTATGGCGTTATTCCGGATTAAGTCTCTAGTGAGATCACGGCTATAGTCAAGGATGATTTTATACCACATTTCAATACGGATTAAAATTGACTGGATCCATCTAGTTGTTCATGTGATATCAGTATTTAAGGTCAGCAAATTCGTGTGCTCATGTTGTGCGCGACCGAGTTGAATCTTACGACTAGTTGAGAGGGGATATTTTTCTGTTAAATATCTTCATACAGAAGATTATAATCTTTCTATCATGTTGTTTTGTTTGAAATAATATTGTCTGGTATGGATCTGTTAGTTCTCGTGCCCTTTCACGATTCAATTCCCTTTATATTCTAGTGGAAATTACTACGCCAATGGCCACTCATTATACGCGAGAATCTTTTCCCGATCTCGTATCGATTGGGATCTCGCGAGACACGAATGAGAGTATGTCGTCTCATTCTCCAAAAATAAACCGATAATTACTGTCTCTACGTCAGCCTGGTTGTTATTCTCTTGTTTTTGTCGAATGTTAGCGTTTGTTGTTTAATATCGCAACATTAGTCAAACAACTCTTAATAATGTAGCAATGGACCGTTCCAGTTTTTGCTATGCCCCGCCCATCTCTAGCTAGGCTCCACCCACACCTCCCTCGTGTTACGATCGATCCGTGAACTCCGTGACTATCAATTTCCAGTAAGCTATACCGGTAAGCTGTTTAATATTTTGAGACTAATTTGACTGTGTGCTGTTGCAGCAACAACACCCTGCCTATGGCAGCAACAAGACCCAGTCAAATTATTTTCCAAATATTCAACAGCATCTTTATTAAATATTAAAGACATACAATTCGTACAACAAGACTTGGTCCGGCAACAAGTATGCCTTCGTGACCTACTTATCCACGTCGACCTATACGTCACATAGTTGATTACGACTTCATATCATCCCTAACCGTAATGTGAAATGTCCTGAAATCATTTAAAATGTTACTCCTTCTTAATCAAGTGCCAGATATCAAAGTAACTTGTGTCAAACAATCGTCTCCGCATAAGGATAAACAGCTCTGACGAAAATTGTGATTTCTATTATTTTTTCTATCTTAGATTTTTAGAAAAATTCCAGAAATCCTTTAAATATATTTCCTCCTAAACGGAGTGGCAGATTTGAACAAAATTTGTGCCCGACTGATCATATGCAGGTAAGCTTCAGAACATCTATTAACCGATTTTCTCGCGGCCAACTTGGATTGTTCTTCAATTTTCTGGAAATCCGTTGAAACGCTACTCCATCTTAACCAATGGGTAAATTTCAACAACACGTGGCTTGTAGAATTCTATGCCAGTAGGTTTTAAGAGTTTTATCAAGAAATGTGATTGGTCAATTTTTTTCGGCGGCCATCTTGAATTTTCCGAAAATTACGAAATTTATTTTTTAACTATTACCGATAAACTTTTACTCATTTCAAACAAATTTGTCTGAAAGAATCCTATACTTCTCTACAGCAATGTGATTGGTCAATTTCCCGAAGGCCATCTTGTTTTAAAGTATTTAGCAAACTTTCTTTATAATTCTTCTCCTCGTCGCTTTGCGAAATCAGGATCCTTGCGTGATAAGGTTCCCATGCAATCAGAAATTTAATTGTCAAATATTTGTGGCAGCCATCTTCGATCTTTCGACATATTTTGAAAATCATTCAAAACGTTTCAACTCATTCAAATTTGGTTTGATTTTATCAAACTTGGCTTTAAGTACCTATGGCCATCTTTTGCTTTAATATGCATCTCATCCTTAACCGCCTGCTGGAATTAAACTAAATTTAGCTGGAGAGACTCTAAACACGTAAACTTTCTAATTTCAAATATATGTTTTCCCGAGATATTTATCGCGCCTTAAAGCATTATAGAATCTAGGCAAGTCTGTAGAAGCATAAAGTATGAAACAGTTCGGCTGGCAGCCATGGGACGTGCTCGCGAGTCTAGCTAAATCTATACCCGTTCTGAGATTGGTCATCAGTAGTGCGTGATTGATTGGTGACAGAGTAGACTGAACCTGCCACCAATCAATCACGGACTACCGATGACCAATCTGTACTGCGCACGGATTTCAAGAATATACACATACAAAGAGTACGGACACTAATTGCCGGTTTTGTAAAATGGGTGATCTGTTGACGAAAGAACAACTACTTTATTCGGGAAAAGGATCTTCTTAAGCTGACTTACTGTAAGATGGCGACATGTCTAATAACATCCGTAGTTCTAGCTAATGTCAGGGCCGAACTTAAGGCGGTACAACAAGTGCATTTGCACAGAGCACCCAAATTGCCAGAGCCCCTAAAACGTGACTGAAAAATGGTGGGGAGCGTGTGTGCGTATTATGCATTAGTATAAACTTTTATCACATTTTTGGGCTCAGAATTTTGGGTCAGAACGACCTCCATCATATACAATTCAGCCCAAAAATGCGATAGGATCAAAGGGAAACCACTATTTCCTCTTGCCTGCCGTATTGCAATAACCGATATTGTGGGATGCATTGTGTGTAGTAATTGTATTCTATGTAATATTTGTAAATCTTACGTGTATGATTCTTAAATGATAAAATAAAACTCAAACTGACAAGTTATTGTACATGTAAACCAACATAAGATGACCCAAAACAATATAAGAAATAAAATGAGGTTAGATCCCTTCTTAAGTTGGACGACCAAGTTAAAGCTATTTGGTGATTGGAGGAATTCCACTGAACTTAATCTGGACTAGAAGGAGACCTCCCAAATAAAAAAGTTTTTGCAATGTGGCAAATGCTAATATCGCAAATTAATAATAAATATATATACAGAAGATAATGTTTTTAAAACAATTTGAGCAATAAATTCACTATTACCTAATCAGTAAATGTATTCGGCAGTATATTTACTGCCGATATTTTTGTTCACTTGGGTGATTTCGTCCGACCAACTTGGTTACATTACATTCTACCGAGTATTAATCGCCGTATTAATCAGCTATAGGACGAGTTTATGCCGTCACTCTCGTTGCTACTCGAAGCTCCCCTCCTATTTGTGGATTGTGCAAGTCTCTAACCGGGTACCACTAGTAGCCTCTTCACGCTACTCGGGTAACAACGTAAACTCGTCCTGTAGCCTAATACAACACGTCATTTCTACTTTTTCGCGACGCCATTTTATGTCAAACTTTGGATTAATTTTGATGAAATAAACAATGTTTATTAAAATACACAAAATATTTAGGCGGTCCTAATTAATAATTTCACTCCCGCGATGATGGATATAAGGTATACATTAAGCATAGGCGTAAGACGGTAAGAATTTCTACCATGAAGATTTTAGAATGTGTTCTAATTAAGCATAGGCGTAAGACGGTAAGAATTTCTACCATGAAGATTTTAGAATGTGTTCTAATTTCGTGTTATTTATTTTTGTATCATTTTTTTCAATTTGTTCTTGAAATATACCTAATAGAAGTCGCCACCCTTTCTCAGAGGTTTGGATTTAAAGAATGTACAGCCCTTGTCCTATTAGAAGCCGCGGCTGCTAATTACCGTTTTA
>CM067369.1:167461823-167724323 GCA_034401795.1 Chaetoderma sp. LZ-2023a | reverse complement strand
TAAGTATTTTGGTTGAATATTTTGAAACTAATTCGACTGGAACTTGTTGCTGCCAATTAGACTGGTAGATATTGGATGAAAGCGGGTAAAAATTGATATGGGCGTTTTTCACACAATTTGGCGCAAAATGGTGTCCTTCATAATGTACCTAAAATCCGCAGAAATCAGACGTGCGCGGAATTTTCTATTTGCAAATTAGCTAATTAGCATATTCACTATTGGATTTCCTCCTATCTTGTATGTCAGGGTAACCATATAAAATATATTTTGCGGTGGAGCTACATAAACGGAGATACGAGTACCACATTGTAAGATATATTCACCTTGTGGTAGCTGTAGCGAAAAGACGTTAGCAACCTGAAAATCCAACATGGCCGCTAATTTTCAAGATGGCCGCTAGTGATAACAAAAAATTACTTTTTGACATATGATTTAAACGAGATGTTCGATTTCAATGACTTAACTGGCAATTTCAATATTTGCAGGCTATCTTGGGATTATTTCTACTGGCCTACATGGCAGCAATACGCTCCATTCGAATAGAGGAATCCAGTTTCTCGGTCAATCATTTGACATCTTAATCAACTACACCAAATGTGGGCTGACGTCATAATCAATTACGCCATGAATGAGGCGTTTTAGTCAGTCATAAATGCTTAATAATCCGTCAACTTATACGAATTATATGTCCTTAACTCTTTCGTGACGAATCCGGCCAAAACCGGCCCGTGCAGTGGTCTTAAGGAATGTTTATTTGCAGGCCAAGAGAAGACTATTTTTGGAAATGTGCCACTGGAATGACTGGCTCAATAACAGAGCCAGTCATTCATTCCAGTGGTAAATTTTCAAAACATAGTCTTCTCTTGGCCTGCAAATGGACATTCAATAAGTATATATTTTAATTCTTTTGAACAAATTTAGTCATTAAAGGGTTAATATTTAATAAACATTTTGTTGAATATTTTGAAACTAGAGATGATGAATGTTTTCGATGATAAGGAGAAAAGCACAGAACGACACGAATGCGCCTTATTACTTTTGTGACGAATAGAAAGAGAAAGGCTTAATAGTACTGTAGCTAGGAACCATATTTCACATAAATAATATGGTTAACGGCCGCCATCTTGGATTTCAGAATGGCCGCATTGAAATCTACTATCTACCATATCGCGACCTCTAAGCAACATAAATTCATGTTTTTGGTGTCTATACCCACACTTTCAGGGTCAAGGTACCCATTTCTGTAATTACTGATACTATCAGGTAACAGCCTCGCCAGCCATATTGAAATCCAAGATGGCCACCACATGGAAATCTGGATTTTTTTATATCTAAACTCCTCTATATTCGGGAAATTATGCAGTTGAATAACATAACGGTTTTATAGAGGCAAAATTATTAACACAAGAAAACTCTCTGAATTGCTAACATAACCATGATGGTAATCGTTATGTGTGTTTGTACCTATACTAACCCTAACCCAAAGCCCACCTGTCAATTAATTGTTAGAAAGAATTAAATAAAGCTTCCAAAGGTTGCTCTAGATCACACGAAGTATTTCAGATGGCTCCATGTGCATCTACGTGATATGCTCAACCTACCCGCAGATCATCCTGAAGTTCACAGGGAATTTATGGATGGACATTTTGTCGTGCAGAAATGGTGGCATGTTTTCTCTGCAATGGCAATAGATCAGTATCGTGAACAAGTCAATGACAGTATCAAGGGCGACGGGGGCGCAGTCGGTTTGACGGAAAATCAATAGGCCCTTGAGAGATGGATGGTGGCAGGGCCAGAGACAGCGCGTGTAGTGATGGAGTGTGAAGATAGCTATCCACACCTTTAAATTGAACAACTGTCAAATAAACATCACGCACAATACCTTGCAATTCTGAAGAAATTTGCCAGAGACGTTTCATCTTTGCTATCAACGATTGGGGATACGGGAAACCCATTCGTGGAGGAGAGTGGCGACTTGCTGACATTAGACACAATAATCATTATGCACAAAGATCTATACCGCCGAAGATATCGGGGAAAAACAATACAGAACATTCGTGCAAGACCGTCTTGCAAGGTCATCAAACACCCAACCCCCACCCCAACCTCCACTATATTTTCATGCTCTTGAATTTGATTAATTGTGGGTCAGCTTCTGAGTAGGTGCTCATTGTCGGCACAGTGCAGTTCGTGAAATTGAAAAGATAACACCCGAATCGTTAATGTTCTGCCATGACATCAGTGGATGTGACACAGCATCTAGCTCCCTTTGTCGTGGAGAAATGTCTGCCTGGTCAGCATGGGATGCATGTCCAGCTCTGACAAATGCATGTTTCACCCTTTCATCTCAACCAGAAGAAATGGCACGAAAACTATGGATGAAATAGAACGAGTTATTATTATCATCATGTACAGTAGGACTTGTGCAGTAAAGAAGGTTAACGAGGCATAGACGATATTGTGTGTACAAGGATCTCGGACCATTGAACATGTTCCACCAACCAAAACTGCTTTGGTTCAGCATGTTTAAAAGGCTATATTCAAGATAGGCAATGTTTGGTCTCAAGTGACTATACCATCTCCAATGCTTCCTAGTCCCGGCGACCGGGATTGGTCTCCTACTGACTCACGATGGAAACCCTACTGGACAGCCCTTGTAGAGGCCTCACTATTGTGTCATGAACTTGTACACTGTGGGTGCAAGAAATGATGTAGGCACCAATGTAAATGGCGGTAACTAAACCTGCAGTGCATAGAACTATGTAATTGTAGAGGAGCATGCAATGACTCTTAAATTGTACCAATTTGAAATTTGTCTGGCTTCTGACAGTATTATGATAAGAGTTTTATTTTCATATCCTTATTTCACCAAAACTAGACATTTAAAAACTGTTTAAGATATGTTATGATATACCTATGTAAGGTACTAAAAATCCATATAGGTATCAGCCAGATCCAGCATCATAAAATGGGTTCGGTAATACCCCTTTAATTGCTGCACAATGACGATCGTGGATTCGAATATAGCCAGCATCTAATCTGTAATTACAGAAATATATTCTTTGACCCTGAAAATGTGGATCTAGACACCAAGATCATATCTCTATGAAGTTGAGATAATAAGAAATCCGGATTTCCGCATGGCGGGCAGCTTTGGTTCTACTATGGCTGCTACCTGGCAGTGTCTGTAATTACAGAATTTGGTTCCTTGATCCTGAAAATCTGGGCATTGAAATCGAAAACATGAATTTATGTTGTTTTCGGTCGAGATATGGTAGATAGTATATTTCAATGGTGGCCATTTTGAAGTCCAAGATGGTGGCCGTTACCCTAGTAATGGCGGTGGGTACCACGCTTTAAATGAATCACAATAACATATACTACTTGTGTGCAAAGTTTCGTACTTTTGTCAAAAAGTGTACAATTCTTTCTCTTAGCTGCTGGCCCGCGGATGTTAAACACACACCGGGAGTAGAGCCGGCTTTGTGTAATGGTTAGCCAACAGGACTTAGTACTTAACCCGAGAATGCGGCTCACGCTTGGGTGGTGCACTTTCTTGCTGTCGTTCAAAACATGAGCAATCTCCTTGTCTATCTCGACCAAGGAGTACGCATAGTTACGAGTGTAACATCTTTAGACGGTATCCGCAAGTGCGTAATGGACTGAAAATGAAAACCAGGCTAGATATGTGACCTAGAAATGAACATATCTAGTTTTAGCTATGCCCCGCCCATCTGTAGCTATGGTCCACCCTCACTTCGCCCATGTTAGGATCGATCGATGCCTGAACTTCTTGACTATCAATTTCCAGAAAACTATACATGTAAAGTCCTGTTGCTGCCTATGGGAGCAAAAGCGGTCTGTCAAATTAGTTTCAAAATATTCAACAACACGTTTATTACATCGTAACAGATTGTCATTCGATGTCGCATGCCCTCCTGCTATAGGCCTAGCATCAGGAATAGATTATGTATAAGATGTTTTGGAAATATTCTATCTTATATATGAAATGTAATGTATGTGTATGCTTATAAAACATGTGTAGTACTGGCTATCAACCTTCCTTGTCACCGATCAATCAATCAATCAAGCAAGCAAGCAAGACGGGCGGACAGACAGACGGATAACTAACTAACTAACAACAAACCAACAACTAACTAACTAACAACTAACAAACTAACTAACTAACTAATCATATGCTATCCCTCTCACCAATCACAAACGGAAATAGCGTGTGCTGTCAGCCGGTATGGTGGGCGGATATTCTATCATTTACTTATCTGTGTATTCCTGGTCCTACATGATTATAACCTACGCGCGAGTCAATAATGGCGATAGATTGGCGTGCGCGTGTCCCTTCAGTATGCAGTCGGTATTATACGCAAGGATAAAATTGTTTCATCATTAACAATTGACTGACAAAACAGACTAACGAAACATCCGGTGCTAAAATAACAAATGAGACCTTTTAGCAAGGACAAAAGAATAACAAGCAGCCTGACAAAGAGACTGAAATAATAATGAAAAACATTGATAGAGAAATGAACAGATCAGCCATTGTTTGCTAGGATTTCATGTTTATAAAATGAGATGATGTATCTGCGAACGCCTCATATGGAAGCCATTGTACAATCCTATTGTAAAGCGGTAGGCCCTACAAAATCAGCATTCTCATATTTAGTGATTATCTTATAGGCTTAAATAGGTCTAACTTTTTCCAACCACTCCACATCAACGATCTGTCAGTTCATACGCATTCGAATGTCAAGAATTGCATAAATAAATCGCATATAGTGGCTCAATAATATCCCTTGAACATCATTTCTGATGCGAGACCATTCTGTAGTGAAGAACAAGTATACTAGGAATTCCTCGCGCTATTGACCCCTTGTGTGTCAACCGCGCCTCAAAGCACTTAAAAGGCGACGTATATCAATTAAGCCCTTTAATAAATAATTTATCAACAGTTTTCAAGCAAATCGAAATTTTAATTTTAACCGGTTTGACGATTAAAGGGTTAAGGGTCAAGAAAATCAAAATTTTTATTTAGTCGACGTCCATTTGCTGGCCAAGAGAGGCCTATTTTTGAAAATTTATCATTAGAATGACTGGCTCGGTAACCGAGCCAGTCATTCTAGTGGTAAATTTTCAAAAATAGACTTCTCTTATCCTGCAAATATGCAGTCCTCGAGACAACGGCGGAGGAAATATTGGCCGGTTTTACCATTATAATCCACGAGTTGACACAGAAGGGGTTAATAAATATCTGAATACCGCCTAACCAGCCAAAGGACATCAATTTCAACATCATTATTGCGAGAACACGAAAATGAACCCGTATAATGCCTCATTTGACTGATTTTACTTTAAAAATGAAGAATCTCAATTTCCAGAAAACTATACAGGTAAGCTGTTGAATATTTTGAAACTAATTTGACTGGGCGTTGTTGCTGCTTATGGCAACAACAAAGTCCGGTCAAATTAGTTTCAAATAGTCACAGCTTACCTGTATAGTGCTCTGGAAATTGCGATTCAGAGCGTGCAGGGATCCATTGATCCTAAAATGGGAAAGCGTTGGTGGAGGTTAGCTAGGGATGGGAAGGGCATAGCTAAAACTGGATTCATCCATTGCATTGGTTCAAAATATGCAAAAGCATTTGACATGAAATTAACACAATGGTGTTTCAAGGACTAAATGGTTAAATACAGGTGGTCGCCAGTTTTACCAGATGTCTCTGGACTCAGCCGATGAATGGACGTATCCGGCCTGTCGCTCAAGTATATGACGTCGAAATAAACTACGCCACTTGCTAGTAGCTGACGTCACAATCATAATGACGTGTCAAGCATCTTCATGAACGTTGAAAGGTCCGTCAGTAATGTGCAAATTGTATGTCTATGATAAATTTACAATTTAATAAGATTTTTGTTGAATATTTTGAAACTAATTTGACTGGGAGCTGTTGCTGCACACAGGCAGCAACATCTTCCAGTCAAATAAGTTTCACCCTGTTCAACAGCTTACATTTATAGTTATCTAGAAACCTTAGATTTTGGCAATTCAGGTTTCAAAGTTTCAAATCGATTTCAACACGAGTAAATAATGGGCGGGGCTTAACCAGATATTGGTAGGGCATAACTAGAGATGGTTTGATCTCCGTTTGTCATTGCTGTATAAATGAAAAGATTTCTCGTTGAACAGATTCTTATAGCGCAGAAATAAAATGTAGACAACGATTTTGAGATTAGATGGCGCACACAGTTCAATTATTCTTGCTGCGTCTAGAAGACGGTAGATTCATTAATAATATCCATGTTTTGTTAATCATCTACAAGGCTAAAAATATATTGTTACAAATACGCCGATTTTATGTGTTATTTTTAACTCACTGGCCGCGTCTGAAAGCGCAGGCAAGCGGATCAATAATGTAAATTTAACTCACTGAGAATACCGTGACTTTAACACTTTCATAGCAAAACCAGACTCTACAGTGGCCTTGAGGAATTTCAATTTTCTGTTGAAGAGAAGAGTATTTTTGAAAATGTAGGCCCTACCACTCCATTGACCGGCTCGATAATCGAGCCTGTCATTGCAATGGTAAATTTTCAAAAGTACTCTTCTCTTGGCGTGCAAAATGGCATTCAATAAACAAATTTTCGGTTTTCTTGACCCGATTTATTCATTAACGTCATCAAAGCGTTGCAATATTTTATAAATGCTGTAATTGTTAGTCCGATATATAAAATCGAACATTAAGTTTGTACATTTTTCCTTCTTTAATTATATCACTTGGCTAAACAATAGATTATCTCGTAGAACTTACAATACTCGCCTTGCCCACGCAACATATGCCTATAAAACCGGGACAGAAAATTGATCCATCAGCACAGATTATGTAGGTACATTATTTTTATTGATGATTGATTATTCCATCGTGAAATAATATACCTAGCCTAAATGTCTAATGCGTACATGCGCTAATATTCTCACACGTTCGCCAGCCCTCCCACCACCAGCACGCCTTCCCGCTCTCCTGCACACCCGCCCATCAACCCGCACATCCGCTTGCCCACCCATCCGCCCACCTGCCTGCTCGCCCACCTCTACGCCCGCACACCCCACCACCATTTCACCACACACCCACAGGCGCGCATGTAGGCACGCGTGCTCGCTCCATTCGCGTACACCCACTTGGTCGCTCACGCATCGCTCGCTTCAATCGCTCTCTCAGTCACTTGCCCAATCACACCCAAACACGCCCACCCATACCTACCCCCTAGATGCAAATATTAATAGAAATCCGCAGCCATGCAGGTAATCGATACTTTATTAAACCAGAAGACGATGAGTGGTATTGGAACGGACTACCTGCGTCATCTGGACATTATGTTCTCTCTGGGCGTTGTCAGGCACTTTCTGGTTCTGAGAATATTCTATATTGTCTGTTTATGTTAAGATGAACGTTTCGTTGATGCCTTGCCTTTGTACGCGATATCCATTATTACGGAATATGCGTATGAATCTTTCCGGGACCGATATTCAATATCCATAGGCCTGCATTTTATTGAATATTTTCAAACTATTTCGACGAATAGCTGGTGCTGCTTATGTCAACAGCTCCCAGTGAAATTATTTTCAAAGTATTCAAAACAGAATGTTTAATAATTCAGACACTTTCGTGACGGATTTTTACCACTTTCGCAACATACCAGCTACGTGACTTTGAGTGTGGAATTCGGCTAACAACTGATGTATTTGATTGTGATGTCAGATAATTGAATAGGCGATAGGATCCCTACATAAAGTTATTTTCGAACTAAGCAACATGTGTTTAACTGCCTCGCTGCTGCAATCTACCAGACAATAATTTCAATGAGCAAAAACTCTTAACTTGCTTAATATTTTGAAAACAATTTGACTGAAAGTTTGTTTTAAACATATTTTATTGTCAATACACAACAATGGAATTGAGTCACAAGTCAAACTTAGATTCGACTCTTTCCCTAAAAGACTATAAAATGCGGTACGTTATAATTTTACAATAAAATGCAATTGGATATTTAAATATGTACATTAACATTATTTATGCTTACACCTTTTCAATTGTAATACTACCAAGAATAGTGAGACTAAAAGTGAAAATTGAAACTGAAATGTCCGTCAAGTTTATCAATTGTATGTCTTTGATAGATTCATAATTTAGTAAACATGTTAAATATTTTGAAATTAATCCGACCAGGAGCCATTGCTGTAAACAGGAGCAACGTCACCCAGTCAAACCAGCCTCACCATATTCAACAACACTCATGGATAGTTACCTCGAAATTGGGATTTCTGGGAATTCATGATTCCGATTCCAACACGCAGAAATGCGGATTGTGCTTGGCGTCAGTCAAACCTTTGTGTATTCTTAATGTAATTTTGAACTTTCTGAAATATGAAACAGTTTTCTTCAAAGCCTAGGGCGGGGTTGCCATATAGTCATATGTCCTCTGAAATAACAAAATGTAGTAGATCTCTAGATAGCTGTTGTCTGTGTTCTGTATATTTGGCACACTCGAGTAAATAATGTTGGTTATCTTCTATGATTCCCACGCAATGGGCGCAGTTAGGATTGTCACTAAGATGAAAATAATTAAGATGAGCGTTAAGCTGACTACATTTATTTCGTAATTTACTGTCTATAATATTGGGAAGTCGGTCCCCAGTGCTATAATATGCAGGTACGGCGCTAACGTGGTTGTGATTAATTTTTGACTTGAATATGGAGACAGATGCAGAATTTTGAACGGAACCAACTAGTTTGTTCCAAAGGTTGCACTAGGAAAGAACGATTTTTATAGCTCTTAATGCGAATATTTTCTTCTACTAGGTTATTTCTATTTCGTAGATTACAATTTAAAACTTCATCTAGCCGTCTTCGGATTAGTTCAGAAATAAATTCTGGACAGTCTCCTTTTAGCATTTTATGCATTAAAATAAGTTATATGTTTTTTCTTCTGCTACTTAGCATGACTAATCCAAGTTCTTTGTATAATTTTTCTAGAAGCGTGTGTTTCGGAAGTCCAGATATTATTCTTATCGCCTCTTTTTGGATATATTCAATGTTTTCTGATGCGTGTTACGTGCATCCGTCCCATACTTCGGATCCATTTTACAATACAGGACGAAGGTAACTAAGATAGATTTCAAATAATGATTTCCTTGATACTTTGTATTTTATTTTTCTCACTGAACCTAAAGTTATGTTTGCCTTTTAATCATATTCTCTATGTGGGTTGTCCATTTAAGATTGGATGACAATGTGAGGTCTAAATAGTTGTGAGACTGTACTCGGCTTATTCGTGTACTGTCTAGAATAAGGTTTGGCATGTTATGAGTTGGCTGATTTGCCACTAACATATGGACTGTTTTGTTCGGGTTGAATTTGACGAGCCATTGCTTTGACCAGCAGTTCAGAGCCAACAGGTCTTGGTTCAAAGCAGGTTCAATATCGATCTCGTTTTCTCCAGATGCAAGCATTGATGTATCATCAGCAAATAGTTTTGTAAGATTATGTCTGTTTTCAGCAATACCGTTTTTATGTATATCATGAATAACAGGGGACCTAATACTGAGCCTTGCGGTACGCCTGCGCGTATTGGCTTTAAGGACGAATGCGATTGGTTAACTCTAACCACTTGCTTTCTATTTGTAAGGTAGTTTTCTAACCACATATATAATGGTTCTGTTATACCATTTTGTCTGAGTTTAAAGCATGGACCTTTGTGCCATACTCTGTCGAAGAAGGCCTTGGAGACGTCAAAAAATGTTACACTAGATATTAAACGCTCATGCAAAGCCTTCGCCAGTATATGACACAATTCTATAAGTTGGAATGCTGTAGAGTATCCAGGGCGAAATCCGGATTGATATTTATAAATAAGATTATTTGCACGTAAGTGGTTGTATATGTATTTGAAAACATTATCTTTCCTGAGACATTTAGTAGCGAGATTGTTCGATAGTTTTCAGGATGTTGTTTTTTTCCTTTTTTTAAATAATGGGTTTACGGACGCAATTTTCCATAAGTTTGGGAAAACATTTGATTGAAGGGATTAGCTAAAGCGAATAGACAGAGTCAAAGATATAGTTTCATTAACGGCCTTTAACACCTAGTGGCTAATTTCATCGTGACCATATGCTTTATTCATCGGTAGAATCTTTATAATGTCGTCTACTTCTTGTGACTGTATACTGATGTCACTTAGTCTATTTTCAGTTTTATAGGTATAGTTTGGTAAATTATGGGCAGTGTCATTCACAAATGATATACTTGCAAAGTAGTTGTTACGCCATTCCGCTTCTGTACATCAGTGTATGCAAAGTTCTCTTCATTCGTGTTTGAAATAGCGAGTGGTGGAATCGATGATAATTCAGTACCCTTCACCAGTAGTGTTAGTGTTTCCCAATAAGACTTCGGGTTATTGTGATCCAGATCTGATAGTTTAGTATCTAACATTTCAAGGGAGTGGACATTTGCTTGACTTTTGAGGTTGTTAATCTTATTTCCCTGTGTTTTGTACGATTGGCAATGTACTATGCTGTTAGTACGTTTATCTTAGCCGCCAACAACTTTCAGTCAAATTGTTTTCAAAATATTTAGCAGATCCAGGGATATAACTCATGGAATATGCCGTCTGCAAAGACTCGGCAGTCAAACTGTTAACTATAACGCGTTCATTAGGTGGGCCTATTTTTTCACATTGATGATGTCTGTCTGTCTCTCTGTCTGTCCGTCCGTCCGTCCGTCCGTCCGTCCACCCGTACATCCGTCCGTCCGGCCTGCCAGCCCGCCCGCCTGTTTGCCTCAATGCATATTTCTATCCATTTGCATCGCCATCGGCATTCAAAATTATTGCAATAATCGATAACTGGCGATTTTAGTTAAAAGTAGAAATAATTTGAAATCGAAATAAACATGCTCAATTATCCCTCAGAATGCAGGAGATCAATTCAAATGGTTTGGCATTTTCAGACTATCCAGGGAGGGGACTCTCTGAGAACATTAAAAGGAAGAATGGGATGGGACCGCACCACCCTGTACCGCCTTTCTGGTGGGGGCCCTCGGGGACTAGGGACTCGTATTTTCTTTGGCTAAGGGCGCCGCTGTGCGTGTGATGCAACTGTCAGTATTTGAATTGCATAGTAATACATTTGACTCTTCCACAATGCACGAGTTGGGGAACCAGGCTAATCTGTTAAATTATTCGAAACGCATTTCATTGAGGTTCCAGCAGCTTCCAGTCAAATTAGTATTAAAATATTCATATTCAGAGTTACAAGTTGTCTCTGAAAATATTGTTTGTGTTTAATAGGGGTTATAGGGTCAGCTAAATCTGTCACCGGCCAACTCACATCTCTGGTTACGCGCGCCAATATTGTAAACGATTGAACAATGTTACAAGTTGTTTTTCTCAGTCGTCGTCGCCGCCACCGTCTCCATTATCGTCGTCGTCGTCGTCGTCGTCGTCGTCGTCGTCGTCGTCGTCGTCGTCATCGTCGTCGTCGTCGTCGTCATTGTCCTCATCACAGCTGCTGTTGCTGTTTTATAGAAAGATCTGTTGCTAGCTATGCTATGCCCCGCCCATTTTAGTTAGGCTCCACCCACTTTGTACGCGCGTTTTTTAATCGATCTTAACATTTGATCCCAGAAAATTCAAGTCAACTGCAGGTAATCTATTGAATATTTCGAAACTAATATGGCTGGAATATGTTTCTGCTCATAGTCTAGTTAATTTCAAAATATTCGATATAATGTTTAATAAATCGGAAAGTAACCAAACAAATACGATTCAGACGGCTGCTGTCTGGCCTAGGCCCCTTTTGTGTCTGACTTAAGTCATTTGAGTGTGAGGACAGTCAACAAGTGACGTATTTTGACCATGACGTCAGATACTTGAGTGACCGACCAGATCCTTACATACTTATGCTATGTACATAAATGTAACTTTCCACTTTATCCATCAATCATGTTACGTCATAATCAACTACGTGACGTATATGATGACGTCATAATCAATGAGTTCATGAATGACGTAGACAAGTACGTGACGAACGCATACTGGGCCTTTCCAATTTACTCATCCATCATATCAGGCATCCAGCAATCTATCCTAATCAATTGCGTGACATGTAGGATGACATCATAATCATTACGTCGTAAATGACGCGATTTAGTCTGTCTTAAACGCTTAATAGTACGACAAATTGTATGAGTTGTATGAATTGCTATTTAATAAACATGCTGTTGAATATTTTGAAACTAATTTGACTGGGGCGCCGTTGCTGCGGCAGCAACAGCGCCCAGTCAAATTAGTTACAAATTGTCAACAGCTTACCTGAATAGTTTTCCGGAAATTGATAGTCAGTGAGTTCCGGGATTTAGTGATCCAACACGAGCGAGGTGTGGGTAGCTGAAGATGGGCGGGGCATAGTTAAAACTGTAAAGGGCCATTGTTGACAATATTAACCCTTTAACCCTCAAATTTGTTCTAGAAAATTCCCAGTCGCAGGCTACGAGAAGACTTTTTTTTAAATTTACCACTGGAACAACTGGCTCGATTATCGAGCCGGTCATTCCAATGGTAAATTTCCAAATAAAAAGTCTTCTCTTGGTGTGCAAATTAACATTTCTCAGGACCCGTGCAGAAGTCGTTTTGGCCGGATTCAGTGATAAAACGTTATTGCATCGTTTCATCTCTGTGCAGGTTTGGTAATTGACGATCGTATCTGAATGTCTACAGTTCTAAATAGTGCATCGCCACACCATCACCATCCACAAGTAGCCAGGCTATGTTCTTTCCATGATGGACCGGCTGTCATGGCGACATGACATTCATTCGATCGCTGACAGACGCCTATCATGGTCCTCATAGACCTAGTCAAACCGTCGCTATATGCAAAAATGGCTCTTGGATTCGCCGGTACTGCCATGTTCTTCCACATGTTAGGACTAACAGCGAGCGAGTGGTGTCACGTGCATATCGGGAAAGTCCGGTATAGTCTGGGCCTGTGGAAGGGATGTACTCAGGACACTGAGAATGAGGGTGTGTGGCTCTGTTCCGCTCGCCTACTGCTTGTCGCGGGATCAGGTAAGATCTTAGATTTAGTACATGATTTACGGTAATATTTCTAGAATTTGTATACCATTAAAACACGCACGCAAGCAAGCAAGCACGCACGCACGCACGCACGCACGCACGCACGCACGCACGCACGCACGCACGCACGCACTCACGCACTCACGCACTCACGCACGCACGCACGCACGCACGCACGCACGCACGCACGCAGGCACGCAGGCACGCACGCACGCACGCACGCACGCACGCACGCACGCAGGCAGGCAGGCAGGCAGGCAGGCACGCACGCACGCACGCACGCACGCACGCACGCACGCACGCACGCACGCACGCACGCACGCACGCACGCCAATGGCAGCTATATTAACTCATAATTGATCAAATCTTCTAAGAAGGCCAAATATCAAACTGATAATGGCTCTCGGTCATTAATCTTTTAACAATTAGATCAGCCAAAAACGGCTTCTGCAGTGGTCTTGGGAAACACCCATTTGCAGACCAAGAGAAGACTATTTTTGAAATTTTACCACTGAAATGACTGGCTCGATAACGGAGCCAGTCATTCCAGTGGTATATTTTCAACAATCGTCTTCTCTTGGTCTGCAAACAGACATATTCTTTAAGAAAATTGAAATTTTCTTGAACAAATTCGCGGGTTAAAGGGTTAAATAGGTCTATCTTACGCCCTGTTTGAAGGCGTTATTGATGTTGGCTACACGGGATAAGGGTTAAGTCAAATTGGCCTTACTGCACGAATCTATCATTGGTGTCAAATAGATCGTTCTTAACCTCAGACGGCGTTATTGAATGGCGTGCAATCTTTGATCTGAATGTCAGCTTGAAATGAGACATCTGCCATTTCACAGCGAGTGTGCAGTGCAATATTTGTCATCATGTCAGATAACTGCATAGTTCTCTGAAGGTTTTATACATATGTTTTCGATTTCTAAATCTGGAATTCTGTTGTTAATTCGTTAAATGAGAAAGATGGAATTGTCACGGGTTACACAGTATCTTATTTGTTGCACCACGATGAAGGAGGGAGGGAGGGAGGAAGGAAGGAGGGAAGGAGGGAAGGAAGAATGGAGGGAGGGAGGGATGGCGGGAGGGAGTGAGGGTGGGATGGAGGGAGTGAGCGGAATAATGGACAGATCTATTTTAGCTCAGCTCGGCCCACTTCAAACTAAGCTCCGCCCACTTTACATATGTGTTTGAATCGATTTGAAGCTTTAACACCTAAATTCCAAGAATCTAAATTTCAAGGTAGCTATTCAGTGTCAATGAATGTTCTGTAACTACTTTGATTGGGAGCTGTTGCTGCCTATGGCAGCAAACAGCTACCCAGTCAAACTAGTTTCAAAATATTCAACAGAATGTTTATTAAATTGTAAATTCATAAAAGACATAATTCGTACACTGGTGACAGGGCTACGTCATAATAAATGTGACGTCAGGTAACACATGGTGTCTGTTGATTATGAGATCAGATGCTTGAGCGACAAATTTGATTCTTCCCACCACCACCCCCCACCCCACCCCCACTATAAACGCCCTGTCTACTAGTCCGCCTCTCCGGGTGTCTGCGCCATTTTTTAGAGTTGGATTTTCAACAGACTTCAAGGGTTGACGATTGCCACGGGTTACTAAATAAATAGGCTACCTTACTCTTAGGGTCAAATGGGCCAACGGGCAAAGTAAATGTAGGCGTAGTCAAAAACAGAGGGCGGACGACACACCGAATTCTACGAATACTACAGCAACATATTAATTTGGCAATACTTCCAACAAATTAGTCTCGCCGTGTAGTGGTGTTGGTGGTGGCGATGGTGTTGTTGCTGTTGTTGTTGTTGGTGGTGGTGGTGGTGGTGGTGGTGGTGGTTGTAGTGTTGGTGGTGGAGGTGGTGGTGGTGCTGCTGGTGGTGTTAGGTGGTGGCAGTGGTGATGTTGTTGTTATTGTTGTTGTTGTTGTTGTTGTTGTTATTATTTTATTTTTTTAGTCTGTTGTTGTTATTGTTGTTGTTGTTGTTGTTGTGGTTGGTTCGTGGTTGTGGTGATGGTGGTGGTAGTGGTGGTTATATGATTAAACGCACTGGCTCAGGATCTCCCAAGGTTCATTCTGAAGGTGTTTGAAGAGTTAATTTCGAATTAACCAAGATGTCACGTAGATTGGAGTTTTTCTTAAAGGCTATCACTGGACGCAAATTGAGAGGTTCTTTCATTTTATCCTGCAATTTATGATATTCATCTTTCAAAATTTCAACATTTTTGCGATTGTATGTTAAACTGAATGGAATAATTTCACGTTGATCAGCAAGACCAGGGTCCACGTTTATGCCTCTCGGCCATTTTGTTTTCAGTTGCTTAATCCAAAATGATTCTCGAAGTTTTCTTTGTTTATCAGTTTCTTCGGCCGTAGCAGAAAGAGGCAGTTGCTCAATAGGCATAATTTCAAAGTGTCTATCGACAGAATGACCAGGAAGATTGAAATGTTGAGCTACGTTGGTGTCCTCGTCGTGTCTAATATCGCAAAGATGTCTAGTTGCTCGCCATCTTAAAGGGCATTTTGTTTCACCGACATACTGCTTTTGGCATAATTTGCAAGGTATCAAATAGATAACATTTTTAGAATCGCAATCTAAATTAGACTGAAGTTGGAATTTGCTTTTGTTCTGATAACTAACAAATGTTTTCTGATTAGGTAGATAGAGGTCTAATTTACACCTCTTCTTTCCACATTTCTGCGATTGTCCTACGCCTATAATCGGACGATTGTGACGAATTTTGGTAGGCTTTTGATCGGCAGCCTTATCAGTAATAGTTTCCAAATCATGTAAAGTTTCGGATTTTATTTTGCGCAAAAATCGTGTTGAATATCCCCTCGGTTTGAGGGCTTTAAATAAGGTGGAACACGCTGATTCAAAATTCTTTCTATCACTAGTATTTCGGTGAAATCGGATAATCTGTGATTTGACAATACCTTTAAAAGTATGAGGTGGATGGAAAGATTTCTTATGCAGTAGTTGATGGGAATCGGTGGGCTTAAAGAATACTTTGTAATCAAGAAGCCCACTCGTGTTATAATTTACACCTTTGTAGCGAGTAACGTGCAAAAAGTCTACGGACGACTGGTCGATGTTGGCTTTAAGTTTGATGTTAGGATCGTGATTGTTCAAAATAGTGAAAAATTCATCAAACTCTTCCCTCGAATGATTCCAGATCATAAAAATATCATCGAGGTACCGGCGGTAAAATAAGGGCTGCTTAGGACATTTGTTAAGCGCATCTTCTTCCCACTCAGCTACATAGATGTTGGCAAAACTAGGACTAAAACGTTTACCCATAGCGCATCCACAGATTTGTTGGTAGATTTCGCCAGCGAATTCGCAATCATTGCCCTTTAAACTCAGCTCCAGGAGAGCTAATATTTCGCTAGTGGGCCTATTGTTATCAGGATATTTATCAAATGCTCTGCGAACAGAAGACAAACCCCTTTCGATGTCAATGTTTGTGTACATAGCATCGATGTCGAGGGTTATCAAGAGTGAGTTTGGAGGAACAGAAATTTTGGAGACCTCGGATAGGAAATCCTCAGTGTTGTTCAAAAAGCTGAAATGTCTATTCGCAATTGGTTGGAGGTGGTAATCAATAATTTCACTAATTCGATAAGATTCAGAGCCGCAATCAGAGATAATAGGTCGACCCGGTGGTATCATAGGGTCGGACCATGACTCAATAGGTTTATGAATTTTTGGCAAAAGGTAAAACGTACGTGGATTTGAATCTCGTTTAGCAGTAAGGTATTTAAACTGCTTTTTCGTTATGGCCTTTTTGTCAGCCATTTCTTGAAGGATTCCATTAAATTTATCACAATTATTTTGCCAGAGTGGTTCGTCTAATTTGCAGTGGTGTTTCAGATTACTGAGTTGCCGATGCGCTTCACGAATATAATTATCCTTACGCATTACTACAGTAGCAGATCCCTTGTCAGCAGGCTTTATAACGATGTCATTGTTTTTACGCAAACCTGTTAAGGCTAAACGTCCTTGATATGACAAATTTTGATGATTTTTAGGAAATTCTAAATTTTCAACACGCTCCTTGATAGCTTTTATACTATCAGGGATCGCAGGGTCAACCAACTTCGAGTTAGGTGCCCAGCCAGTTTTTTCAACAAAAGGTAGAAAGTTGTTTTTCTTGGAATTTCGAAAAAAGTCTGCTTTTTCTCTGTGAGAAAATTCTTCAATTTCCCATAAGCCATTATCTAAAAGTGCATCTATGTCGACTTTGGGCCGTGGTGTTGGTACATATGTCAGACCGAGATTTAGCAAAGATCTTTCTGCTTCAGACAATGTAGAACCAGTTAGGTTAACGATATTACCACCCAGGCCAATTTCTGGGTGGTTAGTACCCTGACCCATAGTTAGTTTAAATTAAGGTGCGATAACCAACTATTATACATCCTATTTACGTTGGCGTGTGTGCTTTGTTTTCGCAGATAATCGTTGGTTCGTGCCTGTGCGGGTGATGCTGCTTATATCTGTGATACTCCTTATCGTCTCAGGTGTTGTACTTATCGGTTACTCGTGCCTGGCCAGACTAGAAAGGCATCGTTTGAGCATAGCACTCGGATTGGCCGGTGTCCTTCTCATTTCCGGTAATAAACATATGTATGTGGAAACCACTAGCCAGATGCGTGTATTTAATGGAGGATTCCATGTTATCAATCAATCATATGACGTCATAATCAACTACGTGATGTGTAATATAATTACAATGACGCGATGAATGACGTAGATAAGTTCGTCACGAGCGCTTAATTGATTACGGACTAAGCGGTGTTGAACGAATTATATGTCTTTACTATTTAATACACATTCTGTTGAATATTGTGAAAGTAATTTGAGAGGGCGCCCAGTCAAATTACTTTCAAAATATTCAACAGCTTACCCGTATATTTTTCTGGAAATTGATAGGGAGTGAGTTCAGGAATCAATCGATCTCAACATCGGCGAAGTTTGGGTGGAGCTTAGCTAGAGATGCGCGAGGAATAGCTAAAACCGGATTCCTCCATTACGTCGCTGAACGCTGGCTGCGTCCGTCCGTCCGTCTATCCGTGCATCCGTCCGTCTGATTATCTCCAGCATATCCCGTGGATGTAAGCCGGTGGAATCAGCAAATTTGACACATCTGGTCATATTACGGCTGGCTATAAATAACTTGAGTTTTAGGTCAAAGCGTCAAATGTCTAGGCCATGACGTCACTAAATGTATGCTAGAATATATAATTTGGCTATAACTCTGGAACGCAAAAGGGTCAAATTGTGTACATCTACTCATATTGTTGGTGGCAAGATAAGATGTCGCTTAATTAGGTCAACAATTTTGCCATACCGAATTTAAGATGGGAGAATTACAAAATTGGGCACATCAATTCATATTATGGATGGCTACAAGTAATTTGAGTTTCCAATCAGATGATCAACTATCAAGGTCACCGGGTCACTAAGTGCATGCAGTAATACAAAGTTCTGTCCATAACTCGGAAACGCAAATAGGTAGAATTTCTCAAACATCTTCATTTTGCTACTAGTTATGATTGATGTTTGAGATCAAACGATCAAATAAGTAGGGCATGGTGTCACCAAATGTATTAGCCGAACACAACACAAATCCGTAAGTTAAAACCTCTCCCAAATGCAGTCGAATACTGCAATTGTTTCAGATTGCTTTGAATTTGAGATAAAATGTCATATCTCTAAGACACGGGTTCACTATGTGCATTGGCAAGACAGAGGACAAATGCGCAAGTCCGGCGCGCACACACACACACGCGCGCACGCGCGCGCGCACAGACAAATGTTATAACTGTCAAAGTGGCTCCCGACATCAAATACTTCTTCCAAACAAACAAAATAGACAAAGCGAGTTCGTAAATTGGCTAAGAACCCCAAGAAATAGATCGTTTGTTTCTGCGATAGTCACTAACAGCTTCCAGATATATACTACCATCAAAATGGTCAACAGCCAGCATTGGATTTGAAATAAAAGGTGCATATTCACACCAAATTGCTTAAAAGTAAAATTGTTAAAATCGTTTGCTTTTAGACGCTTAAATTGTGTACGTCCTCAATGTAATGAAAACAAATAAGCTAAATCTTAGCATATGATGGTTTCATTCCGTATAAATTTATATAATTTTTTTAGTTGTGAATTTGATTTGATCTGGTCGAATACCAGCGCAGAACCACACAGGTGGTGGATGGGTAGGAGACATAGCTTTCGGTTTACTTTTGAATTCGTTTAGAGAGGCTGCTGAGGTCATGAAGGTGGGAAGAGTGCTCCAGGCATGAATAGTTGCTGGGAAAAAGGAGTTTCGGCGGAGTTTAGTACGGCATCGGAAAGGTGTTACGCCGCGTTTACCTGGCACGCGGAATGTGGAAAGCGGGTTGGGGAAACGGAACGCAGAATATACTTCAGATCGCTCTTTACTATTTTCCATCATCCATTTACCTGCACGCGGTAAGCGGTATGCAGAACGCGGAAAGGAGGGAAGCGGAAAACCGATCACTCGGGGTAGCCATTTTTCCGGACGGAAAAGATTCCGTTGCGGCATAGAGCACATGTAACCTAGCAACGAAACGGTAATCCAAGAACTAATTTGGAAAATAAATCAGTAATATTATAATTACTTGTTGTTAGATTAGGCCAAGGTATCATTTTGAATCTAGTCGTCAGTATCCACCCATTTTGGATCTACATTTCTCGCCTCCGTACATACACATTTTGTAATGGTTTCAGTGGAAAGCTAAATATCAAAGCGTACAAAATGTGTTGTCGCTTTTGAAGGAAATTTGATATAAATATCGCAATATCACCAATAAAAATGCAATAAAATGACGCAACGATACCGCATGTAGGTAAATGGTACACACGATATTTTACCTGCATTCCGCGTACCTGCGTTCTGTTCCGCGTTTCGCAATCCGCACCCCGCGTGCCAGGTAAACGCAGCTTTAGTGTGTTGCCATAACGTGTTGTAGGGGTTTCTGTTTTGAGGTAGCTGTGGGAGATGGTCTGACAAATTCGCAGAATTCATTCCATTAATGATCTTCTATAGCATTATTGGCCTGTGGGTTTCGTGTCTGCGGAAAAGTGTTTCGAAACCTGTTTCGGCATACAAGTCTTCGGTGCTCGCGTGCCACGAGTACCAGATGATGTCCGCGTATTCCATGGAAGGTCTGATAAAGCTTTTATACATGATTTCTAAACATTTCCGGTATAGGATATATTTGAGCCCTTTAAGTATGGAAAGTTTGTTTTGGGCGTTTGATAATAGATTATCTAGGTGTCTAAGCCAGTTCCCCTTATCGTTGAAGGTAATACCAAGATGATTTGATGGGAGAATTTCATAATTATCAATTACGTTGAAATTGGAATTAGTATCATACAGGACAGATTTACATATGTTCCATCAGTGTTTGGTGCCAGTTTGTCCAGTTTTGATTTTGTCTGCCAGTTTGGTTCGGAAATCTTGTTTGGTTGTCCGTACAAGTGTATTAACTAAGTTTCTCTGTCGTAAAAGTGAATTAACTAAGTTTCTCTGCCGCTTAAAATTGGCAATGTCTTGGCCTTGTTTAGCTTTCCTGGATTTCCTAAACATCTTTTCACGAATTCTCACTTCATGTATAATTTTGGTTTTCACCCATGGCTTGTATTTTGGATTTATTGTGACTGTTTTGTTTAGGATAGAGTTTTTGGCCGCCATGATGATATATATGTATATAGCAGGTGTCAACGTGGTTATCTTCCGAGAGAGAGTCCCAGGAAGCATCAAGTAGGTGGGCCCTGAAGTCTCTCCAGTTGGCCTTTGCATAGTGCCAGATGTGACGCGTGTAGGTATAGTGTTTGGGTATGCAAAAGGTTAATATGAGGCCCACCGAACTGTGGTCACTGCAAAATGGTGCTAGTACACCCACTTCCTTTCACTACTCGAGCATTGTTGATAATGATTGGATCTAGTAGGGATTTAGTGGAAGGTTGAGTAGGTTCTGTAATAAGTTGATGGAGGCCAAAGGTGGTGTCTTGTAAGTAGTGCGTGGACGGGTTTGGCAAATTATCACTGAGATCGCCAAGAATGATGAGATTTTTGTGGTGATTTAGATCGCGGACGTTATCAATGTTTTCGGATATGCTTTCCCATTTATCAACACTGATGTTAGGCGAGCGGTAAATCGCACACATGAATAACTTGGGATCGTCGTGGATCCCAATCCAAATCATCTCGACATCAGTACATTCATATTCGAGGCGTCGGGATGCATTAATGATATTAGATATATAAATACAAACCGCACCTCATGCCTGGTCACGGTCCCTGCGAAAAGGTTCGTGGAAGCCGGGTAAGGTTATTGTATTGCTGTTGATTTTATGTGGTAGTTGGCCCTCTGTAATGACAATGATGCTGTATTGAGATAGATTTGCTTTTATAACGGGAATTTTGTTGATAAGGTTACAGGCATTGAGGTGAACAATGGAGTGATCACTAGAGATCGATCGCCCTGGGGTTGATTCTATGTCACCAATCAGAAAAGGAAGGATATAGAGAATTAGCAGAATTTTGACATTCGCTAAATAGTAGGCAATAAAATGTAATAACAGTGCTGGAGAAGTTCGCTGCGAATAGCTAAAAACTTCGACAGAATAGGGCTGCGTGCCCACACGACCAACAGTTTTAGTGAAGTGGCAATCGAATGATCCAATGGCCGCACAGTAACTTCCTATATCTATTCCCATTGTATATTATGTACAATGAGAGGGGCCAAACACATGTGCGGCATAAAGGCAGGGACAGGCATGAGTGACCAACATATTGAGATCGGGAGGTGTTTATAGAAAAGTGGTAGAGAATAGGTCATTAAAGATAGAGAGATGTAGTTTTGTTCTTAGTCTGTTAAGCTATTAATGACTATAGTAACATTATCGGGTAGAAGAACAATAGTGTATTAGCACGTTTCATGTGTGTTGGGTTTCAACGTGAAAACATAAGCAACACATTTACAAAAAAAACCTGTTGAGTTGACAATAGCGATAGTAGCAAAATCGCATACAAGTGTAATTGTGTAATAGTAGGCTTATTGTAATTTCAGTTTCAACATGAAAATAAGTAAAACATATTTACAAGGATTTCTATAGCGTTTGTACATAAGTTTTACAGTATGGATGGAGATGGTGTCGTGATTCGTCGTCCCATGGCTGTAGAGATCAATTTTCAATTGGCTATGGTGGTAGATAATTTCAAAGTAGTGTTTTGTTTATTTTATAGTGGACATCACAGGAGCATATTGGCTCTCTTATTACTAGAACCAGCTGTAGTCATCAGACGAGCTTTTGATGATAACTGTCTTTGGTCTAAATCTTGTGTAAAGACCGCCACAAGCAGGTTGTGGTCGATCATAGTCTATTTAGCGCCACGGACTCAGCACTTGGAAGAGTATATTTACATGCGCTGCAACCAATTGTGAATTTGAATTAGAGACATGTCTTTTTTTTAAATAATTTATACGTCATAAACTCATATGTTAAGATTTATTTCGTTTCTTTATATCTAGACACATAATTTAAGCCTCCAAAAAGCATACAGTTTTAACAATTTTCTGCTGAAGCATTTTGGTGTGAATACACACCTTTATCGTACTAGTATTACGTGGGTAGAAGGATTGATATATAGAAACCAGACTACACCCGGATGCGTTGAGACCTGGTATACGCTTTAGTCAGAGATCATATCTAATGAGACGTGTTTCAAGCGGCAATGGACATAATTTCCCGAGATTTGTCCTATGGGACTGGAGCCCATCGGTCTGACTTATCTACAAGTACAAAACATTACCATGCTTAATCAAGCTCTTGCTAGACTATGCACATCCCGAAGGAATTTTACATCCGTAATTAAACCATTGAGCACTGAATTCCTAAAATCCCAAAATCTCTTTAAGCTCTCCTTAACCATACGCTGTTTGCTATCTGTGGCAGGCAGCAACAGCGTGGTAGTAACATTTCTCAATTTAGTTAGTTTCCAAATGATCTCCACCACATTTATTAAATAATGAATAGGTTACTTATCGTGGGTATGATCTTGAAATGATTCGGATCGATGAAGCGTATTCTTGAATTGATTTTTGAGACTAGAATCAATCATCATAACTCGGAGAGGGAATTCATTATCTCCAATAGGACCATTAAGCTGAACATTGTAATGACTGGCGATGAATTAATCATCGGGTTGCTAAAGTACTGCTCATAAATATGTTAGAATGTGTCCAAGATACAAGCAGAAACATGCCTGTTAGTACAATTTTGAACACGAGGTAAGAAATGTTGTGTTGAATATTTTGAACTTAAGCAGAAATGGCTTCCAATCAAATTAATCTTCAAAATATACAACAGTACGTTTTATTTTGGTGTTTTTTTGGAAATATTCTAACTTATTTCTGAGCTGTACTGTACTTGTGTATGAATGTATCGGTTTTAATTAGAATCGCATTGAATCGCGTCAACAACAAATCAAGTGTTACCCTTGATGAATATATGTGGTATATGTTGCACGGACAAGGTCCAACCTGGACATAACCGCTCCGGGTATAATCCCACCCCACCCACCACCCCTACTAAATATCGATTAAGAATCTCACCGGACGAGTCAAATCATGCTAAATGCCCCAGGTTGTGATCACGTTTATGGGTGTGGTCAGTTTTATGATATGTGTTAGGATTAGTTTTGGGGTGGTCAATACTATGATTATGGTAATGATTAGTGGTATAGGTGTATGCTTAGGCCGTGTTCTCACTGGAGAGTTACTCGGGAATAACGCCTTACCTCAGTATTGCGTTACGCCGGTTAAGTCTCTAGTGACAACACGGCCTTAGGGCCAGGGTGTGGTTAGAGTTTGGACTAGGGTTATGCCTGTGATTTAAAGCTGTTGAATATTTTGAAGCTAATTTGATTGGGTGATGTTGCTACGACAGCAACAGCGCCCAATCAAATTAGTTTCAATATGTTTAACAGAATTGTTATTAAGTAGTAACGAAAACAAATCAAGTGGCACCGTTGATGAATATATGTGGCATATGTCCACCCTGGACATAATCCCACCCGGTGTAACCCCACCAACCACCTAGACATAATATCGGTGAATAATCCCACCTGACAAGTCCAATCGTACAAAATGTCTCAGATTGTGACGGATTTTTAAAAGTTCATGACGGTCTTAGCTACGTTATACATTACGCATTTTGCTGGCGACATAAGCCTACACGTGATGTAATTCACTATGACGTCATATACTTGAGTGACCGATTGGATTCATCCATCGCTTGTACCTAGTGCTGGGAACTCCATTGATTTCTGAGCGCGCTTATTCTCTGGCATTGGAAAAACATTCCAAGTGTTGACCATCGTACAGTACAATTAGGAAATAGCTTAACATGTTTCCAAACAATTAAAATGTCAGTCTACTGTTGAATATTTTGAACATAATTGGGTAGGAAGACATTGCTGCCTAAGGCAGCAATGTCTTCCAATCCAGTTATGTTTAAAATATTCAACAGAACATTTCTTACATCGTATTCAAAATCGTATTGACAAAACATGTTTCTGTTTTGTGTTTGAAACTCGTTAACTTATTGATGAGCTGTACTGCACTGTAATTGCGCTATTCACACAGGCCGTGAAACGTGATCGTTGGAGATTTTGCTGGTAATTTTAATTTGTACACCCTAAAGTAAATTAGTCGTTGCGGTTGCAGTGATGAAGCAAGAACCTTAAGCATAAGGCAGCAACAAATTTCAGTCCAGCTTAAAATCTGAAGAATATAACGACTGTAAGAAATTGTTACCATTTTTAGAATGGTATATGGGTCATTAGATGCATTCTTAGTACCGTCGCGACGATGATTTATCAAGGAGAACAAAAGCAAACTCACCTCACCCCAGCCAAATGTTTTGCAAAAAAAAAAAATTTTACCAACCAACTGAGGGTCCTGTAACAACAACAGTCCACATTTACCTGGGCAAATACAGGAAATGTCATTTGAGAGCAACTGGGTTTAGAAACTCTACGGGGGGGGGGGGGGGGGGGGGGCGCCCGTCAGTTTCGTTTGGTCAACGTTATTTATGTGCTTGGTGAGTTCCCTTTTCAGTGCACACACACACCCCCCACCCCATCTCTCCGCGGTAGAGAGTTCAACAGAGCATCTGAAGCTGGCCAGCCGTCACAGTTAAATATCCGTGATAATGCAGGCTAATGGGCTGGTACTGGGCCAATACCGAGCCAACGTGGTCCGGTATTGGCCCAGTACCGGTCTAGTAACCTGCGTTATCAGGTACACAATTGGGACACACTAGCCCATTGCCCTGGTCACTTGGAAGATACGCGATCCACAGTGAATCAAGGTAGCATCCATATTTCCAACGTGCTCTCCGATGGCCACAATGACACGTTTGTGAAGAATGAATAGTGGACGAGCGAGATAGGGGATGTGAGTATAAAGGAGACAGTTGGAGAGAGAGAGAGAGAGAGAGAGAGAGAGAGAGGAGAGAGAGAGAGAGAGAGAGAAAGAGAGAGAGAGAGAGAGAGACGGAGAGAGATAGAGAGAGTGAGAGTGAGAGCCGGCGGCAGGGACGGACGGAGGGAAGGAAAGATGGATAGAGTTTGGGGAGGGGAGAGCGTGGATGGAGGGAAGGATGGGGATATGGGATTGTGAGAATGAAGGAGTGAGAGAGAGAGAGAGAGAGAGAGAGAGAGAGAGAGAGAGAGAGAGAGAGAGAGAGAGAGAGAGAGTGAGAGAGAGAGAGAGAGAAATAGAGAGAGAGACGGGTGCAGGGAGGGACGGACGGATGGAGGGAGAGATGGGAGAGTTTGGGGGAGGGGAGAGGGTGGATGCCGGGACGGAGGGAGAGAGTGAAGCAGGGACTGAGGGAGGGATAGAGAGGAGGCAGGGAGGGATGGAAACAGGGAGGGCGAGATGGGGGAAATATTGGAGTGAAGTGGGGAGGCAGGGAGGGGGAGGGCAGGAGGGTGTAAGGGAGGGATATAGAGGAGGAAGAGAGGAACGAAACTGGGAGGGAGAGATGGAGAAAGATAGGGGAGCGAAGAGGCAAGGCAGGGAGGGAGGAAGGCAAGGAGTGAGGGGGATAGAAAGGAGGCAGGGAGGGGAAGCAGGAGTGGAGAGATGGAGAAAGATATAGAAGGGAAGAGTGGAGACAGGGAGGGAAGGAGGAATGGAGGGAGGGAGGCAGGATATGAGGGAGAGACAGAGAGGAGGCAAGGAGGGGCAGAAGCAGGGAGAGAAAGATGCAGAAAGATAGGGGTGGGAAGAAGGTAGGCCGGGAAGGAGGGAGATGGAGAGATATGTAGGCCTATAGCATGCCAGTAGACTATATGAGTGGATTTAAATATATGCTTAGTGCGAATAAATAGGTGCCCTGTCAATATTTCCCTGAGTACATTTCAGTCGCTGTGACCACACAACATGTGATCAGGATTATATATGTACATCCAGTAAATTAATAACTATTATTAGTGTTTCTATAGCGACGGCCTGTTTCCCATCACATGTCAGTTTTGTGAGGTTTTCACTTACAGGACGAGTGGGTGAAAGGAAGATCAATTCGAAAGCACCATATATAGACACCGATGATTTACGCTGAGTCATGATTCATACGTTATACTCCCATTCATGTTAAAGAACTATGAGACTTGAGAGGGGTGTCCTTTCCTCGGAAATAATGGCGGAGCCTATTTCTAGCTGCCCCGCCCATTTCTAACTAATATCCGCCCACATGTTAGCGTGTTGCGATCGAGTCTAGATTTTGAAGGTCAATAGCAAGGTAACCTGTTGGATATTTTGACACTAATTTTACTCGGTGGTGTTTCTGCAACAACGCCCAGGCAAATTATTTTCAAAATATTCTGCAGAATGTTTATTAAATAGTAGATCCATCAACCACATAAAATTCGTACACTTGATGGACTTTTAAATGTTCAAAACGGGACTAAATCCGTCATTCATTGTACCTTTTGATTGTGAGATCAATCTACATGGCACATATTGATGTCATATACTTGAGTGACAGATCGGATCTTTCCTGTGCTAACTGGTCGATTTCCGACGACGTCAGAGATGTCATTTCGGAGAAGTTTCGTTATGGTCACGTGCTTCTTGTTGCGACGGTATATTATGACGGTACAAGTGGTCTATTGCTTTGAAGATGCGGCCTGACTTTTCAGATGGTCAGAAGATATTGTCATGTCATTGGAAGATAATCGGCTGGAGATTTAATATATATAGCACATTTCATCTATAATTATATTAATTTATTATAGATTATAATTATAGATGAAAGGTTGTGCTATCCGTATTACTTGATTATTTTCCAACACACTTTCGCCCATAAAAATGCGCTTTATCAGGTATTTCTGCCATGTGCCCATTGCTGGTAGTATGCTCTTAAGCATTAGCCTAGAATTGTTCCATGTACGTTTGCGCGATTGCGTGATTAAATCGAAAATTGCGATTACTTTTTAGATCGTGAATTCATATGATTAAAAATTAAATAATCAAATAACAGTGTATAATTTCTACTGTACAATACAAAATAATTTCAAAACCTACATCTTCAGTAATTACGCTTTAATTCGATCCCCCACACAAATTGAGATTTTGCTCAGCGAATGTATGTCCATTTGCAGGCCAGGAGAAGACTGGGTTTTTTGTAATGTATCACTGGAATGACTGGCTCGAGAATCGAACGATCCATTCCATTGATACATTTTCAAAATAGTATTCTCTTGACCTGCAAACGGACATTTCTAAACACCATAGTAGCTTTCTTCATTCATATGCGTGCGTTCGTGCGTGCGTGCGTGCGTTCGTGCGTGCGTGCGTGCGTGCGTGCGTGCGTGGGTGCGTGCGTGCGTGCGTGCGTGCGTGCGTGCGTGCGTGCGTGCGTGCGTGCGTGCGTGCGTGCGTGCGTGCGTGCGTGCGTGCGTGCGTGCGTGCGTGCGTGCGTGCGTGCGTGCGTGCGTGCGTGCGTGCGTGCGTGCGTGCGTGCGTGCGTGCGTGCGTGCGTGCGTGCGTGCGTGCGTGCGTGCGTGCGTGCGTGCGTGCGTGCGTGCGTGTCAGGGCAATTTGTTTCCCAGGCTGATTAATCAAGTAATCACGGTTATTCTTAAATAATCGATCGTGATCACTTGAAGCAGTAATCGCGTAAGCCTATTAAGTTCAATGATATTAATTTTTTTAATCCGTTAGTCTTTCAACTCTGTTTTTAACACTAATGTCATTGTCTTTTAGCAGAAAACATTGTGAGTATTAACTTCTTATTTCTGGAGGCTGCGCTGCAGATGCTATGATACGCAGCAGCCTTTTAGAAAATAGGCTAAACAGTATTGTAGCTGAAAAAAAACCAAAACATGTTTGTCAATAGATGAATCCGATCTGTCACTCAAGTGTCTGCCGGCAAAATGAAATACGTCACATGTTATTTTGACGTCACAATAATTCGAGAAACTCGAGAAGTCCATTATACGAACGTGTGCGAATTGTATGTCTCCGAGGGGTTTACAATTTAATAAACATTATATTTTATTATTTTGAAACTAATTTGCCTGGGAGCTGTTAGTGCTCCAATCAAGCCGTGGTTACACAGCATAGTTGGATCCATTTCTAGAAATGTCCCGCCCATTTTGAGATAAGCCCCACCCACTATGTACGTGTGTTGGAATCGATTTAAATATACTTTGAAACCTGATCTCCCGGCATTCAAATTTCAAGATAATTATGCAGGTATGTTGTTGAATATTTTGAAACTAATTTGACTTGGACGTGTCAAATTCGTTTCAAAATATTCAACCCCTTACCTGTATAGTTACCTTGAAATTGAGATTCGATGAATTCGGTGTACAGTCGGTTAACTTGCAAATACTCCATGTTCCACTAACAACTCTAAGGCCCGATTTATAAGTCGAACTTCTCTTGCGCCGTGCCAGCTAAATTTGCCTGAAAAAGTCCACTATAAAAATCAACCAGTCGTCATTAGCGCGGCGCGACAGAAAGTTCGACTTATCAAACGGGCCTAAGATTCCAACAGATTTTTAGTATATTCTTTAGTTGTCCCTACTAAGACAAACAAAGATAGTTTCATTTATATTATAACTTGACTTAGGTTATACCTCTTTTCTCCATAGAATGACTCTACAGTGAGATTTAATTTCAACCCTATTTTCCTGATTTCTTTTGCAGCCACATTTTTAGCGATCAGCCTAATAGTCTTCGCAACTGGTGTGCACAGTTATCCTTCCGAGTGGAACCCGACAGTGGCGTGGCCATTGGGAATGTGTCTAATAGCGACTATCTTGTGCTTGGCAACCATGGCGTTAGTATTGATGGACCGGAAGTTGGAACGTTACGCCGTCAGGAAGGGAATCTCTGATACTGCTGTCGCCGTTGCCGCTATCGCCGGCATTGACGCTGATATATTAGAAGAACGATATTGACTAATAAAAGGGTGATCATTTCACAAATAACGTTACACAGTTCACAGCTTACTGAATTTCTGCAGACTACATTTTTCATGGAGTTTAAATCAGGATATGCTGAATATTTTGAGTCAAATTGTTTTCAAAATATGCAGCGAGTTATGAGTTTTTGCCCATTGAAATTATTGTCTAGCGGCTTGTAGTAATCAGACAGTTAACAAACGGTGAAGATGTGTAGGAATAACTACAATAAGGAGATATCGTCGGTGGTGATAATCACGATATTGATCGATACCACGATGGAGCGATAGATCGATTGCCTAACTAATCAAGTGTTATATAAGCATTTGAAGTGATGATTATCGATATCATGCATGTGAAATCAAATGTTGTTGGTAGACGTACTGAAAGGTGTTGTGTATTTCTGAAGGAACATACTGCGCGTGGTGAAATGTGGATAGTGAGGTCACAAATGGCCATAGATATTCAATTGTCTACGTAACTAGGCCTATTTCATTCATAAAATTGGACTGAAACAGTAAGATATTAGGCCCATGTCTGTGTCGAATTGATTTGTTTATTGGACAACAACGTATGTTTTGTGCGACAAACAATACGTAGGACATGAAGAATGACTTTTCATATGGAGTATCGGGAGTTGCGTATATATGCATATATTTACCAAGTAACTGTGATTTCAATTGGACTTCACCGTGGCCTGCTCTTCTGTAGCTACGCTTATGCAGTCATAATCTACGATTCCTATCACTACGTGTGTGTTCGTGCGAAGGTAGAGACGCGCTATTCATTTTGGAAACGATTGCGTTGAATATGGTGTTGCTGTTTTAGACAGCTTATAGTATCACAATCATTATTATCCCACGTTTTTCGAAGAAAGGTGGGGATTATGTCGTCCCGGTCGTCCGTCTGTCTGACTGTCTGTCTGTCTGTCTGTCTGTCTGTCTGCCTGTCTTCCTGCCTGCCTGCCTGCCTGCCTGCCTGCCTGCCCGCCCGCCTGCCTGCCCGCCCGCCTGCCTGCCTGCCTGCCTGCCTGCCTGCCTGCCTGTCTGCCTGCCTGTCTGTCTATGCTGAAATCGATTGTAACACAACCGTTCCGAAACCACTGGGCGGAATTCAACCAAATTTGGGCTGTGAGTTACCATATGATTGCAGAGTAAAAAAGGACGTTGACAATTGACTCCGCCCCAGAGAAACGGGACTTGAAAGGTCAACGCAATAAACGTGGGGATTTGGGATGGCGAGCCATCGACCATCCAATCTATGTCAGTATGACAAGCAGTTCATACATAAAGGGAGTGGATGAATCCAGTTTTAGCTATTCCCCGCCCATCTCTAGCTAAGCCCACGCTTTGCCCGTGCTGGGATCGATCGAATCATGAACTCCCTGATTCTCAATTTCCAGAAAACTATGCAGATAAGCTGTTGAATATTTTGAAACTAAATTTGACTGGGGGCTGTTGCTGCCCAGTCGCATTAGTTCCACAGAATGTTTATTAAATTAAAAAACATACAATTCGTACAACTTGACGGACTATTAAGAGTCCATGATGGACTTAGATACGCCATTCGTGGCGTAGTTTGATTGTGAAGTGAGCCCACCTGTGACGTAACTGATTATGACGTCAATACTTGATCGACAGATTGAATTCCTCTATTGAGATTCCTGCCAACTAATATAGGCGCGCGAGCCATGTATTGGACAATGCGTACACGTAAACCTGTCTACATTGGGCACCTCCTTTTCGGGGCAAATCAGGTTCGTTCTATAGGACGGGTGGTCGTCTTAAGGAACCGCCATCGTTTGACCGCAAAAGCATTTATCATAGCAAATATGCTGTATTAAGTGACGACCTGTCTTTAGCCCTTCTCGGGTCAACAGCGCCTCAAAACGCTCAAATAAATAATTTAAATCGGTAACCGAGCCAGTCATTACACAGGTAAATTGTCAAAAATAACCTTCTCTTGGTATCCAAATTGGCATTCCTCGTGAAAAGTACAGTTCTCGCTTTCGACCTTCTTAACCATAATATAGTTAGGTTGACGCAAGAGAGTTTAATCGCCACATTGTTTGACCCATACAATGCCCGTTATAGGCAGGTTTAACGTACAGCACAGCTCATAAATAACTTAACATGTTTCCCAAATAAAATAAAACTGGCATGTGAATATTAGGCCGTGTTCTCACTAGAGACTTAAATGATTAAATCTCTAGCGAGAACACGGCCTTAAATCACGTCCAAAATATTCTACAGAACATTTTTTTCATCGTGTTCAGAATTATAGACCCGGTAACTAAAATGGTTCTGGGGTTTGTTTTTTTTTTGTTTTGGAACGATGTTGATTTATTTATGACCTGTACCGTACGTGATATAATTATTGCTTTAACCCTGTTTGTGTCAACTTAACAGTTTAATCATCAACTCGGCCAAACCATGTCTATACAGAGCTCTTGAGTAATGGCCATTTACAGGCCAAGAGAAGACTATTTTTTTAAACTTTACCACTGGAATGACTGGCTCGGTAACCGAGCCAGTCATTCCAGTGGTAAAGTTTCAAAAAATTGTCTTCTCTTGGCCTGCAAATGGGCACAGACAAAGCAAAATTTCTAGATTTTCTAGACCATTAGCCCTTTAATGGTCACGCCTGACAAAACGACATGCACGTGTCTTGAGAACTGTCCATTTGGTGGTAAATAGAAAGCGATATTTTTTGTAAATTCCGCTTGCAAATTAAACCCTAGTCTTCATTTTATTGAAACGTCAATTAAATGGTTAATTGATTTACGTAGCATACAGAGCGCTTTGAGGCGCTGTTGACACAACAGGGGTTAAATGGCATTGAGGTGACTTAATATACTTACTTGGTGCTGCTGTGTAAATAATGATTTTTTTATTTAACAATATTGTTTGAAATGAAAATAAATGAACGTTGGTATTCTAATGAATTGATTGTGTCTCAAAGGAATTACACGCATATGCTAGTTGTTAAAGAAAGATACGGAAATAGATAGGCCTACCCTTAAATTCAAGACAATAGAGGGGGGGGGGGTGTCAATTTTATCTATGCCCCGCCTATTTCTAACTAAACTCCTCCACCCTTTTACGGTTTTTTAAAATCTTTGAAAACTGAATTTCCATAATCTAGGGCCGTGTTCTCACTGGAGAGGTAATCGGGAATAACGCCATAACTCAGTATTGCGCTACGCCGGTTAGGTCTCTAGTGAGAACACGGCTTAAGACCGTGTTCTCACTAGAGACTTAATTCGGAATAACGCCATACTCAAGTATGGGGTTATTCCGGATTAACTCTCTAGTGAGAACGCGGCCTAAGGCCGTGTTCTCACTAGAGACTCAACCGGCGTAGCGCAATACTGAGGTATTGCGTTATTCCCGATTAACTCGCAAGTGAGAACACCGCCTTAGTCTCTAGTGAGGCCGTGTTCTCATACAGCCACTATTTCGGTAAATACCAGGTATATCGGCTAGTGTTTTCAGTGAATTGGCTCTTGTACAGGAATAAATACGTAATTTATTTCGAAATTTAATCCCACAAAATCGGCGGTTTATCTTCCGATATATCGTTATTGCTTCCCTATGTCAACGCAGCCTATTCCCTCACATTTTGTCAGGTAGCGTTACAGTTTTGACTCACTCTCTGCCAAGTTCATGTTCAAGTTCAATTTATTACACCCAGGCCTTGCATAGGCATATGAGGTATTACAGTTGATACTGTATTTTAGGACGATAGCGCCAGGTAGCGCCACGGCCAGCATTTCATCTAGCTTTCCGCCAGGTAGCGTCAACTCAAAAAGATATAATGGCTAATTATTAAACTACATAGTACAGGAAATAGTTAAGCAGGATTAGGCAATGAGAAAGAGGCCTAATATTCAAGGATGCAAATGTGTCGAATGTTTTGACACTAATTCAACTCAGAGCTGTTGCTGCCGTAGCCCCCAGGCAAATTAGTTTTAAAATATTCAAGAAATGTTTATTAAATTGTACATTCATCAAAGACATATAATTCATGGCGGAGCTATACGTCATTTTTATCGAGACGTCAGCAGCTAGCACATGCCCGATTTGATTACGACGGTGGGTACTTGAGTGGCAGATTGGATCCCTCCATTGGAAATTCCCTTCTCTTTAATAATATGAAACTTATCAAAAGCTTAGATATCATTTTGAAGGAGCTTTAGTGAGTACACTGTTTACCAAGCGCGCTTGATAATAGAAGAATCCATCTTTCAGTCAAATATAACTACTTACGTCACATGTAGACTAGGTCATGAATGGCGCATCTATTTCAGTCAGGAACTCTTAATATCCCCCCCCCCCACACCGTGTGTACGAATGTTATGTCTTTACCACTTAGTAAAAATTATGGTGAATATTTTGAAACAAATTTGATTGGGCGCTGTTGCAGCAAACAACGCACAGTCAAATTAGTTCAAAATATCCAACGGCGTATAGATACGTTGAAACTGGGATTCTGTGAAGTCAGGGTTGTATATAAATCGATCCCACCACGCTCACCACATGGGCGTAGTTTAGCTAGAGATGGGCGGGGCATAGCTAAAAACATTTCATTCTACTCTATATAATCAGAATCGTTGCGATTTTATGCTAATAGAGTGATCCCTATATAGCTATGCCCGCACATTTTCAGCTAAGCTCCGCCCTCTTTGTATACGTAATTGAACTTTACTTCGAACTCTAAAGTCACAGGAAAGCTGTTGAATGTTTTCAAACTAATTTCCTGAGGGCTGTTGATGGCTAGGCAAACAACAAAATATTCAACAAAATGTGTATTATATTCTAAAGTCATCACAGAAATACAATGTGTACATTTTCGTGACGGAATCTTCGGTTTTCGTGACGGAGTTACATATTTCTGTGACGTATCTGATTATGACGTCAGGTAATTGAGTGGCATATAGGATACATCTAGTCTGTGTGCATATAAAGAAATGTGTTTCATTTGATAAGCTTTTATTGCCAGTTTTGTGGGCTTACGTTAATCGTAAGTAGTAGTAGTAGCAGCAGCAGCAGCAGCAGCAGCAGCAGCAGCAGCAGCAGCAGTAGTAGTAGTAGTAACAGCAGCAGCAGTAGTAGCAGTAGTAGCAGTAGTAGCAGCAGTACCAGGAATAGCAACAGTAATGACCAGTAGTAGTAGTAGTAGTAGTAGTAGTAGTAGTAGTAGTAGTAGTAGTAGTAGTAGTAGTAGTCGTCGTCGTCGTCGTCGTCGTCGTCGTCGTCGTCGTCGTCGTCGTCGTCGTCGTCGTCGTAGTAGTAGTAGTAGTAGTAGTAGTAGTAGTAGTAGTCGTCGTCGTCGTCGTCGTCGTCGTCGTCGTCGTCGTCGTCGTCGTCGTCGTCGTAGTAGTAGTAGTAGTAGTAGTAGTAGTAGTAGTAGTAGTAGTAGTAGTAGTAGTAGTAGTAGTCGAAGTGAACGCACGCGTTTATTTAGCTCTGCAATTGCTGCCCGAATTTGCTAGTTTCTAGCGCGATTTTGTAGATAAATTTTATACATATATTTCGTATTAGTGTTTCCTTTCAAACTTTATGTTTAATTTGTAAATTCTTGTCTTGGTTGGAGCGCATTTTGTGTCTCCATTTTCTAAAGGCATTCCTCTTAGCTGGCGGTTTCCGCCATTTAGTAGGGCTCCTCTTACTGTGGTCAATGCAATACATTTCTCGCTGCGCCAGTCTGCTATTTCTATAGTTCGTAGGCTAGCGCATTATATTTGGCAAGATCGCTTGAGTGAGTGGATTTAATTCCTTTGTCATTTGTAAGCACAAGCCTAGTTCTTTAACTATATAAATCCTTATAGTTAGTTGGCTGTCCCCGGTCAACTCGAACAGACTAACAAATATATGACTGTAATATGTTAGTATGCATTAGGAAACCACTTTAATCGGTTAGGTGTTAGTGAACCACTTAGAAAGTGGTTCAAACTAACAAATATACGACTGTACTCTCTATTCGTATATTTGTTGGTAGACGTCAGGGTTTCAAAAGGGGACACTATTTATTTAGTGTTTAGCTCTTTCCCCGACGTCTTGGTGTTATATATTTGTATTATATATTGTAGTAGTATGGGGTACCTCTTTTTATAAAACACCATGGCAACCTCATATAAGCGTACCCTGAGTCTTAAAATCACGACAAAGGCTTGGGGTGTTTCGGCAATTGAGGTGTATCATGGGTTGAAGGATGTAGTTGGGGCAGGGCCACGGGTCCTTCAAGGTCTCGTTAATGTTTCCAAATCTGTATGGAATGTCACCGTAGTTAATGAAAGTGTGAAGGAAAAGTTGCTCGACGAGGTCCTTGTCGTGAAGGGTGAGGTGTGTAATGTGGAGGAAATAGATTCTGATCGTCTATTAGTCAAGATGAAGGTTCCATTAGAGATCCCAGATGAACGGGTTATCACTGAATTGATCAAGTATGGCAAAGTGGACAAAGTAGAACATGAGACCTATCCATTTGATCGAACCTTAGAAAATGGCATCAGAAGAATTTGGTTTGAAAAGGTAGAACAACCTCTCCCAAGCAAGGTCACCATAGATGGTCGATTTATCTTGCCATTATGGTACAGGGGGCAAATCAAAGAGTGTAGAATCTGCTTAAGCACAGAACATCTTGCAACAGATTGCCCTAACAAAAACAAATGTCTAGTTTGTGGATCATCTGATCATTTTAAGTGGCGATGCCCGCAGAACAAATATGTCAAAAAGGGTGCTGATAAAAGTGCAGAGGAAGTTGTCTCTAAAGAGAATGTCATAGAACCGGTAGCTGCTGAGATTGTAGCTGAAATCCATACTAATGGGAAGCACGTTGCTAAGGAAAATGTCATCGAACCAGTAGTTGCTGAGATTGTAGCTGAAGTCCATGTTAATGAGAAGCATGGGGAAAAAACTAAGAATCCAATCGCTGTAGGGGCAGGCGATGAAATAGAGGTTCTAGATAAGGGGCTAAGTCTTACTCCAGTAACAAGTCAATCCAAGTTTGATGACAGAGAGGCTAATTCCACACAAGTTGAAGATGATGATCAATACCCTCTGGAAGAGAGTTTTAATTTAGGACAAGTAAAATTCAGGTCGCAAGATACTGAAACTAACTTTGATTTTCCACTGTGTACACTCAATGTAGACGATTTAAATAATATGGAGAAAGTAATTGGTGTCTCGGATCGATTGAGTGGAACAAAGCGACAGAAAGATGGAGAGAGTTCTGAATCAGAAATAGAGGAAAGTGATATAGAGGACGATAATATGTCAGTCGCTGAATCTGATATATCCATTCAAACACAGAGTTCTAAATCACCTGATGAAATGGTCATGTACAGGTCAGAGGCAGGAGAGGTGTTAGTTCCATATGTGACGGCAAATGGTGTTAAATATAGGCATCTGCGTCATGATTCAGATATATTAAAATATAAGCATTTGGAAAAAGTTGAGCTAAGTAATGCAGCGTTTGTGAGTAAAATAGGTAAATGGTCTAAGAGAGGGTCGAAAAAACCAAAATCGAGTTAGCTTACTAATGGCGGTTTTACACAGCATTTTATTACCTTTTATACTAATTTGCACACTCAATTATAGAGGCTTAAATAGTGACATAAAGCAACGTCACTTACTAGAGACTCTGTAAAATGAGCAGATTGACATTGCTTTGATACAGGAAACAAAAATTCAGAAGTCAGAATCATACGATAATTTAGAAAAGATTTCTGGATCCAGAATATTTTATTCGTTATCTCAAGATAATAGTGCAGGCGTAGCAATTGTTATACTCCCTCGTTGTTCAGCCTATGTAAATATAATCTCTTCAGTATCAGGTGCAAATGGTCGCTGGGTGAGAGTCACGCTAGATATACAACAAACACGTATCACGTTGCTGTGTATATATGCATCTCATCAACTACGTCGTAATTTTTTTAAGGAGATGTCTAAAACAGCACTAGATAACATCACTGAAAACTTAGTAATGGGTGGTGACTTTAATTGTGTCTTAGACAAAGAAAATGACAGGAATGCAACTTCAACTTATACTGATACATCACATAGACTCTTAAAAGAAATATGTGATAATGAAAATTTAGTTGACACCTATAGAATATCAAAACCTCATGGTAAAGATCTTACATGTTTTTCGGTAGATGGTAAAGTTGGTTCAAGGATCGACAGAATTTATGTGAATAGTTTGTTAACAGGGTACTGGAGAGATGTTAATATTAAGCCAGTTGCATTCTCCGATCATAACATGGTTTGTGTAACCTTTGCCAATGCTGACTGGGTAACAAAAGGGGTCGGGTTTTGGAAATTAAACACAACACTGTTGGGAGAAGAATTTTATAAGAATAATATAGAGAGTTGTTGGCAACATTGGATTAATAGGAAAGCATCATATAAGAGCACATTGCAATGGTGGGAGGATGTTAAACTGGATTTAAAGTATGTTTCCCGAAAGTATGCTCTTAGAAAAGCACAGGAAATACGCAAACGCAAGAAAACACTTCATCGATCACTGATGAAAATTAATGCTAAAGTAAATAATGGTGAAGAGAATTATTATGAATTACTGGTTAAAATTAAAAGTAAAATAAGAGATATAGAACAATATGAGTTTGAGGGTGCAAAAATTAGAGCAAGAGCCCAGATGCACGCAGAAGGGGAAAAGCCAACCCGATACTTTTTGCACATTAGAAAAAGCACGGGCAATAGATAAGGTGATGTGCTCATTAAACATGCCGGATGGTTCAACCGTCTTTACCAACAATGAAATGAGTACTATTGTATGCAATTACTATGAGTCATTGTACAAGTCAGAGGGAATTGATGAAGATGCAAAATTGGATTTGTTAGCAAATATAGACAAAAAGGTGTCAGACACAGGCAGTGAATTTTGTGATCAACCCTTAACAGTAGAAGATTTAACTAAATCCCTTAAAGGTATGAAACTAGAAAAATCACCGGGGTGTGATGGCCTTCCAGTTGAATTTTACCAAACGTTTTGGCACCTTGTAGGTCCAATAATGGAAGAATTAGGCACTGATATGTTTTAGAAAGCCATTTACCACCAACTATGGCTAGGGCATACGTAAGGCTAATATATAAAGGAAATGACAGACGTCTAATTCAGAACTACAGACCAATTTCTCTACTATGTGTAGACTACAAAATAATATCCAGAGCACTAACATTGAAACTAGGTAGTGTTTTGGGAGAAATCATTGGAACAGAGCAGACATGTGCTGTACCCAGGAGGACAATTCTAACCAATACCATGGTAATAAGAGACCTTATACAATTGGTTGAGAAGGATAGCATCCCTTCAGCTGTGATTGCCTTGGACAATGAAAAGGCATTTGACCGTGTGGAATGGGATTTTCTTTTTAATTCTTTGCAATCATTTGCGTTAGGCTCAAACTTTATTAAATGGGTAAAGATTTTATATACGGATATCAAGAGTAGCTATTTAGTGAACAATCAATTATCCAGAGAAATTGTCTTAGAACGTGGGGTTAGACAGGGGTGTTCCCTATCGCCATTATTATTTGTTATTGTGATGGAATCACTTGGCATAGCATTGAGGCAAAATAATAACTTTCAAGGCATATGTATTCGTGGCATAGAAAGACCACTTAAGCTGTCACAATATGCTGATGACACAACTGTGTTTACCAGTTCAAACAATGATTTTGCAATTTTAAACCACGTACTAGAAAAGTTCCAAAATGCATCTGGTTTGAAAATCAATAAAGGAAAATCCAAAGGATTATTTCTGGGGCCATGGAAAGAGCGGAATGACCAGCCACTTGAAATCAATTGGTCTAATGATACCATTAAGATTTTAGGCATCTATTTTGGCAGGAAACCGAATACAATACAAAATTGGAATGAACGAGTATCTAAGCTTAAGAGAATATTAGCAAATTGGAAGCGTCGTCGTCTTTCAATCTTTGGTAGAGTGTTTGTTGTCAACAACTTGGCATTATCTGGGCTATGGTATACAGCATCTGTTGTACACATGCCAAAACATGTAGAAAAGGAGGTTAATGAGTTGATATTGTCATTCATATGGGAAGAAAAGAATCATTTAGTTTCCCATCGTGTTCTCTATAATGCTAAGTTAGAAGGAGGACTTGATTTAATTGATAGTAAAGTGAAATGTGTTTCTTTAAGGTTAAAATTTTTGGATGATCTTATTACATCAGATGAGACGTGGGCATGTGTTTCACGAGCTCTCATGGAGAGAATTGTAGAACCATTTCTGGCGGAGCATGTTTTTACCTCAAAGAAGCCACCTCCGAATAGCCAAATGATACCAGATGTGTTTAAAGATCAAGTTAAGGAGTTAGAAATATTTGACAGATACATGCCTCCACCTACGTGCTGGAAGGAAGTACTAGAACAGCAATTGTGGGGCAATAGTAATATATGTTATAACAATGCAGTACTTTATCTACCGTCCTTTGCAAAATATGGCATTCAACATTTATCTGATATGATACACCCTCAAACACGTAGATGGATTTCAATGCAAGACGTAGCTAGAAAAACACATATGAGGCATATAGATGTCCAGCGGTTGCTAAATAAAATAAAACATGCTGTACCAATTGAATGGTTTCGTCTGCCAAATGTAAATAATAATAGTTTGACTCCACAACCCGCATTAGTTCTTGATGATGAGATGTTAAAATACAAGATGAGATCCAAGGAATGGTACCATATTATGAGACGAAAACAAGTAACACCTCCCATAGCAATTAGGAGATGGGATGACTCAAGCTATAAACCATCCAGTTGGAAAAATGTATGGAAAATCTTACATTCTCCATACATACCAAATATGGCTCGTGATTTATTGTGGCGATTACTACATCGACGGCTATGGGTGGGACACTTGACATACAAGTGCAATATTACGACTTCTGATAGGTGTTACTTATGTCAAACAGACGAGGAAACAATCGAGCATTTTTTTGCGGAATGTCCAATATCTTCACAATTTTGGGACTATATCAGCCAAATCTTGCCAAAATTTGGAGCGAAGCCCATTGTTCTAGACACGCATGTAGTCTTATTTAGAGAATTTGGATCAAGCGGTGTAAATATCATAAAGTCTGAAAGGACTATTTTAATAACAATACTAACCATAGGTGTTTTGGCCATTTGGAAACATCGGTGTGCACAGACGAAAAATCCATCTATGGGCAATCACAATAGAGCAATAAAGGCAATATTTCGTTCATTGCTGCTGAATCATATTCCTTGCGAATATTTTAGATTAAAGCAGCATGGTAAAGAAAAAGTATTCAAGGACATATGGTGCAAAACAAACATAGTTTCAATAGAGTTGGGAGCTGTAAAAATAAATGAGCCTGCACTAGCTTAAATCATTTAATTACTACAGCTGATTTATCTGTGTCTTTTAATTAATCGGTGTCATGTAATTCATTTTAGTCTGCACTTTGATATTGTTATGTTTAATAATTCATGTTAACAAATAAACAGACTGGGGTAATTTAATAATCAATCGATAAAGTAAGTTGCCATTGAATTATAAAATTGTCCCAGGTAATTTTAGGAATTTGCACAGAGTTTTATAGGGTTATTTGTTCCCGGGTAATTTACAAAACCTTACAACAAAGTAAATCAAAAATGGAAACAAGAGCGCCATCTATTTCCATCTATTTTTCTGTAATTTTCCTGCTGACTATATATGTTATGCTACCCAAATGCTACTACGCCCGCTGATCTTTAAAGACTCAGCCCACTGGCGTCAATGATTGACTTATTTGTCATTGATTGACGAGTCAATTTTCATTTGTTGAATAGTTGCACTCGCCACACGGGCCTACTACCACACATGGATTGAATGGTAATTTACAAAACCTTACAATAAAGTAAATTGAAAATGTAAACAAGAGCACCATCAATTTTTCTGAAATTTTTCTGCCGACTGTATGTATTATACTACCCAAATGCTACTACGCCCGCTGATCTTTAGAGAATCAGCCCACTGGCGTCAATGATTGACTTATTTGTCATAGATTGACGAGGCACTTTTCATTTGTTGGATAGTTGCACTCGCCACACGGGTCTACTACCACACCTGGGTTGAATAGTAATGCCTTTGTTAAGTTTTGTTTTGCTAGCGGAGCTTTATCAGCCTATTGTTTTGTATCTATACTTTTTAAGCCATATGTATTTATAGATTGTATTAATGCTCATTATTTATCATTGTTTTGGTGTAATATTAATCAAGATTACTAGTTCACCAGGGTTTTTTCTGGGGGTTTGCAAGCCTTTTTAAAGGAGTTCCTCCGTGAAGTTTGTCCGACTGCGTCAGCGTCGGTTTTTCAAAAAAAAAAAAAAAAGTAGTAGTAGTAGTAGCAGTAGTAGTAGTAGTAGTAGTAGTAGTAGTAGTAGTAGTAGTAGTAGTAGTAGTAGTAGTAGTAGTAGTAGTAGTAGTAGTAGTAGTAGTAGTAGTAGTAGTAGTAGTAGTAGTAGTAGTAGTAGTAGTAGTAGTAGTAGTAGTAGTAGTAGTAGTAGTAGTAGTAGTAGTAGTAGTAGTAGTAGTAGTAGTAGTAGTAGTAGTAGTAGTAGTAGTAGTAGTAGTAGTAGTAGTAGTAGTAGTAGTAGTAGTAGTAGTAGTAGTAGTAGTAGTAGTAGTAGTAGTAGTAGTAGTAGTAGTAGTAGTAGTAGTAGTAGTAGTAGTAGTAGTAGTAGTAGTAGTAGTAGTAGTAGTAGTAGTAGTAGTAGTAGTAGTAGTAGTAGTAGTAGTAGTAGTAGTAGTAGTAGTAGTAGTAGTAGTAGTAGTAGTAGTAGTAGTAGTAGTAGTAGTAGTAGTAGTAGTAGTAGTAGTAGTAGTAGTAGTAGTAGTATTGTTTCGTTTCGTTTCGTTTCGTTTCGCGATTACAGTTTTTGTTTTGTTTCGTTGTTTCGTTTCGTTTCGTTTCGTTTCGTTTCGCCGATTACTGTAAGCCAGTTTTGTCTGGCTATCCGGCTACCAAACATTAACACTATGTGCTTCCTAATTAGTATCTCTAGTTTCCAGAGCACCATATAATATTGCTTCAGTGATAATCGTTTCTGTTTCTCTACAGGGTGCATTGACGTGGCATACTAAAACGATACATATTCCTTCCGTCGTATCGTCTTCACCCAATGTATGATGTATGATTACTGTATTCTGCGGCTGTAGTAGTAGAAACATCCTACAGCTGCAATCAGTCCTTCTTCGCTTTTTCTCACTGTGTCTTGTCCTCAGCCGAAATCCTTAGCTTCCTCAGGTCAATTCTTGACTTGAGTGTACCGAGTCCTGCTTTCTTGAGGTCACCTCGTAGCACGCTTAGCAGATATATGCAATGGCGTCCCCTCCTGGTTTTGTATTTGCTGCTCCGGGTAGGGCGAATTCCAAGGCTCTCTGTGCTGGTGTCTCTTCTGGCATCCTTAGCACTTGTCCAAACATGGACCATCTTTGCTGGGCGACTTTTACAGACAGCGGTGACATATTATACATCTTGTATAGTGCATCGTTGGAAATTATGCTGTCTGGCCATCGGTGTCCAGTGATGGTGTGTAGGTGTTTGTGGTGGCAGGCATCTGGTTTGTCTAGAGCTGCCTTTGCAGCTGCCCAGCTGTTACATTTATACAGCATCAAGGATACGCAGGTTGCATTGTATAAACGTAGCCTCTTTATCAAGGGCATCTTTGATCTACGAATCTATACCTTCCAGAAGGACTGGAAAGCTATGTTCTCCATGACGCAGCGTGCAAAAATGTCAGCAGTACTGCAAAGCAGTGAGCCAAGGATTTTACTTTTCCTCCATGGTTCGCCGCCACGAAGTGGGTCGTCATTTTCTATAGTTTCATGCTTTGTCGATAGGTACATGTATGTGAACTCTGTTTTGGATTCAGTCATAAAGAGGTTCTCAATTTTTAACTTGTTTGCAGCTATTGGGAGAAGTTCGTCAAGGGGTTTCTTTTCCTCGTCTATGGAGTCCACATCGTCAGCATATTCGATCTCTAGTGGCATGCCCAAGTATTGACACTGGGGGTTTGGTCTTGTGGAACTTTCCCGCACAGATTTCAATGCGGCAGCAATGTAGCAGGTGAAAAGTACCGGAGATAGACCATCTCCCTGTGGGGAGCCGATTGATGTCTCAAACTCTACAGACTTCACTGACTTGACTCGTATTCTCAGCTTGGTGTCTGCAAGCAGTAGTCTCATTAGTCGTAGCTCATCTTCATTGCAACTGGCCTGGCGTAGTACATCTAGGATCTTTGAGCGTTTAATTGTGTCGAAGGCTCGTGACATGTTAATGCCCATTTTGTGGACTTCCCAGTGTTTGGACATGACTACCGACACAAGCATACGTTGAGCCCATACAATATCTGCACAGCTGCGTTCACGTTTGAAGTCACTTTGACATGATCCGGTAAAATAGTCTGTCTTGTCTCGGATGCGGCATAGAGTAACATTGGATAGGCTTTTCCGTATGCTGTTGAGGAGCACAATGGGCCGCAGATTGGCTGTGGGCCCAGGTTGCTTCTTGGGCTTGGGTAGTGTGATAAGGTGCATTGGCCTACAGCGTCGATAGCAAGTTGGTACATAAAAGCTGAATTGAGTAGGTGCGTGATCGGTTTTGAGATAATGTCACTTGCATATTTGAATAGTTCATTGCTCGTGCCATCAGGTCCAGATGCACGTCAATTTGTCAGGGCCTTAAGTGCCTTCTCAGCTTCTGCTGTTTTAATTGGTGTTAGTAATGGCCTGAGGTCTCCTGAGAACGGGTGCAAGGGCTCATCATCGTTGTCAGTGAACTGTTCCTTGAACCATTCTCGGATCGCCTCGGCTTTTCCCTGGTCAGTCCCAATAAAGTGTCCTTCAGAGTTGTGAACGGTGAGTGATGGTGTGTAGTCAGTAACTCTCAGGGCTCGGGCTGCCAGAAACATTTTGTGACAGTCATCCGTGGCAGTGATTTCATCTGGTAGGGAATCTGCCTGTTGAATAGCAAGATCTTTTAAGTGTTCGCTAATGTGGCGCAGAATAATATTGCGCTTCTGGCGAAGTTTGGTGTGGTCTTCACTTTGGCCACTTTGATAGATGTGCAGCCGTAATGCTTTCTGCTCTGCTGGCAGTTTTACTACTAGAGGGTCGTCAGTATACCTAGCTTCGTTGTTTCTAAGAACACCTATGGTGCTGGTAGCGGATGATTCCATAGATTTCAGTATTTTGGTTAGGGCTTCGTTTGGATCGGAGCTGACATCGATGTTAGCTATCTGCTCCCCGGGGGCTTTTTTGTATGACATTTGAGTGTCAGTGTCGCTGATGAGCTTGGGTAGGTTGTAGGTGACTCTACACTCTTGCCTGGCATGGTGTTTATAAATTAGGTAGAGATCGTTCATCTGAAGGCATGTAATGACTAGCTTATGGTCAGAATTGAGGTCTGTGCCTCCATACGAACGAGCGTTCCGGAGTAAGGGTTTTGCTTATGTCTTGCATAATATGAAGTCTATTTGGTTGAAGACAGCGGTTGTAGCTTAAGAACCTTTTGGGGCTTGCGATCAGTAATGTGTCCAGTCCATGTTGTCCGGTGACGGTATGGGTGTTTGAAAGCCGTATTCGTGACAAATAGGTCATTGGAACTAAGGAATGCCACCAGTGCATTTCCATTGCTGTTGCGAGTGCCCTCTCCATAGAATCCCTTCCATAAGCCAAGTCCTGAACTTTCGTCCGCAATTTCGAGTTTACCCAGCTTGGAGTTGAAATCTCCACACACGAGCAGTTGCCATCTCTAGCTGGGATTGTAATGGCGGAGCTCAGTTCTGCATAGAAGGAATCTAATATTGCTGGATTCTCTTTGGCTTTTTCGGTAGTTGGGCTGTATGCGTTGACAATTCGACACTTAGTGGTGGTGTGTTTTCGCGTAGGTATAGCCAGGTCGATGAATGCAACGCGATCCCTGACGTGTCCAAAACTAATGACATGATCCAAGACCCTTCGTCCGATTACGAAGCCTAAGCCCCCGTATGCGGCCTGCTTTTGCTCTATGAGCACTAGCTTATGACCTGTCTGTAGTTGCTGCTCTGAGTGTTTAGATACTTTAGTCTCTTGAATGCATGCAATATCGATGTTATAGCGTTCACAGTCTGCACTTAAGGGTTGCCTCGTTGATGTTGCACTCAGACCACGTACATTCCACGTAGCTATGGCTAAGCTGTTGAATATTGGCAGCAACAGGTTCAAAATTTTCAACAGAGTGCTGTCCTTTGTGGAAGGACGATCTGAATAACCATCGAATACCGCTATGCATTGGTTGTGCCTTTTGACATACTTAACATGCATGGTGGTAAGTAGGTCCTCGTATGTTTGTGCCGGTCGCCCTGACAATATGTGAGGTAGAGCACCACCATTTAAGACATACTGAACAGCACAGTGTGTGGTCGAAGGATTACTGCTAATTTGCAAGCTCAAGAGGCAGCAAGAATCGGTTTGTTACGTAACAGCATGACGGTAGGTGCTTAAAAGGATGCCGTAGGGTAACTGGACATCTCGTAAGTAAACAGCGACGGCAACTCCCCACAGCGTTCTTCTGCTATTACTAGACGTTGAAACAACAACATTCTATCGAAATGACCAACATGATCTGCAATTGTAACTGAGGATTTTGTAACTGATTGTACTTTCTTTTTGAACGCATACTTTGACACTCCTTGCCTGCCATAGACGGAATTTCTTTAGCTTAGTCAACATTCACAGATATCTCTACAATGGTACGAGTAGCCATTCTGTGGAGAGTTAATTGTGTCGTCTTTGAATGGGTTTCTAATTTGCAGAAACTCAAGAATTTTGTGGATGTCATATATACCCAGAATTTGCCAGTTATACCTTTGTGTTGGTCACTAGTGGAATAGTTAACACCAGTGAAGATATCAAAACATTGTCGGTCTCAACGCACGTTGGCATTGGTAGGAGCCACATAAGACTCTGTCATGCCAGTGCCTCGTGTCAAGCCTCTCGCAATTGACAGGCCAGCCAAAAACCGGTCACTTCGGCGAATGACATGAAATCCATTTTGAAACGAGACATGAATTTCAGAATGTTGGGATTGGAGCTGTTCCATATTCTCCACATATAGACGAACAGATTTAGCATACAGGTCATATCCCGAAGCGGAAAACTATGGCAACATATCTGTGACAGCGCGGATGTGTAATTGCCAATTAGCTGTGCGTTCGGCCTTGATAATCCTACGTAGAATATTAATTATATCCTTATATCGTAGCCACAACAAATTAAGAATGTCACAGACAGACTGCCTCTCTTCAGTATTACCTACTCCCTCACAAAGTGGCGGAGTTATGTTAAATGTAGTCAAACCTGCTCTAAAGGAACCATGTATTAGCACACCGCCACTTTATTCAATTCCGAAGTCAATTTAACAGTCTGATGGCTGAGCTTTTGTAGACAACATATTCCGAGCCCTATTTCTGCGGACCTGCTAAAGATTTGGTGGCTAAGTCACCAACAACTTTTAGTCTAACTGTTTTCAAAATGTTCAGTAAGTCAATAGTGTTTGCTCATTGTTAAACAATAAATTTAACTGTCTATAAAGTTATTACTGGCTTTTAGAGGCAACTGTTTGATAGTCCATTGGGTGGTCTTGTAATACAGACGCGGCTTTTTACCCGCGTCTCTAGACACAAGGGTATATGCGAGCATGTGGTTCTTTTTTCCTTCTTCTTCTTCTACTTCTTCTTCTTCTTCCTCCTCTTCTCCTTCTTCTTGTTGTTCTTAAGACAGTTTGGAATAACTCAGGTAAGCCAATTTTGTGGTCTCAAATCCAACAACAACAGCTTTTAGCAACAATTTACAAAATATATATTTTACGCATTCCTCAATAACTCTGCTTCTACTGGTGTACTCTTCTTTAAATTTGAGAGGTAGCTTGCCCATGTGGTCCCGAACACGTAGGCTAATTCTGTGACTAAAGCATTGTTTTCGAAATATACATTTTTAAGCATTTTTCAATAACAATAATTATGATGCGATCGTTTCCGAACTTAGCTTGGATGTTGAACTTTAATGCGTGTCTGTTGGGTCCCGAAGACGTAAACAGCAACAGCTTTCAGCAACATTGTTTCCAAAATAGACACTGTAACTTGACCTTACGGTGGTCCGACTTAAAAATATATCAACATATATTGAATAAATTTGGACTTGTTAACGTCTGCATTTTTAATGCGTACTATTATTCTATTCCTTTGCGCATCACAAACGAATTAAGGACCGTGCTTATTATTTTTAACGTTTGATATCTTGTGTAGGAATGACGTCAGAACGCAATACAAGTAAAAAAGTATTTAAACAATTTGACCCTAATTTGCTCACTCGGCTCCTGAACTAATTAGTCCGGGCGCCCAGTGGCATTTAATTAGACATTTGAGTACAAAAAGGTTTGATGATAAAAATTGCCATTCTCAAGTTTCAGAATTGGTGCTTAAACATGTTTTAATCAAAATTTGATGTACAAGCTTAATTTTTTTCAGAATTGAATGTGGTCACGTAATTTGCTAAATTTTATAACTTAAGAATGAAAAGACTGGTGCAGCATTAATTAAGAACAGTGTTAATTACTTTTAATTAGCACTTTTAATCAGACTTTTGAGTACAAGTTTGAAATTAAGTTTAGAATGTAGCCCAAGTTGCCAAGAAACAAAATCAGTTGCTTAAGAACAAATTTTATGGTTCATACTATGCTTAAGAACAGGTCAAATGTCACCAGTCATGTGACCGCTTAAATAGCACTTAATTAGACTTTTGAGTACAAGTTTGAAATTAAGTTTACAATGTAGCCTAAGTTGCCAAGAAACAAAATCCATTGATTAAAAACAAATTGTATGGTTCATACTATGCTTAAGAACAGGTCAAAGGTCACCCACCAGTTACATGACCGCTTAATTAGCATTTTAATCCATTGCTTAAGAATGAGTTTTATCGCGCAATCTAAGCGCAATCTAAGCGTAAGAGCAGGTCATCTGTCACCAGTAACATGGCAAATTAATTATTGATGAAAAACAACCATGTCCTTGAAATGACTCGGGAGCGTTAGTTTGAGACGCTGGCTTGTATAACTCGCTGCTGTAGAGATACCCCTGTCCATCAAAATGGTCTGGTACTTTGAGAAAAGACACGTAAGCTCATAAGCTTTTCCTCGCTGGATACCCACCTCAACTGAGCAGCAAATGAGGTCTGCAAAGGCATCTGAATAGACATCTTCTATTAGCTTCTCTTCCCTGAATACACTGTACATGAGGTTTGATTTGCTTGTGTACTGAGCTATACATATATGATAGTCCTTAAACGCTGTATAGTCCGTGACACCACGACAACATAGCAGAATACATGGGATTAGTTAAACACTGTCTATATTGTGATACCATGACACAAAAACAGAATACAGCTGCTTATCACAATCAAGATTGTCACAATGGCATGCAGTAGCATAATAAATAGTGGTTGCTTTTCACCGTCAACGATGTGTTCATACCACACTATAGCATATTATTAAAATAGTCATTTTCACTATGCATATTGACCGCATTATATCACTACACAGTTGATCATCGCTCTTTGTAGTGTACCTTGCTAATCCCTGTCTATATGATACACTGCTCCTGCCTGAACCATGCCTCAAGTTTGTTCTCCTCCTGCTTCTATGCTTACATATCTGCAAAATACAAAAATACAATATGTACTAAAATAAAATCTATTTCAACACATAAATATTTTGTGAACGCATAGTCATACGCCTAAATCGCATAGAGTTTCTGAGTGAAGCTGCATTTCGATACGTTCTTTTTAGAAATCCAACTGAAGAAGGTCGAAAAACTTGGGGGAAGCCGAAGCTGCATATGTGTAGGTGTTGGATAACAAATGTCATGCATGAGTGACCGATCCTGGAATTTCTTTAAGTTTACATTCCCTCAGTGTACGTCGACTGCATTTCTGTAGCCAAAATCAGTTGAAATCTGACGTAAATATGTGTCGATGCTGGTAGGAGAAAGGACACAGGATATCCCTATTTGATGGTAGGTTGGCACCCACTTTAGCCTCCCGTCTAGAAATGCACCTTCACGCGGACACACATGCACATGCAGCATTCGATGTACTGCCAATATGAAGTATAAGTTAACAATAACCGCTAATAGACCGGGTAGATCTCTATTAGGCTGTGTTATCATCATTTTAGCTCACGTGTCCGTGAGATGGCTTGTTTTTATAATCCCAAAAATGTGTGATTTTGTCCAGATCGTAATTAAATGGGTTTTGTATCAGAATTAGAAGGTACACATTAATGATGCGAATAACAGTAAACAAAAATTGTGTGAATTCAGTATTGACGTTGTCATTGGCGGCACCATAGGTGGTGCTGGTGGTGGTTGTGGTGACGCGTGGAGGCGGGTGGGGGAGGACACGAGGCGAGGGGAAATGTCCCGTCCAAGACTGCTTTGTACATTCCATAAAGATTTGGATGAAGATATTTCATATTGTTATTTCATTTAGCAATAAAGCAAAATAAGGATATTTTTATCATTCAGATTGCAGAAGATGGCTTCTCAGAGCATCTAATTTTCAAGTTTTCTGGGAGATGCCCCCCCCCCCCAATCCTCTCCGAATCACCTGTATTTTGGGATGACACCACCTCTTCCCACACATTCCACTAACTTTGCCCCATCAGACACACATGCCCCTCTTTTTGCACCCCACACCCACACCCACCCCACACCCACTTCCAACAAACATTTTCTGGCGCCACCGCTGATAATACACGCATTGCGACCTCCCGATAAATATGCAATTTAAATTTTCAATTTTCCCATAGAAAATGTCCATTTGCAGAGCAAGAGAAGACTATTTTTGAAACTTTACCACTTGAATGACTGGTTCTGTTATCGAGCCAGTCATTCCAATGGTAAACTTTCAAAAATAGTCTTCTCTTGGTCCGCAAATGCACATTTCTCCAGACCATTGCAGAAGCCGTTTTTGGCTGATATGAGTGTTAAAAATAAGATTCTGTCAGTGAGTCTATATGTATAAACAATAACGAGCTTGCACGCTGTTGAGGGTCTTCGCTTCTATTTATGACAAATTACAATGACCAATGAATGCAGGCTAGGTCTTTTGTTGGTTATGCTATTACGTTAAGATGGAAAAAAATGTTAAAGGCTCACATCAGATCTTTTTAATCATACCTGGTGACGTTTGACGAGTTCTTAAGTATAAAATGAACCATAACAAATTTTCTTAAGCAATGTATTTTGGTTCTTGTCAACTTCGGCTACATTGTAAACTTCATTTAAAACTTGTACTCAAAGGTCTAATTAAAATACTAATTATTCGGCCATATGACTGACAGCCTTTGATCAATTCTTAAGCATTGTTTGAACCATAAAATGTGTTCTTAAGCAATGGATTTTACTTCTTGGCAACTTAGGCTACATAGTAAACCTAATTTCAAACTTGTATTCAAAAGTTTAATTAAAAGTGCTAATTACGCGGTCACGTGACTGCTGACCTTTGTCCTGTTCTTAAGCATAGTATGAACCATAAAATGTGTTCTTAGGCAATGGATTAACACTGTTCTTAATTAACACTGCATCAGCCTTTTCATTCTTAGGTTACAAAATCTTGCAAATTACGTCACCACATTCAATTCTGGAAATTAAGCAAATTTTTATTAAAACATGTTTTGGCGGGAAATTCTAGTGGCGCCCCCTACCTTAAACACCAATTCTGAAACAATTTTTATCCCAACACTGGTTCATAAGTAAATTTTTGCCATCAAATCTTTTGTTCTCAAATGTCTAATTAAATGCCATTGGGCTCCCGGACTAAACAAAACAGACTTTAATTGGTAAAAAAAAATATAGCAAATTGCAAAAGAATTATAAACTGTGAATAAAGAATTCTGCTTTAGGCTTAAGATCTAACTGTAGGAATGTCAGAATCGTTTGACATCATGAAATCAAAGATGAACAATTCGATTACTGTAACGGTGCTTTCCATGCAGACCAAAACACGCTTTGGACAGAACACATATTGGAGTCTTTTCACTACTCAGAAGATTGCAGTTGGTTCTTCAGTGTTGGAGTTCCCTCCGGACAATTTACAGTACGGCTCAGAAATAACTTGACATGTTTCCCAAGATTTGTCAAAATAAACAGTACTGGTGAATATTTTGAACACAATTGGATTGGAAGACATTGCTGCCTAAGGCAGCAATGTCTTCCAATCCAATTATTTTCAAAATATTCAGCAGAACATCTCTTCCAACTCACATGTTTCTGTTTTTTATTTCAAAACATGATAGCTTATTTCTGAGATGTACTGTAAATCCGCTGCATTAAGGTATAACCTGTCCATAACGGTTACTTTAGGGACCGGCTAAAAATGAGTGCAAAAAAGCAGATGATCGGTTGCTCTAAGCCTGTTGTCATATATTGCTTCTGGGCTCACACAATGCTCACACAATGCTCGCTCATTAACAATGTTGTCATACGATAACCCCAGTTAACGAACCACAATCACGTGGTCTAAAAGGCAAATGTCCGTTGCATAGAGGTTTTATTCTGTCTTGTTTGAAAGTGGACCCGCCGCAATAATATCTGGTAATGGGAAGATCGATCGAAGGGAAAACATTTAACATAGTTAATTACGCCCCTGATTGGTTCTGCCAGCACGTCTCTCGTCGTTGTCGTCACGTTGGCCCCAGGGCGGAGACCAGATTTGCTAGATGAACTAACGGTGAAGCTAAAACCTCGCCATTAGGATCGCATGGCAACCATTATTGCATTACTTTCCATTATTGCATTATTTTTTTGTTTTTTTTGCTATAAAGAAGCATATGTCCTGCATTGGCTCCTGTATGATTAAGCAAACATGAGATATGTCAGTCAAGTTGAGCTAAACACAAAACGTTATTGTTGAGAAAAAAACCCAATATGTCAATGACCTTTGACCTTTTGACCCCGAAGGACATTATGCCATGCTCTCATTACAAAGAAGCATGTGTTTAAGTTTGGGTCCAGTATGATTAACCAAACATGAGATATGAACTACTAAGTTGAGTCAAATGCAAATTGTTGATGATGAAAAAGGTCATTTAACAATATCACAATATTATTGACATTTGACCTTTTTAGCTCAAAGGTCAATGGGTCATACCCACTCTTTATAAGGAAGTACATATGCAAGTTTGAGTCCAGAAAGATTAAGCAAACATGATATATGAACTGCTAAGTTGAGCTAATCACAAAATGTGTACGTTGAAAAAACCTTACCAATTTCACACTAACATTGACCTTTGCCTATTGACACCAACAGCATAGTGTGAGGTCCTCTAATTATAAGCAAGGATATGTCCATAGCTAGGTCCAGGATACTTATGCAAAGGTGAGATATGAACTGCTAAGTTCAGCTAAATTGACAATTTTAATATTGAAAAAGCGAATTTTATAAGTGGCCTTGGCCTTTGGCATTTGGAGCCCAAGCTCATTATGTAATGGCATCTGCGTATACGGAAGCATGTGTCCAAGTGTGTGTCCAGTATGATTATCCACAGTTGACATAGGAACTGGTAAGTGGATCCAAACGAAAAATGTTAATGTTGAAAAATCAAAGCTTTTATATCAAGGTCACAATGACATTGCCCATCGATCTTTGAGCCAAAGTTATTATGTGTAGTATGGCAGACATGTGAAAAAGATGTTCCATTCTGGCAGAAAGCATGAAATTTGGCATATAAGTGGTTTAAGGTATCTTGATCATAATTAGATGCGGTGCCACGTGATTCTACCGAGGGAACCCATTCAAAATGGCGGATTCTAAATGGCCACCTTCCCAGCGGAAAATTCGCATTCAAGCTCTAGACGGAGTAGAGAGATGGGATTAATGACAAATTAGGGGTTTCATGGGTCAATCGTTGTAATTCTACTCACTATACTACTCTAAATATGTAAATATCAATCCTTCCATTGCGACCACCTGTGTGTGATGTCAAAAGACGGTGGCTCTTTAAGATGTGTTATCTAAAAGATCCATCTCTTGAGAACAGAAGCAATATAGCATCTAAAAATAGTTTTAATTACTTGATTTCTTAATATCTTACCTAAAATTTGTTACATATCTGCCCCGGAGGTGAGACATCTTGCAAACTAGCAAAGTGAGCTGCCCACGATATATCATCTGTCCCATACATATCGCCCTCGATCGAGTGTTCGTTTATCTTGTCCAGCCACACAAATTTGAGTCTTATCTAAGATTAATATGGTATCACTGGGAATCAAAGGATCAACAGCTCGAGAAGGCAGAGGATTATCACTTGGGAAAGCAGCTGGATTCACAACTGTGGACGTCTTGGGTAATGGATGGACGGTGGTGGATTTTTGTACAACGTTTGGTGTCAGTTCTTCAAAAGTTCGAATGACCAAGTATTTGTGTCTGAACAATGTTGTGTTAATGAGATTGCTGTCCCGTGGAATGCAGTTCGTGCTGATGTGGATGTAGGATTATGGTCTATGTTATCAAGGTTCCCAGTTGTGAACAGATTACCATGCAAGTTAGTCGGACAAACAACCCCATCCTTTTTAAACATGTCTATAGCCTTATTTCCTACATCAGTCGAGATGCATGACGCGATCATAGGATACTGAAAGTCCATGTCCGAAGAGTTCACCCACAAGCTCCCGCTTTCGCGTTTTGGCATGAATTAGTAGGCCTAGGTAGAGTGGCAATGCTGTTTCACGATCAGGATTATGGCGAGTTCCCATACTGCATTTACGCACTGTTTTAATGGCATTAAAGATGAGTAGCTGGGTCAATGACGACACTTCCCCCTTGATAGTTTGGGAATTCTTATTTTGATTATGAATGTTGGTACCGCCATGTATCATCTGAACTAAAGTAACAAGTGATTGAGGTAGGTTGTCATACTGGTCAGCATCAAGTGAACCCTTGCAATCATACTTAATGTGACAAATCTCTTTGCGGACTATTTGAGCTGCTCTCATCAACGCAATTGCGTCACTATCAGAATCATTTTTGGTGGTTAGTAATAGAGCATCGCCTATGTCTTTCTTGAATGTGAGAATCACTTCATAGTTACTCTTGTTTGACTCCACATTTGGCATTTTCGACAAGATCTTTTCCTTCAACCTGGTAGAGTTAATCCTACTTGGCATAGCACCACCAAGTTGTTCAAGACGGCGAGTGTATAATCGTGTTAAATCAGAAAGCTTAAATATGCTGCTAATAGGATGCTCAGAGGCTTGACGATCTTCCATGTATGATATTAGCTCTGTACGAGCAACAGAGTCACGTTTCATATCGTCAGCAATATCAGATTCACTTCTCGAAAGAGATCTATGTCGTTTTGTCAAACAAGTCTTGTGGTAAATAGCATCCAATGCTGTCATGTCTCCAGATGACATTTTAGCAAGAAGTTTAGTATCTCTCAGTTCTGTCACCATTTTGCGTATGTTTTGGTCAAATTTTGCTGTTGCGGCTCTACGGTTGGTTACAGAAAAAGCACAGTGGTTGAGTGGGGTCATTTATACTTGGCATAGTGAAATTAGACCTCAATCTAGATTTGACAGGTGACCTGAGATCCTCGCTGGATTCTAATTTCGCATTTCTTTTCACGGCGCGATCAACCCGAGTCCGGCTACAGAAATGCCAACAAGATTTGTGCCACTTAGCACAGTTTTCTATGAGCGTCTCCGCAATTCCAAATCCATCATTCAACCTACATAGATCCAGGTATGGTGGAAGGGCATGGAGTTGCTGTAGCCTATCAAGGTTATCAGCTAATGACCTATAACTCGTAATCACGTTGTCACGATTTGTGTTACTACATGGATCTATGAGATGCTCCGTTGTGGACTGCTGGCAAATAACACACAGGGACCACTTCGTGTGTGCTAAATCTACTGTGGGATCAGATGTCAATTTCACTTTCTTTGACATATTGACTTGAATGTGAGAATATAATGGGCTATTGTCTCTGTCTATAAGCAGAGCACAATACGCGTGTGCGTGATTGCTATGCAGCTATGTATTCTCCTGATATATTTAAATAGTCAGTGTGAGTTTAGGAAACTACAATAATTATATGGAAATCCGCAACGAAATAATGCTTGGCGAAGCGAGGGGCTGGCATACAATTACTTTTACTGGAGAAAACGTGTAGACCAATTGTTTTGAGTAGCGAAAACTTATTTCTAAACTGTTCCACCCGGAACATGTGTGTACAAACGTTTAGCAATAATACTACTAAATTACGAATGTTACAACAACAACGACGACGACGACAACGACGACGACGACGACGACGACCACAACAACAACAACAACAACAACAACAACAACAACAACAACAACAACAACAACAACAACAACAACAATAATAATAATAATAATATATTTTTCAGCAGGTTTATCTATTTAAAGTATTGTAATGGGTAAAATCATAACCAGTGACCCAAGAAACCCTTAATTTGACATCAATTCCAGCCCTCTACTCCATCTAGAACTTGGGTAATGCATATTTTCCGCTGGGAAGGCGGCCATTTTGAATCCGCCATTTTGAATGGGTTCCCTTGGTAGAATCACGTGGCACCGCATCTAATTATGTTCAGCATACCTTAAACCACCTATAAGCCGAATGGCATGCTTTCTGCCAGAATGGAACATCTTACCTCAAATTTGTTACATATCCGCCCCCGCTAGTGATGCCCTGTCATTTTGAGGTAGTACGCATGTGTCAAAGTTTTGGTCCAGTATGCCTAGCCAAAGATGAGATATACACTGCCAAGTTGAGCTAAATGGAAAATGTTAATGATGAAAGAACTGGGTTTTACTACAGTCAGTCACCGTGATCCTTTGGCCGTGACATTATAAAACTAGAATGCTCAGTCGATGACATGCCATCACAAATCTCCACGCATTCACCACTTCGAGCTTTAGCCTCATTTTGACCCAAAGCACAATAAATTCCTTGAAATGTAGTTCAATGGCTAATGGTTTCAAAATGATATGTGACATGACCACATTTGATAACATTTATTTTTGCCCACTATTTCTCCCACCAATTCCAATGTGTCATGCATATCCTTGCCCATAGGTGTAATTATCTCCAAAGTTTCAAAATTCTATCTGAAATGGTGTGCGAAGAGTTGCGTTACAATTGATTTGTTCTCAAGTTTGACATTTTAACCCAGCCTCTACCCTCAGTTTGACCCAAGATCAAAATAATTCCTTGTACTGTAGTCTACTATTCATGGGATTCAAAATTATATGTGGCATGAACATCTTTGGATAAATTTAATTTTTGATCCACAGTCCCCACCCCTGAACCACCCCACCACCCCATCCCCACCGCGATTGGTGGCCAATTTTGACCCCGCCCCCTACCCTCAGGTTGACCCAGATCAAAATAATTCCTTGTACTGTAGTCTACTCATTATTGGCTTGAAAATGATATACGACATGACAACCTTTGTAAAAATTGTATTTTTACCCCACATTTCCCAAAAGAATTGTATTTTTACCCCACATCCCCCCCCCAGGTCCGTACCGCTGGGATCATACCAAAATTCCAAAAGTGTCATGCACAGCCCTGGCAAAATGTGTAATTATAACCGAAGTTATAAATATACTAAATGAGTACAACTGCACTTTGCTAGATAAGTGTAGATGTGTAACCGGGCAGCATAACTGATAAATGTCAAAGATTAATATCAACACTTCTGTTATAGACAAGCTAATTGAGGACAACTGTACTTGACTAGGTCAATGTAGATATGTATCTGGCCAGCATAAGTGGTAATTGTCAAAGATGAGTTTCAAATACCTGTTATAAACAAACTAAATCATGAGAACTGAATAGTTGACAAGGTAAATGAAGATATGTATCTGGGTAGCATAATTGATAACTGTTTGCTTAATTTTTCATAGCGTCTACAAATTTTCAAAACCACATGCGGTTTATTTCGGAACTGGTTAAACATCTTCTAGGACAATTGTAGAACAGGAACCTGACCGATCGATTTGTCTAGTGACCATCTTGGATTACCTAGTTTTCGCGAAAATGACTTTAACACCTGAAACAATCGGCCGAAATTTGGAAAATATAATTCGCAACAGTAGAGCAAACAAGTTTGTTCAAGGGAAGTTGATGCGTGAAAACACAGGACTGGCATTGGCCAATCATACTGTTGCGTGTTTGGCGGCAATATTGGAATTTTAAGCCGAAACCTTTTTTCGTTAGTTTTTTGGGTATGATGATATAAAATGTGCTGCTTTCAAAACTGTTTGATAAACGCATTGGGACCAGCTTGTTTTTTCCCTAAAAAATTCCCATAGTAAACCAATGGGAAATGTCTTCTGAAGAACAACTGATTTCACATAAGCTAGCTGCATGGACAACTAGGTGGTACATGTAAGATGATAAAAAGAAGTCCATTGTTTAATTTTGTGACTGGCCAATATTGTCAGGTGAGTGATATAGGCCCATTGGGCCTCTTTTTCTGTGGGTATTTAAAACGCCACTCCTCTAACCACTCATTAGAGTTTGACTAGATCTGGCTGGAAGGAGCCTACTATGGTGTGCTTCCAAACTTCCATGCAGAAATCTTATTGGTAAGATTTTCTGCCAGTCATCTTTGGTTTACTGAAAGGTATCTGGAAAACTGGAAATCCTTTAAAACACTATGCCTCCGTACTGGCTCGATTCCAAGGATTCATATGATGTTAAGCTTCCAAGCTTCTATCCAGAATTTGATTTGGTAAATTTTTGCTGGCAGACATTTTGGATTCCCAGAAGAAAACACTACTCATTGCTAAATTAACTGATTGTAACACAAAGTTTCAGTTCTTCACTTAATTTCAAACATAAATAATTAACTAAAGCCATATTGCCAGGTGAACAATACGGCCATAAGTATAGCGTAGTCACAGCAATAAAATCTCATTTAAAAGAAAGCGCCAGCCTAATGACTTTTTATTGCTGAGTGCATATTAGATAACAATATTTACAAGAAACCGCAATTTCCAGATTCTTATGAAATCTTAACCCACCCATTCCCCCACCCTCTGCTTTCACAAAACTCTGTGTTGGGTGGGGGTGGGTGGGGGTGTAATTATATTTTTGCGTTCATCCGTCCGTTCATGAGTACATCCGTCACAAACGGGTTTTCATTCAATAGCATTAATTTTGATTGGAGTAACTTGGTGAAACTTCATGGGAAGGTTGGCATATTTTGTGGTTCAGTCCCTACATCCATCTTTCTAGCAATCTGTATTTCTGACTATCCGTCTGCCCGTGCCAATTTTGGGGTTCGATCGGTAAATTTACATTTGCTTGGAGTATCTTAAACTTCATGGGAAGGTTGGTTATGGATCTAGAGAAATGCAGGTTATTTTGCGCGTCGGTCCATCTATCCATCCGTCTATTCATCTGTGTTTCTAACTATCCATCTGTGCAAATGTTGGGTTTTCGTACAACAACTTTATTTTTACTTGGAGTAGCTTGGCGAAGCTTTATGAGAAGGTTGGCTATAGAACTAAGGAATCCGTCCGACAATATGTTCTATAGGTACTACGTCATGGAAAGCTTGGCTATGTGACTAGGAAAATGCAGGATATTTTTGGGGTCGGTCTGTCACTAGGTAACCGTCCATCCATATATCTTCCTGACCACCCGTCTGCCCATATACGCTTGCAAATCTGAGGGTTTCCTTCACTAATTTTACATTTACATTGGGTTTCTTAACGAAACCTCATGGGAAGGTTGGCTATGGAACTAGGGAAAGGCAGGTTATTTTGTGCGTCAGTCTGTCTCTAGGTGACCGTCCATCCATATTTCTTTCTGACCATCGATCTGTCCATCTGTGCATGCAAATTTTGGCTTTTCCTTTGATAACTCTAAGTTTGCTTGGGGTATATTGACGAAACTTCACGGGAAGGTTGACAATGGGACTAAAAAAATACAGGTTATTTTGTGGGTCAGTCCGTCCAATGTTTCGAGATCAAAATGTTGTCGTTGCAGTAGAAAAATGTCCATATACCAGACGAGGCATAATGCACAGTTTTAGGACGTTGTTAGGCGATTTGAACAGTGAAGACCCCGCTCCTGTTAGGCTGTAAAAGGTTCTTCTCGTGCGTGATATTCGCTCTCTGATGTTAAGATTTGTGTCAGCTTTCAGAGCACGGATTATTCGTTTTCTTGTGTTGGAAGTTCACTCTCTGTCAGAGGCACCCTGGAAACTCCAGGTAGTTGTTTGAAATGATTTCATTAGGTAGAAAGCGTTTCATAAGGGAGGTAACTCTCCGTCCATCAACATTTAATTTGAAACATGTCTCATCAGTAAACGCATGGTGGATTTTAACCGGATTTGATTTGAAGGCCCATAGGATGATAGACTTTCAATAATATGTACAGAAATCCGATTGGCTGATGTTCCAGGTAAGTGGCACATACCAATTTGGCCTCTTTTTTTTTCATTCATGTATTCGTTACATTATGGTATTGGTATCGAGCCCACAACTGGCGGCAGTGCCTAGACTAATAGCCCACACACGCTTCCACCAGACGGCATTGGTCTGGATTCGAATTAGTGTCAATTACTTTTCAAGTAGGTGGCGCTGACGGTTTCCCTACTTTAAAATTATGACACATAGAGATGTCATCATATATATATTCGAAGTTTGATGATGGCATATGCATAAGAGCTCCGCAAGCGGTTCAGACAGAATCATGTATGAACAAATACATCCATGAGCAAAAGAATTACTGCATAAACCGATGGAAAGGTGATCACTATATCCGTCAAAGGGTATCTGAAACATTTATAGGAACAAATAATTACTAAAGTAAACTAGATGATTTAGCCAGCCGTGCCCACGAAGATTCACTGAAATCTACTGCAAGTAGAAGCCGAGTTATCAAACAAAAACACGAAATCTACATGCACTGACACACAATATTATTAAGAAGGCGGTGAATTGAAAGGCAGACTGCCCAAAAATAACATGCAACTTTATAGGCCCATGAAATTCCATAAAGCTATGTTAAGAAAATAATTTATGGAAAAAGACGAAAATGTGCACACACTGTCGGCCGAACTGAATACAAAATGACGAACATCTTCCTAGCCTCATAGGCAATTTTCTCATGAAGGTTAATCAAGATACTGCAAGTAGAAGCTATAGAGTGAAAACCCAAAATATAAATGGAAGGACGGACGTATTTAGAATTTAGAAAGACAGACCGATAGGTGATAGATAAGTCTACTCCGAAATATACAATCCCTTCTGACATATACAACTTATCGGGCCAGACGAGTTACAGCAGAGTTACACTGCCGTAATTACTCTGTAGCATCATAAGAAGTGACAAGCAGGTGCTGCGCAACATTGCATGATAATTAGTAACCAAAACAAACATATCTGACAGCTGATTTGTCAACATAAAGAAGCTACTTGAAAAATACAGCCTTCCAAACACCGAACTGCTAGTCCAAAATGTTCCATTCGAAGCGAAGTGGAATACCATAGTCACAACACACATTGTTAACTACTGGACTGATCAATTTCGTTCCATTTGCACCTACAAATGAATTCTAGAATACCACTATACTCAAGATCTTGAATTCGGAAAGCTTCGCCAGTCGGTTCAACACGCCGTTACCACCCTAAAAATGCGAAACGCAGTGCCATCAAAGCCAGACTGCTTACAGGAACATGTCTGGTACAATCCCAGTAGGTTCAAGCATCACAAAATAGATCCGACATGCCATCTGTGTCAGTCTGGTGCGGAAGATTATACACCCCTCATTACTCAGTGCACTGCCTTACATAAACAGAGACGAGCTAACTTGGAATCCCTCAAATCGTCTCGGTTTCAACACTTTGATCTACATTTGCAGCATCCCAAATCTACTGACAAAAGTTAGCATAGATTTCAGTAGCCTAATTCGGCTTCAAATTCTTCCATGTGGGCAACACTTACGCTACAACATTGTACTTCTAAGGAGAAAAATGTGCTACAATTTTCACTGTGGCATAACGTTCATACTCAACACTACACAAAACTAATTAGCTAAAACAAACATTTGGCAGGACATTCACACTCAACGCTGCAAAAAACCCTATTGCAGTGTATTTACTACCCAGTTACCTACCACAGTTCTTAAACTGGTACCCATTAACATTCCACAGTTTTGGTGTTCAGCGTGGTAAACTTCATAGCACTTGCACACAACTAACAAGCACTGCAGAGCATCGAGATTAGCCTATAAACCACACATTTGCAGTTTGAATATTGTTCTGTGTTCAATTAAATTAATTTGGGAATGATGCTGCCGTATGGTGGACATTTAAGGAGAGACTGCTTATGAAGTGTAATTCACACATCTACCTATGATCTTTGTAAAGTGTCTTCGATTATTTACAATATACCCACGCATTGTATGTTGTCCTCGTTTACTTTCTCCACATGCAGGTCCACGATTAGTTATTCATAAACACAAGTATGTGTGTAAAGAGTGTGTCGACAGTTTGGCGTCAGGCGTACTACGGTCTATGTCGTAGAAGATGGAACTTACAACGATACATCATATATATATAATTTGATACATTGAGATGGGTGGTCTAGGGTATATTAAACATGGCTACGATGATATTGCCAGAGAAAAGATTTAAAGATGTTCATGTTTGGCAGTGTATAAATAGAGTGTTCACATTTCGACATAAGACTGCATTTCATAACATGTGTAATTTAAATTTTGTCATAATATGTTGATGAATTTTATCAAATATAGTGACCCACATCCTAAGCTGGCATTGTTAGGGAATCAAATTTAAAAGAGGTCCTCATTTAGATAGGCTCTACAATTTGTGTAGTGTGTCTTCCATGTGTAACAATATATTCAGACAATGTATGTCCTCATTTGCCATGTACACATGTGTCCCCCATTAGTTATTCGTAATCCCAAGTATGTGTGTGAAGAGCATGCCCATGGTTGGCTTAATACAGTCTATTCATAAAAAGTGGGATTTACAAGGATACAACATAAAGTGAGATGGGGTCTGTGGCGTGTCAATTATGTGCTAGGACAGCAGCAACGGGGGAAAAAATTAAAGATGTGTAAAAAGTGTGTCCTCAGTTTGGCTTAAAAGCGTCCATTTCGTAAAAGTTGGAATTTACAACCCGTCATATGGTGAGACGAGTATTATGCGGCATATCACTCACATGCTAAGAGGACTCTGCCATGGAATCAATTTCAAAGACGTTCTCATTTGGTGGTGTCCATAACACGTCCTCGAATGACACCATAAACCTGTATATGTGCGTGCGTGCGTGCGTGCGTGCGTGCGTGCGTGCGTGCGTGCGTGCGTGCGTGCGTGCGTGCGTGCGTGCGTGCGTGCGTGCGTGCGTGCGTGCGTGCGTGCGTGCGTGCGTGTGTGGTTCGGATCGACCGGTCGGATACCCGCCGTACCAGCTAAGCTGGGTACGCGCCGCCCGTCCTGGATTCGTTTCCTGAACACGCCCCCCTGGGTAGAGCGATAAGTATATATAGACCTATGGGAGAGATAGCGTGGCGAGAAAACAACTAAGTTCGTTAAAACGCAAGATGCGCATGCGCGTGCCAGGACGCTGTTTTTGATGGAGCACCTAGTTACGACCAAGATAGGATGGCGCTTTTAGTGTACCGAGATGGTACCCTGTAATCCTTATTGATTGCCTGTTCCCGTTAGATCTAGCCTTGATCAAGATCAGAATTCAACGGCCTTTTTAAATCTGTAAACCATTTCAAAATCGGTTAAGAAATGGCTGAGTTATCCACAGAAAACTCTTCTTGATTATCTTCAAAATATTGCCGTGACGTCATAACCATGTGGACGCAAAACTTCTAGAATGTTCTAGAACATTCGGCTGCGCTATTATTAGCTACGCGCTGATTGGCTGTTGCTCGAACGATGATTGGTTGGAGCCTGCGCATGTGACGTCACGAGGAGTATAAAAGGAGACGCGATCCAGTGATCGAGAGCATCCTCGGCCAGGGGCCGACAGGTTGGACCTGTACTAGCTGTGATCGACAGATATTACGCATATGACTTTAGTTTCCATCGCTCTCCCATAGCTACCAGTAGCCAACCCACCACAGTAAAAAAACAATTTTGTAAACTCCCTACTTACGGGAGTAATTTGGAACTTCTGATTATTGTTCACGAATATCAATATCTACCTCGGAACACAAATTTGCGGTGAGGCCTTTACGGCCTGAATATGTGAGTCTACAGAGGTAGAGGCAGGATGTTCTTTGATGGATGACTCGCCGGATCTGCCGGCCACGTCTAAAAGTGGTATTTCAACCGTCGCCACACTAATATCGTGTAGGTTCTTTCGACTTTCGACCGCAGCAAGTGAACTCTGCCCGGTCCCTCTTCAGAGCTGGCTGACGTACCCAGCACCGTGAAGCTTTGTTTTGTATCTTCGTTTGCCTCTGACAACCCCCGCTTGTGATCGGGTTGTTTACACCTTCCATCGGTGTACGGGAACTTTCTTCACCACAGAAGTACTATCGTATCTTTTGCTGGCTGCTTGTTAGACATTCCATTAGGCTTACAGTACTGAGTGATATACTCCCGCCATGAGTGTTCTTGCGGGAGTCTTGTTTGCGGAAAACAGCTTGCGGAACCAACCTGCGGGAACTTTCCAGCTTCCGGCGAGCGCATCATCTCACGTCGACTACTGATTGACGTATCAATTTCAGTAACACGGTAGCCTAACTTAAGAATGACTACCAAGTATTCAAGTAACTATCATTCACAGTTTAATTATTTATCTATATAGATTAATTATATTGCATACGTAAGAACGGTCCCGGTGACAAACATTCTGATGCCGTTGTAACCTCTATGCCTAGATCCGGCACACCCAACATAGCTGATTTGTATGTTATAAGTCTCATTCGCACCTTTCAGTCCCAGCGATTTAATATTACAGAAAATTTTTACTCTGTCAACTTTAATCCGAATGCCATTATTAGAGAGATTTTACACTAGCGTGAATCCATCGCCTCAAGATTACAGCAGGGTCATGATAAATTCCCTGCTCTAAACACCCCGATCCAAGTGGACTTTGCCTAAGTCCGAGATTTGACAGCTACAGAAATAACGAACGCAATTTCTGAAGTGAGTCAATCTCAAAGAGACGTATGTCTTGGTGGCGACTTTTCTATCGAAATTTTTCGCGTAGAAATACCATGCATAGCGGATCGGAGTGGAATAATAATCTTGCCAAATTATATCTCGATGATTTGGAAGTCGAAGCCACGTTTAAAAAATACCGTATAACTGATGGAATCTAGATAATATGTGTATGGCCCGATGCATAGTGATTGTACTATGTTATCTAGATTCGTTAGCATCGAATGTTGAGCTTATGCATATTAGACGACATGCTAAACTCCTAAGTGGAGGAGGTTTAGATGATGATCATCATCAACGGATGAAAGCTCGGGAACTGCATGTTAAGGCTCGTGTGTCTACTGACATAGCTTGCATTCCAAGACATTTTGGCCCAGCAAGGTATTTCTCTAAGAGTGTACATCAAGGCCGAGAATAAACACTACGTATACAGGGGTGTGGATAATTGCGTTCAAATTCAGCCCCTATATCTGTATAATGATCATTACGCATACGTAACCAGCATTAAGGCCTTAAAAGGTTGCAGTTATTACTGACGATTTCGACATAGCTTATGCTCAACGCGATCATCACTCTTCTGTAAAATGCTGTCGTTTATGTAAACAGGCTCCACCCTGCAAGCAGATCACTAATCGCTACTGCGAAGCTTGTAGCAGATGGTTTAAGAGTGAGGGTTGCTATAACAATCACATCAACTCTGGAATGTGTGACACGTGTGAGTCTTGCGGGGACTGTGGCAAACTTCTAGATGTTGATTCTCGCTCTAAACATCATTGCGGGCAGGGGAAATGTCCTAGTTGCAAGACTGAATTGATTTATTGGACCACGTTTATTATATGCAGAGTTATAACTAAGAACATATGAGCTTAGATGCGAAGCGTAAGGCACGCGACCCTAAAACATGAATAAGGACTTATCATCCATCCCTCAATGTTTCATCTTTTATGATTTTGGAACGAATCAAGTGACAAAGCGGGACCTAGGTTATTTATGTCATCACTCAGATAGCTTGCTACATATGCATTAGCAAACCTCATGACGAGCATTGCTCGGAATGTGATGAACGTCGAAGAGAGGTTATCTTCAAAGGTGATAATGCTCTAACCACTTTCATGCAATGGTTATTAGCTACGACATCTGAGTGTAAACGTACGCATAAGACTAATCTTCTACGTTTTCGTGACTACATTGCTATAGCATATAACAGTCGTGGTTATCTAAGGTATACTTTGATTACGTAGGAGCATATCCTACAGTTGATGGTTACAGCACTGACAGTATGTCGGTGTCAGCACATAAAGAATTTGACGCATGGTATGGTGCTGTGAAAGACAGTGTTTTCAATTTTAGGGATGCCATGAAGCTTTACTGCAGGTCTGACATAGATATTCTGCGGGTGGCTTGTGGTAAGTTTCGTGAAATGTTCATCCGTGAAACTGGAATACAGCCTTTTGTGTCATGACGATAGCGTCATTATGTAATAAGGTATTCAGGGTCAACTACCTAACTGATCATAAGCTAGTAGCCTCACCTGTTACGGGGTACATTAACCTATGTAGCAAGCAACATTAGTCGGTAGAAGCATGTAAGTGGCTAGATTGCCTGGTTCATTCTCAGAACGTATTCATTAAACACGCTCTAAAAGGTGGCGAACCCAAAGCATTTAACAGATCGCTGGATGGTTGCTGCCCCGACATGGATGTGTACTTTGGGTACTATGGCCGTTATGCACATGCGTGTCCTAAATGTCTACCTAGTAAGCGTATGACTACCAAGTCATTTTAGCCTGATTTAACTTTAGAAGAAGTGTATCAGAAGACGCTTTCTAAATCTAGTGAGCTTAGACGTGTGGGTTTGAAGGTAGGTGAAATGTGGCGCTGTGATTTTAAGGCCCAGAGGCTTAACAACCCTAGCATTAATGCTTTTCTGAAAGCTAGAATGTATCATGAACTGCTTATCGCGTGCGATGCCCTCTACAGTGCCAATGCCATACCTTTGCATCACCAGGTCACTGCAGATGAGTATATAGCGTATGTGGATATCACTTCGCTATATCCTTATGTATAGCCTTAAGACCCACGAGTACCCTCTAGGTGCACCGGAAGTAATCATTAGAGATTTTAAACAAGTAGAGGAGCTAGGGTCTTACTTCAGTCTGATCAAGTGTATATGTTTGCCGCCTAAAGATTTATTCTTTCCTGTCCTCCCATACAGATGTAACGAACGTTAGTTCTTTCCATTGTGCAGCAAATGCACTCACAATTTGCAGTGTACTGAATGTACTCATAGCGATAGCAAGCGCACTCTACATGGTGTATGGACATATGTGGAGTTGATGAAGGTGGTACGTAGTGGGCACCGTATCTTAGAGTTTATTGGGATATGGCACTACGAAGAGCGTACTGATACACTTTTCAAGGGATAAATCTTTGATCATTCAAAATAAGGGCCTTAGAACCCTGGCAAAGCAGATGCTGAATTCTTTATGCGGTTATTTCGTGCTTGACCCTACCCTAAGCACAAATACGTCAATTCGTATAGCGTCATGTTGAAGTTGCTGAAGGATAAAACGATTTCTGTCAAAGATATCTATGTATGTAACGACAGCAATCTGTCAATGCGCTATTGTGGGGGTTAGATGGGGGTGCGAATGTGGAAACGTGGGGCTGGTTGGGGCTTGAGAGACCAGTTGTATGGTGTATAATACGCTAACCCAAAACGTAGACGATTACTAGCATACCCTTCATCGAGGGGGAGTAAGTAATCTTCTGCTTTATTATTATCAGTTAGAAATGTGTGTGGAGGGTGATACATAGTTATAGAATGGTGGGGTTAGGGGAAGGGCCCGACTCGAATAAATTATGTTACATTCATACGTTGAGCCGGTTTTAAAAAAATTATTTAACCCTATTTAAAATATATCCTGCACACTCTCCCACGCTCATTGAAATAATATCTCTCCAAACCCTACCTCTGTAAAAAAAATACCTACCCTATCTTTACACCCAACCTGTTAGGGATTTAGTATCGCTTAGATCGTTTTCAAATTTATTTAAACTATCGCTCTAAAAGCAGTTTCACGTAATACCTCAAGCGGCATCATTCTCTATGTCGATCGGTTAACTTTACAGTTCGCTGGATCCCGCTAAAAACATTGTACATTTATATTTAGCTCACCCGGCCAGAATGGCCAAGTGAGCTTATGCCATGGCGACCGTCCGTCGTCTGTCCGTCCGTCCGTCTGTCCGTCCGATCGTCCGTCCGTCCGTCTGTCGTCCGTCATCTGTCGTCAGTCCGTCAACTTTTGCTTTAAAATGTATCGCCTCCTATACCGTTTGGCAGATTTTAATCAAATTTGGCTAGAAGGATCCTATGAAGGTAGGCTCTAGAACTTCTATTCAGATTTTTGATTCGTCAATTTTATAAAAATATTTACCGGAAAGTGTCAAAATGCATCTCCTCCTTAGTTTCTTGACAGATTTCAACTAAAGTTGCCTGGAAGGAGCCTATAGTGGTAGGCTCTAGAACTTCTATTCAAAATTTTGATCGGTACATTTTTTGGGTGAAAATCTTAGATTTTGTAAAAAATGTACCGGAAAGTGTCGGAGCGTATTTCCTCCTTAAATTCTTGAGAGATTTCAGCCAAATTTGTCTTGAAGGATCCTGTGGAGGTAGGCTCTGGAACCTCTATTCAAATTTTTGATTGGTCAATTTTTTTGGTTAAAGTATTTGATTTTGTAGAAATTTTACTGGAAAGTGTCAAAACGTATCTCCTTAGCCTCTTGATAGATTTCAACTAGATTTGCCTGGAAGGATCCTATCGTGGTGGGCTTTAGAGCACCTGTTTAGAATTTTGATTGGACAATTTTTGGGGTGAAAATCTTAGTTTTGTAAAACAAACCTTGCCAGAAATTGTCAAAATGCGTCTCCTCCTTAGCTTCTTGACAGATTTCAACCAAATTTGCCTTTAAGGATTCTATAGAGGTAGGCTCTAAAACTACCATTCAGATTTTTGATTGGTCAATTTTTTTGCGGGAAAATCTTAGATTTACTGTAAGTTGTCGAACCACATCTCCTCGTTAGTCACTTGATGGATTTCAACGAAATTCGGCTAGAAGGACAATATGGCTGTAGCTTCTAGAACATCTATTCAGAATTTTGGTTTGTCAAATTGTGGTGAAAATCTTAGATTTTATGAAAAGCTTAACCGAAATTTCAAAACGCATCTCCTCCTCCACTTGATGGATTTCATTCAAACAAATTTGCCTAGGACCCTATTGGTGGCCATTTTAGATGATATGGTGACCATCCATAATCTGGTAATTCATCCGTCATCCATCCTTCAATCATACAACGTGCATCACAATAACTTATAATTTCACTAGGTTGACTCCTTTTACATAGCATAGTCTGAACAGGAGAGTGGCCTTTTTTGCCATCTCTCTTCCTCCGCTTCGCTGTTGTGGGCATTTTCCTGTGACGGAGGGCTGCGCGAGGCACTTTCCTCTCGCAACAAATAATGTATGTGTCAGAGGTTAATTTAGTTTATATTAAACTTGCTAAATAGCCACGTTAGGACCCTCCTTTGCGGGGATACCTCTCTAATTTTATCGATCAGAGATCGGTGAGGTGCCTCTGGCAAAGACAATGTAAGTGATTCATCAACTTGACCCTATGCACTTGACATCTCTCATGTAACAGCAAACGAGTACCATTGTTTGTCTGTTATGTTATAACGAATTATGTATTTAATTATGCCTAGGCTCTAAACTCAGCAAATGGACGGTCACATCGGTGACACAAATAGCCGGGATGAGACGGTGTTGTTTAATTTTCACCAAGATGGTCGCACGTCCCCATTGGAGCATGAATGTTCTACCGGCTCACGAGGTCAGTCTTTGTATAATCTGAAGACGTGCAACACCGGATCCGCAACCACGAGATCCGCAGCTAACCAGCGGCCTCGCCCCAACATACCGTGTACTTGTGGTGCCATGGAGCGAGAGTATCTGGTGGACCAGCGTACACCCCGGAGGCTACACATTATGAGAGATGCTCTTAAAACGACAAAGTCTGTGAGATCGCCTAGCGTGTATGCATGGGCGTCAGGGATTGCCTACCGACCGGCGTTAGCATTGAAGAGAATGGCATCGTATTTTGTACCGAGTTGGTAAACGTCATTTCTTTAAACTGTACGCCCCTCGTCGTTCTTGGTATCGACCATTACGAGAATGAAGCGAGGATTCCTAAATCTTTTTACTATTTTAAAATCGGTCCAGAAATGGCTGAGTTATTCATGTTTGATTCCGCTTAAAATAGTTCTCTAAAACCATAAGCGTGTATATGTACTTAGTGAAGTAGGATAGCGTTTCACATGATCGCTTTTCCTGCCTCTGAAACTCGTGCGCTGATTGGTTGTGGCGCTCCAGCTGTGACGTCACGAGTAGTATAAAAGGAGTTGGAAAATCAGAATCGAGAGCCGAGCAGAGAGAAGGTGGTGGTGAGGTGCCTGGTCTGAGAATAAACGAGTTGTGGGATATTGCTTACTGTATAGTCAGGTTGCCTATAGCCTACTACAGTGACTCTCGATTATGAGCACTCGTCCCTGGGGAACAAGCCACCACATCCGCATCGCAAGTTTTTGGATGCTCCCAGAAAGATATCATCCGGGCGCCAATGACTAAATTTAAGTGACGGTACCCCACTACCAACACCGCAGAGGGACCTTTTTGCGGATGGGCCCGATGTAAAGCTCGTCAAGTATGTAGGACGAGTGGTGCTTTCGATGGATAACTCACCTAATTAATCTGCTCTACTCTATCGGAACACCTAGCCCTAAGCACAGTTTCTTCGAATGCTGGAAGCCGCGAACTTTAGAAACGTATTACCATATATAAAGAGACCTCGCTTGGTGGGATAAACACTACCAACACTAATCTCGCTTATGTCTACCACAAATTCGTCATCGTTTCATGACACATACGTGCACATTGTTACCAACCGCAACGGGCATGTCACAGCCCATAGAACATGCAGTATTCATAATTATAAAGAACGTTGATCAAACTGTTTAAACAAAATCAAAACGTTAAGGCTTAACAGACCAGATTTTAAACCTTATACGACTTGCCGATCGTTAATACGTCACACGTCATTACGCTAATTACCATTAAGCTCAACTCGTTGGATGACATGAGGCACGTGATTTAACGAGGGGGCGAGGCTTCGTGATTGAATGAGTTCACAGAGTCAGGAAAAGACGAGTCCAGCCGTGCACCCTGCCAATCATACTTACGCTATACATTAAACATTGTCAATCATTACGTTAATTACCCTTAAGCTCACCTCCTTGGATGACAGGAGTCACCTGATTTAATGATGGGGAGGGGCTTATGGACATCCTCTACATCTAACATCCAATCAAAACAGTGGAGGGCTGGGCCCCTTTTTTCACACCTTTTTAAAACGGCGGCGGAGATCAAAGGAAAAAAGGTGTCAAAATAACAAAGGAGAGAACAAAAGAAAGAACAAAAGAAAAATGTGTGAAAAAGGGCCCAAACTCGTCGCTCCTCTACTTATGTATGTAAGAGATAATACATGTAGATTTTTACGATGTAAGCGTTATTATATATTTTTTATTTTAGTAAAATTTTCTCTAAGCTATTTTCATATATAAAATAAGCAATTCTCCATGGATTTAGTAAATCAAGCGGCCAATATGCTATAGTTTAAAATTTTGATTAGCTTGACAAAATGTTAAAAATATATAAAAACTAATACATAAATGTTTAGAAAATTGGATAAGCTGTCTAATGGTGTGTGACTTCAATAATATTATGATCCTACTTCTTGATATAAACGACCTAAAGTGCGTTGATTCTGAACGTAATAGCAAAGTAATACTATTCGAGCGTCAACTGGTTAATTTACCAGCCAGAACCACTGCGCGTGATGCATTGTGGGAAGGTATTTGCAAAAATATACGTCAATTTGGGAAAGGTGTATCGACAAAACGTGGCAATTATGGTACATATTTAAGCAACGCTCGACTAAGGGGATGCTACTCTGTAAATATAGAGTATTGTCATTCATTATGATCTCCCTTAATGGGTAGCCTGTGCGTTTTCTTAGCTGGCTTTGGGTTTAGGGAAAGAACTCAATTAAATTTGACTTGATTTTAACAAATGAGCAGTCCATGAACTTTGTTCTGTTAGTAATGATCGTGTCTGTTCATGTATTTGTCTAGGCATTATGCAAGGGCAGCGAAGTCGCGTTAGTGGGCATTGTAGACAAGGGACGAACTTAAGGCAGTGCAACAAGTGCATCTGCACAGACAGGGTCCCAAAATTTCCAGGGCCCTCAAAATCCGACACAGAATTTTTTTGTCTTAATTTGTGTGGCTCCTACATATCTTCAAGTTATACGCATAGATGCCACGCCTATAAGTACAGCTCTTAAATAAGGCATTCTGCTTCCAAAAGAAAATAATTTTAAACACGATGTAAAAAATGTTCTGCTTTGTTTTCAAATCCAATTATGTTCATTATATTCTGCAGTATTTTTTAATTTTGTGTTTGAAATACGTACAGTTATTTCTGGGCTTTATTTTATAAGACTGGTGTGGCCAAATCCTACAGCCCTCTGATCTCACATCGCCATATCGCACGGTCTCGCCCTCCCACTATTACGCTCTCGTGTTGAGTCGAAGCGATGTGAGTGGGCGTATGTTAGTACAATGCTGATAGCAGGGATCTCAAGCAGCATTACGGTTATTCCCAAATATTTGTCACAGGGGTGGCTTGAGTCAGAGCAGACTCGGACTACAAACACAGCTGAAGAACTGACTACTAATGATGAAGGCATCATTGGTTGTCTACGACAGAATACCAATGACTTCCTATAGTGGCGATCCGTGTCCCCCACTGGCCTCTCAATCCCTGGGGCATAGGTTGTTGAGACGGGGGCCACCACGGATCGCCGAACGGATGTCATGCTTCTCGGGTAACGGGTAAAGAGTAATACTGTCATGAAACAAAGAATAAAAAAATAAATAAAAAAAACTATAAAACCCCCGCGCCCCACCTCTTCGCATTATCGCCGGCCCTCTCTCTCTCTCTCTCTCTCTCTCTCTCTCTCTCTCTCTCTCAAGTCAAGAATAGTAGTTTAGCCCACCTGCTATGTGTTAACACCCAATTAGACACAGCATCGATAATGGTATGCCACGTGTGAACGCACAACCATACATTACGTGTAAACACTCAAAACACTCAACTACGCGTAAACGCTCATCTACAAACAATATTACACACAATGGGCCTGAGCACCTTGTGATCAACCCCACACACATATGAACGCCCATTTAGAGACAAGCATCCACTATTACATTGACACGGGTTCCAGGTACTGATCGCCAGCACCACACATAATAGGGACTGAACGCCCATTTAGAGACAGGCATCCACAGTGATATACACCATGATTACTGTTGCACAGCGTCGCACTATTGTAAAAGCAATTCGACCTTAGAGGCTACTCGAAGGTCAAGAAAGCCGACCTGCAGAAGCGACTCTCCTGAGCAATGAAGACGGGAAGGTTTCCAGTGCTTACCAAAGATGATCCTTGGAATCCCCACAAGAAAACGCAGCGAATATGTGAGCTTCGTCAGTTGGACGAGGAGGTAATTGCTAGCTTGCGAGCCAAGACTGTAGCAAGCGGATGGCGGACCATCCACTGGAGTGCTTACCTCCCCTATGCAGGATCACTAAGCGAGTGATGAGGGGGCTGAGGGCTGAACCCTTAGCCCGGAGCATGAGGCGAGAAGGCGAACACATTCTCGACCAGCATCTCGGTGAAAGGGAGACAGAGGATAGAGAATGCCAGTCAGTACACTGGACATTCTTCAGAGGTCTAGAAGGAGACGTCACAGGCCAGATCATGCAAAAGATCCAGCAGACTGTCCAGAACGCCTTCTGCCTCCGCTACACCCATACCTATCGCATCCGTCACATCGAAGACGGTAGGGTGATGCTCTGCCACAAAAATGCTCCAGGGAGCCGATGGCTGAACACGATAGGAGAAGCTCAGGACTGGATGGCAGCAAGAGAGCAAGCCCGCCTCGACACAGACAATATCGATTGACCCAACACCAAATGGGCTTTCGTTCGATCAATCAACGTTGAGGTCAGGGCCGTCATCGACCGCCAATCTCTGCTTGGGACAGGCCCCCTCCCAGACTGGTTACGACAGAAGAAGAGTATGACTTCCCTCGACACCTACAGGGACAACATGTGTCTCTGAAGTGTCTAGTAGTCCACCGAGGAGCGAGAGCTGATAGAATGACAGCTCCTGCACGAGAGCTTGCAACACAGTTCTACGGCAAGACAGTGACAGTACCTGATGTCCGCAAGACCTCGCTGGAGCAGCTGGACATGGTAGAGTTCTTCGTCAAGATCAGGATTCACGTGTATGAACCAACCGAAGAGGGCACCTGGCACTTGATCAGGCAAGCGGCTAACTACCGTGACACCATGACCAGCGGAGTGTTGGACCACCACGCCTTCTACATCAAGAACATCTCCAAGCTGGCACATACACTAGTCTGCAGTCACTGTCAGCAGATGTTTACACAGGCATGCAATCCTCAACACCACGTTGATCACTGTACAGGCGGCAAAAAAACAATCGTGTGTCCTGGCGAGAAGATCGAGGCGCCACAGTCTGCGTATGAGAAAGCCTTCTATCCGGTCCAACCATCCAGTTCAGCGGCTACTCGTTGGATCGAGTATGAGTCGAGAAACAGAGGTGTACACATACACCATGTAGAGTGTGGGCACAGTGACGAGCGTTGGATCGAGGGCGCTCCCGTAGATGGTTATGATCTGACCACCAACACCATTTACCAGTTCCATGGCTGTCACTGGCACGGGTGTCCACAACACCAACGAGGTGAGGATGCCGAACAAAGATACCGCAAGACAGTTCTGAGAGAGGAGAAGCTGAGAGCATCTGCATGCACGCTTGTGGTACAGTGGGAGTGCTGTATAAAACGCTGTCCAAGTGTCACTAAACGAGTTTGGGCTGTCCCATACCCACACTTCATAGTTTACAACTTCGAAGCACTCCTAGATGGTATCAAGACTCATCCTACGGAGACTCTCACGATCGAGAGTACTCACATACCTATCTCTGTGTCAGTTGGCTGCTCCTTAGATGGCGCCACGAGTGAGCCCACTCACCTCTGCAATCCTGACCCCAAAGAACTGATCAGAGAGTTCACGCCGGTGATCCAACGGCGAGCATATCTAATCCGGACAAGGGTTAGGGCACAGTACATACCTACAGATCTGGACAAGCTCCCAAAGCAACAGCAGTGACTGATCAATGAGTGGTGTGACCAAGTGCCTGTACCGGGGTTCAACTCTGGGAGGTATGACCTGAACCTCATCAAGAAGAGGTACAGTGAAAGTCGCCAAGAAGGCTAGTCAGACCATGCTCCTCATAACACCTGAGCTACAGTTTCTCGATGTGCTGAACTACTTCGGCCCAGAAGTCTCATACGAGGTATGGGTCAAAGCTTACGGGTGTACACAGCAGAAGAGTTGGTTCCCATATGAATGGTTTGACACACATGAGAAGCTCAACTATCCAGGGCTTCCTGACTACTCAGCATGGACATCTAAGCTCAAGGGGGGGGGGGCTATATCTTGACGCGATCAGAGTGGGAACAGTGTAACCAGACATTCAGCAAGCATGGAACGTGGAAATTCGCTGACTGGCTGCGATACTACAACAACCTGGACATCAGTCCATTCATCAACGCCCTAGAGCAGATGCGGGAGTTCTACACAGAATGAGAAATAGACATCCTCATAGACGCTGTCTCTCCCAGGTGTGTCACTGCAGTACCTCCTATGTGGAACCGCTCAGCAGATGCCAGAAGCCTATTAGATGCTGAAGGGTGCTGTTGTTGGAGGTCCCAGCATCATGTTCACCAGATACCACGAGGCCAGTGTGACTCGAATCCGCCAGAGTGAGCGTGTCTGCCAACATCTACTCGGCTACGATGCAAATGCTCTGTACATGTTAACGATCGCCAAAGAGATGCCATGTGGTAAGGAGACAGTGCGCCATTGGTCCGGTGCTAGTGGAGTAGCTAGCTTTAAGGAGGCTCTCCTAGCAGACAGCTGGTGTGGGTTTGCTGAGGTGGATATAGAGGACCCCCAAGGCTATGTGGGCAAAGCTCGAGGAAATGCCTCCTCTCTTCAATAACCGCAAGATCCCGGTAGAAGCAATGTCTTCTGAGATGCTGGCATATCTAGTGCGAATAGGGAAGAAGCGGCCCACCACCCAGAAGCTGGTCGGTGCCCTCTCTGGCAAGAAGCGGTTGCTGTACGCCCCGACACTCAAGTGATATATAACCCATGGCATGGAGATCACTGCTGTATACCGCACCATAGACTATGAGGCCAAGCGCCCATTCAAGTGGTTCGTGGAGAATGTTATGGAGGCCCGCCGCTCGGGAGATGTAGATAAGAGCAAAGCGCTCTTGGCAGATCTCTTCAAACTCCTCGGCAACAGTGCCTACGGGAAGCTCATCGAGGCCCTAGAATGTCATAGCAACACCAGCTTCACGAAGGACGACCACGTGGTAGACAATGCCCTGCGTAGTGCATGGTTCGAAGATCTCGAGAAGATCGGTGAGTCATACGAGCTCCAGAGTCGCAAGCTGAGAATCGCAATTCAAAGGCCCTTCCAGGTGGGAATAGCCGTTTATGAGCTTGCAAAGCTGCGAATGCTGGAGTTCTACTACGAATTCCTCGATCGCTATGTAGCTCATGACAGCTTTGAGTACCTGCAGATGGACAGTAACTCCGCGTATATTGCTATAGCAGGCTCCAACCTCGACGACGTCATTCGCCATGAGAAGCGAGCAGAGTGCCAGGCTCATAAGCGGGATGGGCTAGCTTGGGGCAGATGGTCTGGGCGGACTCTGGGACTGTTCAAGCTCGAGTTCGAAGGCTCTCGTGGTATTGCTCTCTGCTCCAAATGCTACTTCGTGGAGAGCGCAGCTGCAAGTAAGTGCTTGGCTAAGGGAATGTAAAAGTGGCAGAATGACGTCTCTTGGCAGAGGTTCTACAGTGCCCTACTTGGCGGGTGGACAGAGCTAAAAACCGAGGCCTACGCATGCACAACCAGGGTATGGTGACGTATGAGCAGGAAAAACACGGACTCTCTGCTTACTATGATAAGTGCCATGTGCTGCCAGATGGTGTCCATACCGAGCCCATCGAGTATCATGTTAGCACCCTAGGTGGTGGTAGCTGTGTGTCTGCAGGAACTAGCTGAAGCTCTTCTATGACAAATGGTTGCCTAGGCACTCCGCGCTGGCATGCCATGTAGTACAGTGTAGGCCGCCCCTCCGCCTCCACATACCTGTCAAGCCTGTGAACATCTATCGACCAGTTAGGATCTGTTGCACGCCACCGACCACCTTCCAGCTGACCAGGCTCATACAGGTACCGAACCAGAGCATCAGGTTGTAGGCACTCCTCTCCCTTGTTCACTTCTCTAGAGCTGTGACCAGCAGAGTGTCCGATAGCCTCTACCGGCTTCTTCCCGATTAGCCTAGTAACCTCGGCATTAGATCTCTCCACCACAGCAGGCAGCCCTCTCACCTATACTCTAGAATGTTCACTCGGCGCGGCCATTTCCTGGGTGTATTGGTGTGGGAACAGTCTCTCTGCCAGTGTCTGATTCCACCACTCAATGATAACCTGGGCACGGTGATGCCCTACCTCGCCTCGCCTAACTGCCACACCATGTTTCCGCATGAGGGCTGCAGTCTCACCTCTGAACTCCTTACCCTCATCCACCTGCAACAATTCCGGCCACTGGAGGGGATTTTCTGAAGCCTCGTAGACACCCTGGAATGCCTGGGCCACCTGGCCAGCTGACTTGTCTGTGAGCAGTACTGCCGCCTTGTATCTGCTGGCAACATCGACGATGGTGAGGGCATACTTGTAGGTCTTACGACCAACCGAGTCGTGCGGAAGGAATAGAACATCTGCCTGGTGAACTCTGTTCCGGGAAAGTTTCCTCAAATTGGACATGCCTGATGTGCCGTGGACGAGTTCTGTATATCTGCCACATCGGCTGGCGGCTGAGCCACTGGGTAACTGTCTCCAATGTGAAGTTGTGGCCCTTGCGACGTGCAGCCTCGAGTAGTTGAGGGAGATCACCATAATATCCACCAGGCTGATAGTAGAGTTCCTCAAGAAAGACGGTTGATAAACTCCCGGATTCCATCACTGACATCCACTCCCGTCCTGTCACGCATGGCCTGGATGAACTCTAAACAGACGAACAGATGGCCGTCATTCATTTGTCCATCACTGAAGACCTCCTCAAACACCTCCGTAAACTGGCATCTAATCTCTGCTGGATCCTCTCCGAACAATAGTTTATCGATCAACCCTCAGAAGTTAAGGGACTTGACCAGGTCATACAGAGACGCCATCCTTATATAGTACGGCTTAAATGTTCCGCATCCCAGATGGCCGCAAGTGCTATGGCAACGTACGGTAACCAAGGGCCTGCGACTCCAAAGAACGTACCTACTCCTGAGGCTATGGCTGGTATGGCTTTAGAAATCTTTTCCACACCATGGAGAGCATTGTTGGCGATCTTGCGGACCATCTCGCCAGCCTTCGTTGTGAACAGAGCGATCAGAGCCCCAACTGCTGCCAGCAGACAGATAGAACCTTTTACGTAAATGCGATAGATTCCTTTTGCCCTGTGTACTAGCTTGCGGGATTCAGGCTCTACATCATCATACTCACCACCGACATCGTAGTCTGCATCATAATCCTCCTCATCATAGTCCTCCTCATAGTCATCGTCATCTATATCCTCGACTGGATCAGCCTCTGGTTCATACATCGCTCTGGGGATCCGTCGCTGGGGCAGCTATATCGTAGCTTTAAACTGTAGTCTATAGCATGGCATCTGCAATCTTGAATGCAGGCATGTTTGCCTTAGCGAACTGGGGACTCAGCTTCGCCGACAAGAAGGCGACAGAGGTCGAGCATGAGCATCATAACCAGGCGATGGAGAAGCTGTCTAAGGAGAGGTTTACGTACAGCAAAGCACTCCAGCATATGCGCCAGAGGGAGGCACGCTGACGACAACTCCGAGCTCAGGCCAACCAGAGCATCAAAGAGGCAGATGAGAGTCTCGATGAGTACTACGAGGCTGTAAAGATATCTGAGCCAACGCTCGACTATGAAGCATCGACAGGTCAGAAGACAGCAGAGCTTATAGTAGTGGTGGCAGCTGCAGCTGTGACGACAGGAGTCGTGCTCTATGCACGCTCAAGCTGAATACCTGATGTGATCGACAAGCATACCTTAGCATAGCCAAAGTAAAGTACCGTCACACCTAATGAGCGAGTCCCAGCTATGAGGTTTCCGATGTTGAAGCTAAGCCGGTTGCCCTGATTAGGTGGGATGTCCCTGCCCCTGAAGTGGTGATGGCCCTAAAGTGATGACTCGAGGTCGCTGCTTCCACTGGTTAGGCGCAGAAGTGCATATGGCTTAGTTTTCTGTCTGTTGTCAGCCAGCTCATGTACCTCACCAAGAACATTGGTACCAGCAACCACAAGCTTGAAGTCGTCTAGCTTATCGACCTGCTGGATGGCTCCTCCATTCTGAAGCAGGACCGCAACAACAACACAGTCAAATGCACAATGATGCAATGTCAGCTCTACCCATTGGTTAGCTGTGGCTTGGACCTGCTGGTGTTCTTGCTCCATATGCACGATCCGCTGTTTGGAACCCGTTTGCTTCAGCTCCTGATCATTCTTGTCATGCCAGACATGAAGTCTTGGAGCATTCATCGTCGCATCTGCGAGCTGCTCAGTGTACACCCGGAAGAACAGCCTATCCTGCATGGCAGCCAGATTCACGTGTGTGTTCTCGAGGAGGGTTAAGAGTGGAACTGCCACAGGCTTCTCGACACCTGCCCGCAGTTCGAAATCCGTGAACCCCTCATTGCACCCCACAGCGTAGTACCCCTTTTCCTTCGCATAGAAGGTTGGTCCATGAGCCAGCGGACCTAGGACTCAGTACTCATTGTTCACATATGTGGTGTCCACAGTGCTGTTGCTCTGCACGATCTCCCATCTGTTCAGAACCTGCGGGAGCTCTACCATCTGTTCTATTGTGCTCTGAAGCTTGAACTCGAGTGTCATGCTCTTGATCTCGTGGATCTGTGCCGAGATTGCAAAGTCAATGTACTTCCCAGCAGCGGACAATGGGTTCTCATCGTGTATACTGGGTCGAATGACCATCAGGCAGTCCTTCTGAGGATCAGTGCGGTGTGATCTCGTGGGTTCAATGCCCCCATCTGGATGTTGCACATACTGTAGCATGTTTAAGACCTGGGTATATAGAGGTTTTAGACGGCTGCCATGTTTGGTAAAGTTCTCCAGCAGATTTTCTATAGGCAGCAAGACAAGTCGGCATGACAGTCACAGCCACGACGTGCACTGTCCCACTGTGACAGGGTCCGAGGACTGCTTCCTGACATCAACATTATCCACGAACAAGCCAAGGTCACACCTCCGTCTGATGCGGAGATACTGGCCACCATAGAGGAAGGAGTACCAGCTCGTAGTACAAAAGAACCCCTGACCTGGATACTCTACCGGAGTTTTGACAGCGCCCAGGGCAAGGTACTACCCAACCTGCCTGTGGCCCCAACAAACAGTCCTGTTATTGAAGTGGGCTGCCATATTTAGCCTCCATAGCCAGGAAGAGCGAGAGATGCTGGATAGACTCCAGTCTGGAGCAAATAATGCCCTCAAGAAGGAGGTCAGTGCCGCTGTAGCGAAGAGCCATGGCACCGGTCATGCAGAAGGTACTTAGGAGTTGGGCACTGTTGGCCGCAAGGAGGCTTTTGAGCACATCTTCAACGAAAGAGGGCGCAGGAGATTGGCCAGTGATCTGGCAGCATTTACGAAATTCCCAGATAACTACCAGGACTACCTCATCAAATCCCCTAACAAGTCAGATGCTAAGCGCTCATGGAAAAAGTGGGTCTTGAGATGCGCCAGATGAAGAGAATCCCAAAAGATGGCCCTCAGTGGTTAGAGTTTAACCGACAGTACAGAACTGACGAAGTAGCTTCTGACGAAGGTCCACAAGCATCTGACGAAGTAGGGGAGAACACGGACGAAGTTCCTCAGCCTTCTGATGAATGAAAAATAAGTTGCGGCAGCTGCGACAGGCTGTCAGCGATGACACGTAGAGCAGGCTAGTTTCCTGGCTGGATTCAGCTTGTAGGTGAAGGTCTGCGCCTTTTCCAGAGATGGCTTGAAGTGTGACAGCTCACCTGTCTCCTTGTTGCTGAAGATGAAGCGGTGCAGATCAGCTGCCCTCTGTATACCTGTGATAAAGTCCCCTTTGGTCTCCTTGAGGGTTAGGCTGTCGTATATGGTCTCGAGCAGGGCACATCCACACTTGGAGCTGAAGTATAGCAACCGGGCATTGTTGCAGATGTCCGGTGAGATCTCGCGGGTGTACTTCTGAAAGAGGATGAAGACAGTTATCTTTGCCGGATGTGCCCGGTGATGTTGCTGAGGTAGGTGACTGTCTTCTGGTCGATTGCAGGGTCATCGATAACTAGAACAAGTGGTTCTGTCAGTCAGGCTGCCAGGAGCTTCTCCATCAGTGCTTGCAGGTTCTGCGTCTTGGTGATTGGGCCATTGTACCATTGATCATTACTGTCAACCGCCTCAGCAGCAGAGTCAGACACCAGAAGGATGTATTGAGAGTGTAGCTGTTCGGCCAGGAGAGCCCGCAGCAAGAAGTTTTTCCCATGTCCTGATGGGGCAATGATCAGCACCACCTGGCCAGCATCAGCCGGCCTACTGTCAAATGGTACAGATATGCGTGTGGAGGATGGTTAGCACTTGGTCAGCGGTAGCCTCGTCTATATCTGTGAGACTACCCGGCAGTACTTCCTGCACCAGCTCTTTCACCTGCTGAGTGGGGAATCCTGCACCTCCGGTGGATACGAAGGATGCGATGGAGGCGTCAAGCATGAAATCACAGCAGCAGCTGAGAAGATAGCGTAGAGGGCCTGTGTCAGCACCCACAGTGTCTAATAGATCCAGTATCTGTATGATACATGGACGGGAAGCCATGACTATCCTGTGGTCTTAAACGGCAAACTAAAGAACCCTGACTTATTCACCTCTGGTAGCTGGAGGCTGGCGGTAGCACCTTTTTGCGATCGACAGTGATATTGCTCAGGCCGAGGGTGCCTATCTTCAGATTCTCTCCACCCTGTCGGAATAAGCTCCGTGGTTTCAGGAGATCCTTAACCAGGTCCTGTGCAAAGGACTCGGCCATAACCTTGATGGCACCAGCCTCATCGACTCCGAGCATACATCGCATCATCGACCTCTCCTTAATGCTCATCCCCTTGTATACAGTCTTGGCCTTGTTAATGGCCGATTGTCCTACCATATCAGTGTTCCCGATGAGATCTCAGGCTGGGATAGTACCTCGGATCTCCCGTGGGTCTCCCATCTCACCAAAGTCTAGGAAGGAGATAGGGGTAACAGTGTCCTCCGAACCGAGGCGTGCCTCGCCCAAGTGAACAAGATCGCCTAGCTCTTTGCTTTCTAGGTCTGTGAGTGACAGAGTCATCGTGCTATATACAGACGGTTTAAACCTACTAGTCATACCCCCAGTGAAATAGTTGGGCATAGGAGGACCACGCAGTCGGCCAAGAGAATAGGTAGCAGTGCTCAGGGTACTGGCCCTCTCTGCAGGGGCACGCCTTGTGGGCGGTCCACCATTCCCGGGCATTGGCAATCCTCAGTCCACGTGCTCGACTATGGGCTACACACTGCCCTTCGGCACGCCATGTCTCATATGCTGCAGAGGGCTCGTGATCCATCTCTCACTATTCAGAGGTTTTAAACGTATGCAACGATGATCTCAGCCATTGCATTCGTTTCTAGCCTTAGAACTGCGGCCTCCATTAGTGTAACACGTTCACCCATGATCTTGGTGGCAACAGTGTAGGAGGCACCACTGATGGCGATCTTTGGGATGGGGTGAGTTATTCCGAGACAGTGCCCAGCCACGCCACTTACCACTGTAGCGAGGACAGCCGCAGTGGTGGCAGGAAGAATTTCATTTCCTCCTGTCATCTTCACCATGGCCACATTTGCCGCCACGTTACTGGCGACATGGACTGCCAGAGATTTTGCTTTGGTCAGTAACTTCTGTGTCTTGGTTCGCAGCAGGTTCTCCACCTTCTGAAGACTCGCCTGGCTCTCGGGCAGTTGCTTCACGATAAGTACTGTTGACGTCATTGTTTAAGAACTGAGTATGCAATGCAGTTAAACGTCTGTGTCCCCTGTCAAGAGAGCTCATACGATCTTCCCAGTCTGCGTCTGCCAGGTGTCCGGGTCGGTACTCAGGAATATTCATCTCTCTATTGAGGCATCTTAAACATGTCCGGGCTCACGCTATGCGAGAAGTACTATGAGGTCTTCCGGAGGGAGTTGAAGGCCTACAAGAAGAAGACACCAGATGAGCTCGCTCAGCTCTCTGGTGCTGAGCTGACAGAGGAGCTGACAGCTGTGAAGCTCTATCTAGGATTTGGTATGGCGCAGATCTGCTTCCTCGAATACCTTATCATGGGCGGGAGTATTGTCGAGCAGCTCCTGCGAGCTAAAGGTTTCTACAAGGATCGGGAGTATCTGACAGATGTGTTCCAGCAGTTGCAGACCGACATGGCCGCACCGGACTCAGAGCTGAACAAGGCTCTGCGATACGACAAGCTGGAAAAAGGATGCGCTGCTGAACCCTCCAGCCCTTGGATGTGCATGTTGGCAGAGGGTATAGGGGCTGTAGGGCATGCCAAGCTGGTTCAGTGTCTCACCGTGGTCCACACTGCTACTGTAGAGAGTCAGGATAGTCTTATAGCTGATTTGCTAGCGGCGGAGTAGGCTGATCCCGAGCACCATGATAGCTAGGTCTGACACCACATGTAGAGCTACCACGGGAAGTGGTGTCGAATCAACTGGCCGCAGTCTCAGGGCACCTGGAGCTGCCATGTCGACTGGCTGCAGTGTCAGGGTCGGAACGACTGTATGGTTCATACTATGCATAGGTGCATTGATGGCAGTGTTGAAGCTGAAGTGGACACTGGGGGAACTCCCCTAGACTGTCATGTTGTTATAGCCCCTGACTTGGAGGTCCTCGATGTTCACAATCATGTTGCTCGGAATCAACCTTAGATGTGGTGAAATTGCAAAGTCAAGTTTGCGACGGGCCTTCTGCAACCCCTGCTGGAACTTAGCAATAAGCCTACTGGGGTCTGCCACGATGATCATATCCTCAACGAGACTTATGAACATGGCCTGGACCTCTGCTCCGCTGACACCATCTATGTAATGCTGCAGCTGGGTCTGTGCCGTAAGGAGGCAGTAGCACAGTGCTTCCAGGACTGGTTGATCCGAACGATCCCTGCTAGTGTGAGGCCTGATGTGGAGTGTGGGACAAGGTACTTCCACATATCTGGATAGTCCTGCCGCAAGCCAGTGATGTGCATATTTTGCACCAGCGCTCCAGGGTCAGAGTCTGGATCGAACGAGAATGTCGCTGTCTTCCGACAGCCTACTCGTCAGGGGGTTCGATATGGGAATCCTGAGTAGTCACGTCTTGGGTCACCGTACATAACCCCTAGACTGCTGTTGTCACCACCATGCCACTGATAGTCTGGGTGAGCACTGAACTCTCTCTCTCTCTCTCTCTCTCTCTCTCTCTCTCTCTCTCTCTCTCTCTCTCTCTGTAGTCTGCTGGCCACTGAGACGCTATGACCGTTGAGCTGTGGGTCAAAGGCGTTTGTATCAGGGAGGCTTCCACCCAGCCCATGGAGGATTCATCGCACCGTGAAGTACACATGGAATCTGAGACAGCTGGCGATGAGCACAGCTTCAGGAGTACCAGAATAGAAGTGAAGCAGGGTGGAACTTACTCCACATCCTGCCGTGGTGGCACACCACATGGTAAGGTTCAGCTGCTGATTCCAGAATGAGAGGTTTGAAGCAGCCCTCCAAGTATGAGCCTTTGCTTCGCATCCTTGATGGTGATGGGGCGGTTGGTCAGCAGTTGTGGGTTGACGGAGAAGCTGGTTCAGGACCGTCCATCCACTGTGATGGAGAACAGTGTTAGCTCTGGTATATCATCCAGTAGACCTCTCAGGCCAGTCAAGGGTGTACCCAGGAGGGGCGGTTGGCTCTGGATGACTGTCGTGAGGTTCAGTGGGAAGGCCATCTATACTGGTGTTCTTAAAGCTACCGTACAGGCAGCACACTATTTGTAGTCGTCTCGACTCCAGAGACCAGCGAGGTGACCTCGCCATAACATCTCATTTTTTAACTCCTCCATATCAACCCACCCGGTGGAGCCTTTGAGGTATTGCGGTCGCACTTTAGGTTTCTCCGTGTGGTACAGGGCTTGGACCTTCAATATATGGTGGAACTCTTCACCAGTGACCTGGCCATCCTCGAGAGCTTTGCTGACAGTCCGTAGCATACTCTGTACCAGTGCCACGTACCTAGCATGCTTCTCCAGCCTCCTTGTGATCTGCTGCTTCCCCACCCCTAAGCCCGTGGCCAAGACAGTGGCGGATAGTGTCACGCAACTCAGCGGGATGGCGACGATGGCACCCGCCGCTGTAGTGAGAGTGGCCACAGATGCCACCCCAGCACTGCCTCCAATCACACCCGCAGCAGTGGTTGTACGTGCGAGGACGTTGTAGGCTGTTTTATATTGCCTGCGCATTCTGCTGTACTTTTCTGCCTCATGGACGAGATTCTGCCTGATGGTATCTATCTGCTGGAGACGCCACCTGTGGATGGTAGCACCCTCGTCAGCCGTCAGGGGGGGATATAGTTCTGTTTGCTTCCGCCACACTGATTTTGCCATAGTATACCTGGAGATTAAACCTGCATCACCTGCAGAATCTGTTCATGAGTCATGAGCCTGGCGAACCATGCCAGCTTGCTGGTGTCGAGACAGACGTCTCTTAGACAGGGGTCATCCAGCACTATGTCGGGTGCCAGGAGCTTTCTGAGATGTGACATCTGGAACTTCACCTTTCACCTTATGACTAAGATAGTAGGTCCGCCGCTGGATGCCTTTTTTGGTCTTACACTTCTGCGCCATCTCCTCTTCCCACTGTATGACATCTGGCTCATCCTCGTCTGTGACATCATGATAGACATCTGGCTCATTGTCGTCTGTCAAGACTCCTGCGTCCCGCTTACTCTCCTCCAGGAGGGCCTGCCAGTATCGGGAACCTTCACTGTTCCTTCGCCTCCTTGCAATGCCCACGTTCTGTTGATACCAGCTCTCCCATTGTAGTCGCTCTCCTTCTTGTTGCAGTGCGAGCATCTGTTCGTTTAAGGCCTTTATCTGTGCAGGGGTCATGAAGGGAAAACCCTGTAGCTGGCGCTTCATCATCTCGGCAAATGTCAGATATTCCTGGTGTGATATCATGTCAGGTTGATGAGTAATAAGAGTGTAAACTCTAAATGGGCGTCCGATATCCCATCCGTGTTGGCATATATGTTAATGGAGGGGCTGTCAAACAGGTGATTTACAGGTGTGAACAGGCTAGGACTGATAGTTTTCCATAGGTACCTGTTGGCACCTGGGAGATACTCTATCACGTCCTGGCCGACTTCTACCAGTGAGCTGCTGTGGAGGTTGATGTAGCACATCGGCGTGTATGTATGTTGTGCTCCGCTGGGGCACCTCGAAGAGGACCTATTCTACACGGTACTGTACCACCCGTCTCCCCTCTAGAGAGGGTGAGATTACGTTCTCACCACCGGAGAGCAGCAGTCAGACAATCGGCATGGTTATATCTCCTGTTTAAACCCCTCCTATAGAGTGCTATGGAACCCATATTTGCTCACTCGACTGGTATTAATGACCTGGCAGATGTGTACGCAGTTGATGCTGCCAAGGTGGAAGAGAGCGATGGCAAGTCATTTGCCCTACAGTACGAAGCAAACTCAAAGGCATTCTCCATCCACCCCATTGGTGGTGATGGGTGGAGCTGCTCACAAAACTCAAGGATGTGTCGAAGGAGCACCTGGGTCACAACATAGATGGCCACAAGATCGTGTTTCGGTACGATTTCCCGAAGAGGAAGTACATCTTCGAGCCGTTGATTGAGCTCTCGGATACAGAGATGGCAGACATCAACACCCTAAATAACGACCTCAGCCTTCATCTGGTCAAACCCTATTCGAGCGGTGCCCCGCCGATGACCCATGATGGTCTGCTATTGACCCTGGCAAAAAACCTGCAGTTCATATTTGAGAAGAATGAAGTGTGGTACCGCGCTGGACCTGGGGGTGACTGACAAACATGGTTGCCCCTATATAGGCCTCCCGCAGTCATTGACATAGAGGTTACCCACCCACCACACCCACCCACCTCACCCCCTTCTCCACTGTTGTGAAAAATGATGGAACAGTTCGAAAGCTCTACAATCAGAGATCATCCTTCCTCATCTACATAGATGAAGGTGTCTCCCTGACGAGGGTGGGTCACCAGATCGGGGTTACAGGTGGAAAGCTCATGCTGCATTGTCCATTCGATGAACCAGAAGAAGCTGTTAACCTCCAGGAGGGCATTCTATGGGTAGATGGTGTGTCACATGTCTCCAAATCCAAGGGTGCTGTTAAACTGCTTCAGCGAGTCGGACTCACTAGCCCGCAAACGACTCATATAGTCCTAGAGCTACGTTTCTTAGCTGGCGGCAGAGTGAAGCAGCTAGCCCCTACCCCTGAGGGGATGAAGATCACTATCGATCCGGATGGAACAGGGCTCGATCTGGCACAGATATTTCTTGAGGGGTTCACTCTGTTCAGTTTAACTCTTCATATATAGCCATGATTCCCATCATACTGCTCGTGCTGGCGTCTACAGCAGTGGCACAGGGCGCTGAGACTGTCATGATATTGGATGCCAAGTGGACCCACTTCCGGGATGACCCCCAGTACAATCCCTGGGTCGACCACTTGCGGAGAAACATTTACGACCGCTTTCACCAACGTGAAGAGATCGAGTCTGTCTGCCACTTCTATGGGGTGGAGAGGGTAGGACGTGGTTGTCTGCTGGAGACTCCTGCTCAGCACCAGATTCTCAGCATAACATGTGAACATGCCAGAGTCTGCCCTGGTTCAAATGCTAATCACTTTAGCATCCTCCCAGGTGAGCGTTGTCAAGGTAGATGGAAGCCACTATGGGTGGTCCCATCATGCCGATGCGACTCTGGCAGAGACTACGTGTTTGTCTGAGCCTACACAGAATAGAGAGAGAGAGGCTGGCCCTTCTGGTATGGTTGATCACAAGGCGATCAGTGGTGTATATCACTGTGAAGGCTTATCTCTAAATGGGCGTTCAGTCCCTGGTAGTAGTAGTGTCGGAATGATACTACCTCCCTCAACTGGCAGCCGTTCGGCGATCCGTGGTGGACCCCGTCTCAACAACCTATGCCCCAGGGATTGAGAGGGTGGTGGGGGCCACGGATCGCCGAACGGCGGCCAGTTGAGAGAGGTGGTATCATTTTAATTCCGACACTAATACTAGTCAGGACACTCGCCATTTAAAATTTAATAAAAGATAATAAGCTTGTTGTGCTTGCGACGAGTGCGCAAAGACAACAGTCCGGTCTCGCTATACAGATTTATGAGTAGAGTGTACCGCGGTAATGCAGTTATAATTCGCATAGCCTCATTTTGAATGGTTTCTAGTTTTTTCAGCATCCCGGTCCGAACACCCATCCCAACCAGATGGGAGTATGTCCTGTGGGATTTTATCCGGGGGGGGGGGGGATTATGTCCTGGGGGATTTTGTCCAGGGGGGAGTTATGTTCGGTGGGATTTTGTCTGGTGGAATTTTATCCGAGCACCATTATGATTTTGTCTGGTGGAATTTTATCCGAGCAGCATTATCCGAGTACGGTATTCTGGTTGAGGGATCCCCTGATCTGGATCATCAAAGGCAAGTTTTACAATCGATGAACGCGGATTCATCAGCTGATTGCTGTAGTCGCCGAGAGGAGTGCTGCTGAAAATATTCCTGACTATCTGCCCCGATGAACATCGGAAAATAATTGAGGAAGCGTTGTCTGCTGTCAATGGGAATCATTCAGTGCACACTGGCTTCTTCCAATGTATAGAAAGTAGCAATGGATGGTTTTAATGAAGTTTTCATCGAGTAATCAAAAGGGAAACATGGGAAGACGTCACAGTATTTGAAGAATATATGTGTCCTTGGTTGGTCGCTTTAGCAAAATGCTTCAGCGGTCAGTCCAGACGAATTATATGTGCTGTTCTTCGTCATAATTCTGCCAATGGTCAATGACATATTCTTTGCTCTAAATCGGCCAGATTATGTTCTTTCAGACGTCCTCTTTCTAGATAAATGAATACTTTGCCAATTGGTGTCAAGGCCATGGTGCATTTTCCATTCGCCGCAGGACACGAAGCTATGCCGGCTCGCCAATTGTTAACGTACTTGAAGAGACTGTTAATCAGGACGCTGCTTCGCCATCAACGTGAATTGTCGAATTTTCTAACGTGAATCAGCTTTTCGTAGATGGTGTGTAGGAATGACACAGATGAGTATGTCTATTACAGGGATCAATAGAATCAGTAACATTCAGTCAGGAGGAACCCGCTGGTAACCAATGGCCTTTCCATTTTTAGCTATGCCCCGCCCATCACTAGCTAAGCTCCACCCACACCTCGCCGTGTTGGGATTGATCGATCCCCGGATGCCATAGCTATCAATTTCCTGAAAACTATACAGGGAAGCCGTTGAATATTTTGTAACTAATTTGACTGGGTGTTGTTGCTGCCTATGGCAGCAACAGCGCCCAGTCAAATTAGTTTCAAAATATTCAACAGAATATTTATTAAACAGTAAAAGCAAACAATTTGTACAACAACGCATATACCGTCTCCAAATATGCGTTCGTGGCGTACTTATCGACGTCATTCATGACGTCATTCATTATGATGTCATACAACACACCACGCAGTTCATTATGACGTCATATGATGTGTGGGTACTCTGGAAAAGTGAATTGAAGAAAACGCGCAAAAGATATCAAGAGAAAGCCAACCAGACAAATTAACCCCTCTTGTGTCAACTTAACCCTTTAATGGTCAAACTGACCAAAAAGCAACTTTGCAGTGGTATTCAGCCATGGCTATTTGAGAGGCTTAGAGAAGAGTATTGTTTAATGTTTACCACTAGAATGACTAGATCGGTAGCAGAGCCAATCATTCTAGTGGTAAAAAAATTTTTAATACTCCTCTCGGCCTGCAGATAGACACCGGCTAAGTAAAAAACTATTTTTACAATTACCCCTTTAATGGTCAAGCCGGCGAAGACAATTCAGTGGTACATTTACAAAAATAGTCTTCTAGAATTAAAATATCTTGAAAAATATTGATCGGTCGCAAATGGATGAAATGGTGGACATCATTCGCTTGCCACGAATAAATGCATATAAAAGTGTAACTATTTCATTACATAACGTAGGTTTGTTGAAATCATACTTTCCCATTGTTTGTCAGTGTTCCCAAACCCATATTCATTTCCACTGTATTTCATATGGACGCTTTTTAACGTATTATCCGACAAAAACAACCCATTTTCGTAGACCATCCATGGAAATGTTATCGAGGTACCCCGCTTACCCTGATTACATATCCGAACGCCAGAGAGTATAATCGGATAACTGTATCACGTGGTACAAATTCTACTCCATTACTCCTGCTTCAAGCGAGAGTAAGTGTGCGCATGCGTACATAGGTAAAGCAAGAACGTACTACCTATGATCGGAGTACTTAGATGCCGAACTCAACCATAGTCTATATTTATCCTCCATGGACCATCAAAACACTTGACAGAAAAGATTAACGGAGACTGGTACCCGGTTCCAAATTTTCTGTAATAGTAATTCAATGGGGAATCGGGTACCAACGAACTATACTTAACTATCCAGCGTTCGGCTGGTCAAAGCAACTGCGTGTTCGACAGTAATCCAGCAAACTGACTATGGTTAGCGTATATCCAATCGAACGTGACCAATGCTTATAGTGAGCTAAATCTGGGAGATAATGTTGTAGCTATTGTCCTAGGGCCGCTTTCACAAAGATTCTTATCAAAACGTGAGATAGAAACCGTTAAGTTGAGCTAACTTTAAATGTTATTGTTGAAACTATGTTTTATGAAGGTCATAGTCAACATTGACCTTTGTTTCTACTCCCACTGGGAGCCAACAAATATAAAGCTATGTGATGACGTCATTGCATAAATATGGTAAGCGTGCTGCGAGCTGACCTCAAGAAAGCAGGACTTAGTACACTCAAATCAAGAATGGACTCGAGAAAGATACATATTTTAGCTGAGGACAAGACACAGTGGTCAAAAGCGAAGAAGAACTGATTGCAGCTGTATGATGTTTCTGCTGCTACTACTACTACTACTACTACTACTACTACTACTACTACTACTACTACTACTACTACTACTACTACTACTACTACTACTACTACTACTACTACTACTACTACTACTACTACTACTACTACTACTACTAATGCTGCTTTTTTTTGCTTTTTTAAAAATCCGACGCTGACACAGTCGGACACACTTCACGGAGGAACTCATTTAAAAAAAGGCTTGCAAACCCCGATAAAAAATCGGGTGAAATAGCAGGCTTTATTAATAGTATATGAATAACAATACAAACATAACATATCAACACAGCACATGCCTTGGAAGTTATTATTTTGCCTCAATGCTATGCCAAGGGATTCCATCACAATAACAAATAATAATGGCGATAGGGAACACCCCTGTCTAACACCACGTTCTAAGACAATTTCTCTGGATAATTGATTGTTCACTAAATAGCTACTCTTGATATCCGTATATAAAATCTTAACCCATTTAATAAAGTTTGAGCCTAACCCAAACGATTGCAAAGAATTAAAAAGAAAATCCCATTCCACACGGTCAAATGCCTTTTCGTTGTCCAAGGCAATCACAGCTGGAGGGATGCTATCCTTCTCTACAAATTGTATAAGGTCTCTTATTAACATGGTATTGGTTAAAATTGTCCTCCTAGGTACAGCACATATCTGCTCTGTTCCAATGATTTCTCCTAAAACACTACCTAGTTTCAATGTTAGTGCTCTGGATATTATTTTGTAGTCTACACATAGTAGAGAAATTGGTCTGTAATTCTGAATTAGACGTCTGTCATTTCCTTTATATATTAGCCTTACGTATGCCCTAGCCATAGTTGGTGGTAAATGGCCTTTCTCAAAAATTTCAGTGCCCAATTCTTCCATTATTGGACCTACAAGGTGCCAAAACGTTTGGTAAAATTCAACTGGAAGGCCATCACACCCCGGTGATTTTTCTAGTTTCATACCTTTAAGGGATTTAGTTAAATCTTCTAGTGCTAAGGGTTGATCACAAGATTCACTGCCTGTGTCTGACACCTTTTTGTCTATATTTGCTAGCAAATCCAATTTTGCATCTTCATCAATTCCCTCTGACTTGTACAATGACTCATAGTAATTGCATACAATAGTACTCATTTCATTGTTGGGAAAGACGGTTGAACTATCCGGCATGTTTAATGAGCACATCACCTTATCTATTGCCCGTGCTTTTTCTAATGTGCAGAAATATCGGGTTGGCTTTTCCCCTTCTGCGTGCATCTGGGCTCTTGCTCTAATTTTTGAACCCTCAAACTCATATTGTTCTATATCTCTTATTTTACTTTTAATTTTAACCAGTAATTCATAATAATTATCTTCACCATTATTTACTTTAGCATTAATTTTCATCAGTGATCGATGAAGTGTTTTCTTGCGTTTGCGTATTTCCCGTGCTTTTCTAATAGCATACTTTCGGGAAACATACTTTAAATCCAGTTTTACATCCTCCCACCATTGCAATGTGCTCTTATATGATGCCTTCCTATTAATCCAATGTTGCTAACAACTCTCTAAATTATTCTTATAAAATTCTTCTCCCAACAGTGGTGTGTTTAATTTCCAAAACCCAACCCCTTTTGCTACCCAATCAGCATTGGCAAAGGTTACACAAACCATGTTATGATCTGAGAATGCGACTGGCTTAATATTAACATCTCTCCAGTACCCTGTTAACAAACTATTCACATAAATTCTGTCGATCCTTAAACCAAGTTTACCATCTGCCGAAAAACATGTAAGATCTTTACCATGAGGTGTTGATATTCTATAGGTGTCAACTAAATTTTCATTATCACATATTTCTTTTAAGACTCTATGTGATGTATCAGTATAAGTTGAAGTTGCATTCCTGTCATTTTCTTTGTCTACGACACAATTAAAGTCACCACCCAATACTAAGTTTTCAGTGATGTTACCTAGTGCTGTTGTAGACATCTTATTAAAAAAATTACGACGTAGTTGATGGTGCATATATACACAGCTCACCGAGCGACCATTTGCACCTGATACTGAAGAGATTATATTTACATAGGCTGAACAACGAGGGAGTATAACAATTGCTACGCCTGCACTATTATCCTGAGATAACGAATAGAATATTCTGGATCCAGAAATCTTTTCTAAATTATCGTATGATTCTGACTTCTGAATTTTTGTTTCCTGTATCAAAGCAATGTCAATCTGCTCATTTTTCAGAGTCTCTAGTAAGTGGCGTTGCTTTATGTCACTATTTAAGCCTCTACAATTGAGTGTGCAAATTAGCATAAAAAGTAATAAAATGATGTGTTTAACCGACATTATTAAGCTAACTAGACTTTGGTTTTTCGACCCTCTCTTAGACCATTTACCTATTTTACTCGCAAACGCTGCACTACTTAGCTCAACTTTTTCCAAATGCCTTATTTTAATATATCTGAATCATGACGCAGATGCCTATATTTAACCCCTTTTGCCATCACCTATGGAACTAACACCCCTCCTGCCTCTGACCTGTGCATGACCATTTCATCGGGTGATTTAGAACTCCGTGTTTGAATGGATATATCGGATTCAGCGACTGACATATTATCGTCTTCTATATCACTTTCCTCTATTTCTGATTCAGAACTCTCTCCATCTTTGTGTCGCTTTGTTCCACTCAATCGATCCGAGACACCAATTACTTTCTCTATATTATTTAAATCGTCTAGATTGAGTGTACTCAGTGGAAAATCAAAGTTAGTTTCAGTATCTTGCGACCTGAATTTTACTTGTCCTAAATTAAAACTCTCTTCCAGATGGTATTGATCATCATCTTCAACTTGTGTGGAATTGGCCTCTCTGACATCAGACTTGGATTGACTTGTTACTGGAGTAAGACTTAGCCCGTCATCTAGAACCTCTATTTCATCGCCTGCAACTACAGAGATTGGATTCTTAGTTTTTTCACCATGCTTCTCATTAACATGGACTTCAGCTACAATCTCAGCAACTACTGGTTCGATGACATTTTCTTTAGCAACGTGCTTGCCATTAACATGGATTTCAGCTACAATCTCAGCAGCTACCGGTTCCATGACATTCTCTTTAGAGACAACTTGCTCTGCACTTTTATCAGCACCCTTTTTGACATATTTGTTCTGCGGGCATCGCCACTTAAAATGATCAGATGGTCCACAAACTAGACATTTGTTTTTGTTAGGGCAATCTGTTGCAAGATGTTCTGTGCTTAAGCAGATTCTACACTCTTTGATTTGCCCCCTGTACCATAATGCCAAGATAAATCGATCATCTATCGTGACCTTACTTGGGAGAGGTTGTTCTACCTTTTCGAACCAAATTCTTCTGATGCCATTTTCTAAGGTTCGATCAAATGGATAGGTCTCATGTTCTACTCTGTCCACTTTGCCATACTTGATCAATTCATTGATAACCCGTTCATCTGGGATCTCTAATGGAACCTTCATCTTGACTAACAGACGATCAGAATCTATTTCCTCCACATTACACACCTCACCCTTCACGACAAGGACCTCGTCGAGCAACTTTTCCTTCACACTTTCATTAACTACGGTGACATTCCATACAGATTTGGAAACGTTAATGAGGCCTTGAAGGACCCGTGGCCCTGCCCCAACTACATCCTTCAACCCATGATACACCTCAATTGCTGAAACACCCCAAGCCTTTGTCATGATTTTAAGACTCAGGGTACGCGTATAGGAGGTTGCCATGGTGTTTTAATAAAAGAGGAAACCCATACTACTAAAATATATACGGGGTAATACAAATATATAATACCAAGACGTCAGGGAATGAGCTAAACACTAAACAAATAGTGTGCCCTTTTGAACCCCTGACACCTACCAACAAATATACGAATAGATAGTACAGTCGTATATTTGTTAGTTTGAACCACTTTCTAAGTGGTTCACTAACACCTAACCGATTAAAGTGGTTTCCTAATGCACACTAACATATTACTGTCATATATTTGTTAGTTTGTTCGAGTTGACCGGGAATAGCCAGCTTACTAAAAAGATTTATAAAATCAAAGTACTAGGCTTGCGCTTACAAATGACAAAGGAATTAAATCCACTCACTCAAGCGATCTTGCCAAATATAATGCGCTAGCCAACGAACTATAGAAATAACATACTGGCGCGGGGAGAAAAGTATTGCATTGACCACAGTAAGAGGAGACCTATTAAATGGCTGAAACCGCCAGCTAAGAGGAGTGCCTTTAGAAAATGGAGACACAAAATGCACTCCAACCAAGACAAGAATTTACAAATTAAACAAAGTTTGAAAGGAAATACTAATACGAAATATATGTATAAAATTTATCTACAAAATCGCGCTAGAAACCAGCAAATTCGGGCAGCAATTGCAGAGCTAAATAAACGCGTGCGTTCACTTCAACTACTACTACTACTACTTTTTTTTTTCTTTTTTTTGGATGACACGATCAACGGATCGTGCGGAAAACCTTTAATATCCAAAAATATATAAAAGGCTGACAAAACTATACAATACACTAACACTGAACAGACGTCAAAGGCAAAACAACTTTCAAAAATTCGCCAGTCTTACCGTCATAAATCATATCATACAAAATATATGCGCAATAAAAATATATACTGCCGTAATACAATAAACGCCATACATACATTATTATGAGCAGTTTCTGAACAGGCCCGGGTAATTGATTTTGTAGCCGACAAAACGCGAGTATTTAAACGCAAACGTTTTGTCAGCAGTACAGCGAACAATAGCAAATATCGCCTCTGCAAATTAATCTTTCTCTTTACTTGGCGAGAACTTTTCTGAAAATTCCCGTGATCGCTTGCGGCCTGAGTAAACAATAACAAACACCGCTGCTATTTTGAAAAAATGATCTGTGTTTACATAGAGATACTGATTCCAATATTACCCCGGGTCGTTTGCAATTCAAACAATACAATGATCTTAATTTAATACTGGCCATTAAAAACATCCGAAATGACTGGAAGCAGCAGTCAGATAAGGCAGCAACCGCCTCCAATCAAGGGATGCCCGTATTTAAGCGTTAATATATAAACATTAAAAATCTATTCTTAAAAATGTTACACAAAATGATACAGATGGAATTTAAAACATTACAACATTACATTATTTCCATACTCAGCAAACTAAGGACATTTTTAATCATCATGGTGACGCTTTAAAACCATTCTATGGCGAAGTAGACCAAAACCCTGTCTCTTCAGTGGTATTGAGGAATGTTAATTTCGATTTGGAGGCCAAGAGAAGACCATTTTTGAAAACTTACCAGTTGAATGACTGCATCGACAACCGAGCCAGCCACTCCAGTGCTAAATTTCCAAAATATTCTTCTCTCAGCCCGCAAATGGTCACTCAATCAGCAAATATTTTGACATTCCTTAACAAATGCTGCCATTAAAGGGCTAATAGTCAGATTTTCTTTTTCAACTAATATTAATTTAAACTCCTTTGGTACTTCAATACAGGATCTGTGGTGTTCATAAATTAAAAATTATCCAGTTCATAGGTAATAATTCTACTAAGTTGGTTACACACCATGTATATTTAAACCTTTCAATATTCCCTTTCTTCATCAACCGAAAAAGTTCTCCTTGGAGGAAAATTAGCATACTGGCGCGAAAAATCGCTTTCAATGAAACTAAGCTGTTCATGTTATCATGGCCCAGTACCTTAGCACATCTATATTTCCAAATTGTCCAAACCGTCATTGTAACAAGACAAATTAGAACATCTTGCAGGCTGTTTGTAAGATGCATTTGTACATGTTTAAAATCTCTAAATAAAATAATATTAGCTGTCAATTTCATGTGACTGATCCCGAAATCCTTTAAAACTGTCTCTATGTGATTTCAGAACTCAAGAATGACTGAGCATTTAAGGAATAAGTGCTCGATTGTTTCCTCCTGCGATTCACAAAGAGGGCATCGATTACTGGTTGTGACGTGACATTTTTGTAATAGATGACCAACCCAAAGTCTGCGATGGAGAAGTCGCCAAGCTACATCCTTTGCTTTACATGGTATAGAGGGCAGGTGTAAATTTTTCCAGACAGTTTTCCATTCAAAGGGTTTATAACATGTGTCATTCCAAACAGCAACAGCTTTTGGTGTTTTAGCGTGTTTTTGTATCAAAACTGTATACCAGTCATGGGAACTCATATGACATTTGAATACATTTTCATCGTAAAGCAAGATGGGTGGAGCTATTTCCTGTTTGCTAGTGGAATTTTGTAATTTAAACCAATCCGGAGGAACTGCCTTCCTAATATGAATTAATAATCTCTGAGCGTCGATGGTTCTCAGCTTACATTTCTCTGATAGGGTCTGCCTGGAAACCCACGCTCGGGAATCAAGCGTAATCACATCTGCTAAGTGCTGGATCCCATTAGGTGCCAATGATGGGAAATAAAGAGCTCTATTGGACAGGGTAATGTTATGATTTCCCCCGCAATTGTTGGTTTAAAGCATCTCCCCATGTCAATGGCGATTGAGTGGTTTTAGAAAACATACTTAATTCCTTGCGTAAGTCCTGATATATCCCAGGAATCCTCCGGATATTTGGGGGTGGCGTATTTGAAAAGAAGATACTTGCAACTGGAAATGGCCCTATGTAACTTTGGAGTAATTTGCGTGAAACGGTTGTCCAAGGCGAATCTTCATAAAGTAATTCATAAAGAAATTTCAGTTTTAAAGACGCACATTTTGTTGGTATGTGAACTAAATCTAACCCGCCATTTTGTTTTTTGTTCACACACACAGCCTGTGATACAAGGTTAGTTTTATCTTTCCATAAATATGCAAGAATTAATTGACTAATTTCAGTTTCTACATATTTTGGCATATGTACAACTGAGGCTGTATACCACAGCCCGGACATTGCCAAATTATTAATGACAAAGGTTCTTCCAAAAATTGACAAATGACGCCGCCTCCTACCTGCTAGAATATGTTTCACTTTAGTAAGGCGATATGTCCAGTTCATTGAGGGATCCATTTTCCTATTGAAGCAAATTCCTAACACTTTAATATTGTTGTCTGACCACTTTATTCCCATGACGTCATCATTTCGGAAATTCCACTCACCAAGAAACAAACCAACTGATTTATCCTTATTTATTTTTAGGCCAGATGCTTTCTTAAATTCAACCAGTGTCCTTTCGAGGCGACTAAAATCATAATTATCTCCTATGAATACTGTGGTATCATCAGAATATTGTGAAACCTTCAAGGGTCTTACAATACCTGGTATGACAATTCCTTTGAATGTTTTATCTTCACGTATTGTTGCCCCAAATGACTCCATGGCAAGCACAAATAACAAGGGTGACAATGAACATCCCTGTCGAACACCACGCTTCAAAATTACAGGGTCAGTTAAATGATTATTGACCAAATATCGACTACTTATATTAGTATACAATATCTTGACCCATTTAATAAAATTTTTCCCTAAGCCAATACAACGTAAAGACTTAAAAAGAAAATCCCACTCTAGACGATCAAATGCCTTTTCATTATCAAGGCTAATGATTGCTGCTGGTATTTTGTCTTTCTCCACTAAATTAATTAAATCCCGTATAAGAAAGACGTTTGTTAAAATGCTTCTGCCTGGAATACCACAGGTCTGATCAGCGTCAATCACTTCCTCCAAAACTCTGCTTAGTTTTAGTGATAGAGCTCTAGAAATTATTTTATAATCCACGCACAGCAGAGATATTGGTCGGTAATTTCTCAAATCTTCCCTTTCACCTTTCTTATAAAGTATTCGAACGTATGCCTGAGACATGGAAGGTGGAAGGTTGCCAATTTCCAAAATTTCATGTACGACCTGCAGCAATGATGGCCCTAGTATACTCCAGAATGTGCTATAAAATTCTGCTGTCAGGCCATCACATCCAGGAGTTTTGCCTGCTTTCATACCATGTAAGGATTCAGTTAAATCTTGTAATGTTAAACATTGATCACACATTACACGGCATGAATCCGGCAACGTTTTCTTGATGTTACCTAAAACATTTGCAGCTGCTGCAGCATCACATCCTTCAGATGAATAGAGACATTGATAAAAATGATGAACAGCTCTTGTTATATCAGCTGTTGAATCAAGATTTACACCATCATTTGATTTTACACGTCTAATAATCTTTCCTATGCCCCTATCTTTTTCCAAACTGCAGAAAAACTTTGTGGGTTTTTCACCCTCAGCCTGCATCTGAGCTCGTGACCGAATTTTTGCACCTTCAAACATATACTTATCTAACTCATTTATTTTGTTCTTTGTTTGAATTAAAAGGTCGCTATAGCCTTCTTCTCCATTATTTACTTTATTGGAGGTTCGTAATAAAAGTTTATCCAACGCTTTCCTGTGCCTTCGTCTATCTCGTGCTAATTTATTAGCATACTGCCGTGAAATGTGAGCCAGATTATTTTTACCCTCCTCCCACCATTGAATCAAATTTTCATGAGTCCTTTTTCCCGAGCCAATAATGCCAAAAGTGTTGGATAAGCTGATAATATTTAGCATCGTGAAGGAGTGAGTTATTAAATTTCCAATATCCATTCCCTTGCTTAATCCAGTCAGCATTATCTAAGGTAATACACAGCATATTGTGATCCGAGCATGCTACAGGTACAGTTTTTGTCTGAGTTAGTTTACCTTTAGACGACTCCTGTAAATAAATCCTGTCTATTCTTGATGCAACATGCTCATCACGTGGATACCAAGTGAATTGTTTTCCATCAGGATTCAACAGCCGATAACTGTCGAATAAGCATTCTCGATCACATAGCTGGTTCAACTCCTTGTGGGATGTGTCAGCATAAATAGCTGAAGACCGTCTATCTTTATTTGCATCTAAAATACAGTTAAAATCTCCTCCTAGTACTAAATTTTCCGTCCCTTCATGTATAATTGTCGATAATTCTTTTAGAAAAGCATGCCGAGGACCATGTAAAGTTGGTGCATAAATACACATAATATTTAAAACTGAATCAGAAAGATTCACTGATATTTTCACCCAACGCCCATTTGTATCAGTTGATGATGATACGACATTAGCATATTTAAGGCACCTAGGGAGAATAAGAATAGCAACTCCTGCACTATTGTCTGTTGATAACGAAAAGTACAATTCGCCTTTGAAGAACTGTTTAAATGAATTATAAACTTCAGGATTGTGAATTTTAGTTTCCTGAAGTAATGCTATGTCTGTCTTTTGCTTTTCAAGTTCTTCCAACAAAGACCTTTGCTTTAATTCTGTATTCAAACCCCTACAATTTAAGGTGCTAATGATCATAATAAGTAGGGTAATATACAACCCCGCTACAATGGCAAATCTAATTGGATTTTGGTTTTTTACTGCCATTCTTTCGTTTTTTAGCCCATTTACCCAGCTTACTGTTAAAATCATGATTATTCAGCTGAACAATTTCCAAATGTCCGTACTTGGAAGCATCAGAATCACACCTTAGATGTCTGTAGTGTACCCCTTTCGCTGTTATATAGGGCACGAGCGTTTCACCATCATCCGAATGATACATGACCATTTCATTGGTCGTATGTGAAGTGACTGAGTATTCTGACCCAGCCAATGACATATTGTCATCCTCAATATCCTCTTCCTCCACCTCACTCTCAGATCCAGAATCAATTTGGTGACGTTTGATTCCTCCAACGCCATTATTAATAGGGGTATCCATAGCATGCATCATTGAAATACCTCCACCTATTGCGCCTTTCTCAAGGCTGTGGTTAATGCTACTTATGCCCGAGATTTGACTTAAAGGAAGTGGGGGGGGGGGGGGAAATCTTCGTCTTCCGTCAATTGTGACATAAATTTATTTTGCCCACATCCCAAACTCTCTGACTGAGTAAACTCAATGTCACTCAGATTCTCGCCATCAATTGGTTGACTTTCGCTAGCATCAACTGGAGTTAAACCAATCCCTTCTTCTAAAATTTCTATTTCATCATTAGGCTCAGTTCTTGCTACCGCAGCACACGACGTTAATGGCAAATGCACATCAGCTACAACTGGAATTGGCGCTGTAACTGGTGATGAAATTTCCTTATCCCGTATCAGCACAGAGGGCTTTTCAACTGATCCACGCTTTGAGGTTGCTTTGGTGCAGTGGAATTGGCCATCTTATTAGGGCATCGCCATTTAAAATGCTCAGTAGAACCGCATATAAGGCACTTGTTTTTCTGTGGACAATCTCCTGCTAGATGGGTAGTACTTGAACAAATGCGGCATTACTTAACTTGTCCCCTGTACCATAAGGGAAGGATGAAAATTCCATCAATGGGCAATTTATTAGGTAACGGTGTATCCACTTTATCGAAATAAACTAGCCTAACTCCAGTCTCTATCGTCCTGTCAAATCGATACGTCTCTCTCTCCACCTTCAGAATCTTCCCATACTGGCTGAGCTCAGATATTAGCCGCTCATTAGGGATCTCCAAAGGCGCTTTAATCTTCACCACCAGTTTATCGCTTTCAATTTCTTCAACTCCACAAACCTCTCCCTTAACAGTCAAATCATTTGCTAATAGCTTCTCCTTTGCCTGTTCATTGGCCAAAGTGATGTTCCATATATTACGAGTAATATTAATAAGGCCCTTTAACACCATAGGTCCAGCGCCGACGATATCTTTTAAGCCATGATAAACGTCTATGGCTGATACGTCCCACCCTCTTGTGGTTATTTTCAAACTTAACGTCCGTTTATATTTAGCTGACATTTCTAATGATGTTATAACAGCAGCGCGCCAGACCACCTTTAAAACCGCGCATTTGCATGTAGGTCACACTAACACAGGTGAACGAAAAGCCGCCTATACAAACAGGCCAGGCTAATGCAGTTCTCAAAGGCAACCAACATAAAAGGCGCTTTTAACGGCGTGAAAGGAGGCGGACAAGCGCAACTAAAGGAGGACAAACAGCTGGACAAACAAGGCCGAAACAGCAGCGACAGCCAACAATGGCTAGCGCTTTAAAACAAGCGAGCAACAAGCTTGAAATACTTCGCTGCAAAATACGACCTTCAACATCAAAATCTCCCCAAATAAATACAACAAAATCAACGTATATACACTTATAAAGAACCAAGACAAAAATAAAGCATATAGGTGTAATAGAATGCGTCTTAAATCGACGTTAATAGCAGAGCCAAAGCAGTACGACTTCAATGACTACTACTACTACTACTACTACACTACTACTAGTACTACTACGACTACTACTACCACCACTACTACTACTACTACTACTACTACTACTACTACTACTACTTTTACAGTGTCAATAGCAAAGAAAGTGATGTACATTTTTCAACAATTTTACGACCACATCTTCCATGAAAAACACCAGTTTATCTCTTTAATTTAATTTGAAAAGTTTAAATTTTTAACATCCTAGTAAGGGTTTAATGGGTTTCTAAGAATAACGCAAAGTCCAAGCTGATCTCCGCTCAAATCGACCAATTGTATGTATGATTACTGTATTCTGTGACTGTAGTAGTAGAAACATCCTACAGCTGCAATCAGTCCTTCTTCGCTTTTGCCCACTGTGTCTTGTCCTCAGCCGAAATCCTTAGCTTCCTCAGGTCCATTCTTCACTTGAGTGTACCGAGTCCTGCCTTCTTTGGCTGTTACAGTTATACAGCATCAAGGATACGCAGGTTGCATTGTATAAACGTAGCCTCTTTATCAAGGGCATCTTTGATCTACGAAGAAGGACTGGAAAGCTATGTTCCCCATGACGCAGCGTGCAGAAATGTCAGCAGTATTGCAAAGCAGTGAGCCCAGGATTTTACTTTTCCTCCATGGTTCGCCGCCACGAAGTTGGTCGTCATTTTCCATTATTTCATGCTTTGTCGATAGGTATATTTGGATTCATTCATAAAGAGATTCTCAATTTTTAGCTTGCTTGCAGCTATTGGGAGAAGTTCGTCAAGGGGTTTCTTTTCCTCGTCTATGAAGTCCCAATCGTCGGCATATTCCATCTCTAGCGGCATGCCCAGTATTGACACTGGGGGGGGGGGGGGGTCGTGTGGATCTTTCCCGCACAGATTTCAATGCGGCAGCAAGGTAGCAGGTGAAAAGCACCGGAGATAGACTATCTCCCTGTGGGGAGACCGATTGATGTCTCAAACTCTACAGGCTTCACTGACTCGTACTCTCAGCTTGGTGTCTGCAAGCAGTAGTCTCACTAGTCGTAGCTCATCTTCATTGCAACTGGCCTGGCGTAGTACATCTAGGATCTTTGAGCGTGTAATTGTGTCGATGGCTCGTGACATGTCAATGCCCATTTTGTGGAAGTCCCATTGTTTGGACATGACTACCGACACGAGCATGCGTTGAGCCCATGTAATATCTGCACAGCTGCATCCACGTTTGAAGCCACTTTGACATGATCCCGTGAAGTAATCGATCTTTTCTCAGATGTGACATAGAGTAACATTGGATATGATTTTCCATATGCTGTTGAGGAGCACAATGGGCCGCAGATTGGCTGGGGGCCCATGCGGCTTCTTGGGCTTGGGTAGTGCGATAAGGGTGCCTTGGCCTACAGCGTCGATGGGAAGGTGATGCATAAAAGCTGAATGGATTAGGTGCGTGATCGGTTTTGAGATAATGTCACTTGCATATTTGAATAGTTCATTGCTCATGCCATCAGGTCCAGATGCACATCCATTTTTCAGGGCTTTAAGTGCATTCTCAACTTCTGATGTTTTAATTGGTGTTAGTAATGGCCTGGGGTCTCCTGAGAACGGGTGCAAGGGCTCATCATCGTTGTCAGTGAACTGTTCCTTGAGCCGTTCTCGGATCGCCTCGGCTTTTCCCTGGTCAGTCCCGATAAAGTGTCCTTCAGAGCTGTATACAGTGAGTGGCGGTGTGTAGTCAGTAACTCTCAGGGTTCGGGCTGCCCGAAACATTTTGTGACAGTCATCCGTGGCAGTGATTTCATCTGCTATGGAGTCTGCCTGTTGAATAGCAAGATCTTTTACGCATTCGCTAATGGGCCGCAGAATAATATTGCGCTCCTGACGTAGTTTGGTGCGGTCTTCACTTTGGCCACTTTGATAGATGCGCAGCCGTAACACTTTCTGCTCCATTGACAGTTTTACTACTAGAGGGTGGTCAGTATACATAGTTTGGTTGTTTTTAAGAACACCTATGGTGCTGGTAGCGGATGATTCCATAGAATTCAGTATTTTGGTTAGGGCTTCGTTTGGATCAGAGCTGACATCGATGTTAGCTATCTGTTCCCCGAGGGTTTTTTGTATGACATTTGAGTGTCAGTGTCGCTGATGAGCTTGGGTAGGTTGTAGGTGACTCTACCCTCTTGCCTGGTATGGTGTTTACATATTAGGTAGAAAACGATCAATTAGTTTAAACAATCTTGAATCTACATGACGGACGGATGTATTGTTTCCTGCCAAATCTACTTTAAATATGCCTTATAGTTCTTAAACAGATATTGTTTAAAACTCCCCATTCTTTTCAACAACTACAAGAGCGAATGCTTGTGGGGGCAGTGGTAATGATTGTGCAGGCGAGGGCCTTAGACTAATAAAAGGAAATGACGATTACAAGTAATGATAAAAAATGTGCTAACGATAATGATGACAATAATGTTGAAATTAATAATAATGATTAAGTATTTATATTATAATGATAATTAATTTCCACTATGTCCGCAAAATATTGTAAAATCGTGTTCCCCATATGGCATGTATGATATGACCTGGGTGTGAATAAAAGTTCAAAGTTCAAGTAATATATATATATATATATATATATATATATATATATATATATATATATATATATATATATATATATATATATATATATATATATATATATATATATATATATATATATATTCATTCGACAATGGCAATGGTGGGAATAAGGACGACGACGACGACGACGACGACGACGACGACGGCGGTTCCTAAACAATAATAATAATAATAATAATAATAATAATAATAATAATAATAATAATAATAATAATAATGGACGATTATTTGATTACCTATAAACTATATAGTGTATATTAGTTATTTAATATCTTTTCCCTCACGTATCAATGTAAAATTGATCTGAGTGTAATAAAGTTCATTTCAATTCAATTCAATTTAGCATTTGTATCGTATATACTACTTTTTATAATAACCGAATGAACAAAGCAAGTATGTATTGTATGCATATCTTCGTGTATATATATATAATAGCCTACATGAGTTAATCTGTCCCATTAACCATTAACCATGCGTTGTTAGGGTGTCTAAATTCGTACGTAATTAATACACGCTGCTCATTATTGATCTATAATTAAACATCGTTTAATCATGCCAAAAATTATGAAAGGCTTTGTGTCCCGAGGACCGTGTATATACAGCACATCTCATTAATAATATTAACATGTTTCCCAAACAAACAAAAAATAGAATCACGTTATATAGTTAGTAACAAATGTTCTGTTGAATATTTTGAACATAATTGGATTGGAAGACATTGCTGCCTTAGGCAGCAATGTCTTCCAATCGAATTAAGTTCGAAATATTCAACAGTATATTTTATTTTAATATTGGAAACATTTAAAGTTAATTATGAGCTGTATTGTATATAGGATTTACAGTATAATCTGTCTATAAAGGACACTATATAGATGGTTAAAACGTGGTCCTTATAGACGCGGGTGGTCGCTTAACGTAACTCCATGACCGTGGCAAATAGTTCTTCCTGGTCGAAATGGCGTAGCCTCAGTATTTTTGGATGATCTTAAAAAGCCGCCATTTATATATGGAGGGATGAACGGAGGGAGGGCGAGCGGGAGGAAGCAAAGGATGGAGAGGGAAACCTATGGCAATGGTCCTATATATAACACGCACGCACTCATGCACACACGCACGCACGTTCGCGCGCATGCACGCACGCATGCTCCCACACACTTGGGCCCGCGCTCATCCCTCCCTTCATCCAGCCCAACCCCAGCATTTCTCTTCGTATCCTTCCCACGATCCCTCTATCATCCCACCCTCACACTTCCTCTCTCCTTCACCACACCCCACACCCACATCCCCTGCCCTCAGGTCCTTCCTCCCCATCCACTCCCTCCCCCCCCCCCACCTTCCCCTCGCTCTGTGCCTCGCTCCCTCTCTCCCCTTCTCCATCCCCAATTCCCTCGCTCCCTCTCTCTGCAGTTCATATATATATATATATATATATATATATATATATATATATATATATATATATATATATATATATATATATATATATATATATATATATATATATATATATATATATATATATATATATATTTGTTTTGTTGGGGTTTTTTGGGGGGGTTTTTTTTTCTGTAAAATTTTCCACAATGACAACACAATTTGCTTTAAGATGAGATTCACTCGTTTGCTTTTATAAGATACTCAAGGGGCTGTGGCACTCACCCGGAACGTAATCCTACCAGCCCAAGGTCGTCTTAGTTGAAATCAGCCATGCAAGCGGATGAGAAATAATCCGCTAAATAATTTCCCGGACATATTAGGAATTCCAAGATGGCCGGCGAAAAAATTATCCAACCACATATCTGCATCAAATTTCTGAAGCTCACCACCATAGGGTCTTTTGAGCCGAGTTTGATTAAACTTTACCCAGCAGTTAATGAGCATATTAACCGTTTAACACTGATATCAACCAAAAAACCGGCTTCCGCTGTGGTCTTGAGAAATGTCCATTTGCAGACCAAGAAAAGATAATTTTTGAAAATTTTCAACTGGAATGACTGACTCGATAAACGAGCCAGTCATTCCAGTGGTAAGTTTTCAAAATTAGTATTGCTCTGCAAATTGACATTTTCTATGAGAAAATTGAAATTTTCTTGAACAAATTTCAGGGTTAAAAAATTAAACGAGTTCCTAGATAAAAACGAAGATGGCCACCAAAACGTTCGGAAGCCGAGAACCATAGGATCCGAACAAGTTTGTTTAAATTCAGTTTAAAGGTGAGTAATTTTCTTGCATGTGAGGTCTCGTATTCATTTTTGATCAATTCAAAATGCCACCATGCTAAATTCATTCAAGTTAAAGGTGCACATTTATAGCAAATTTACTGAAAATAAAATTGTTTAAATTATATAATTTTAGAGGCTTAAACAGTGATCCTATATGTAATGAAACGAAATAAATCTTAACATATGATGATTTAATTCCATATAAATTAATAAAACTTTTTAAGTTGCGAAATTGAAATAGATGTACGAGCCTGTGTGATGTCCAAGCCTTCCATATAGTTCCGATGCTTTACGGAAACACCCGAGCATGCACGAGCATCATCGGTTGAGGTCCGGCAATCAACCTGTGTGGACATACATATATTGACGCCGTGTCTAACCAATCTAGTATTAATATTAAACCAGTTTATAGCATAATTAGTAGTTAATAAATATAGTAAGATACAAACCAAGGTGTTGAGTAATAAGCAAGGACATAGAGACACAACATAGCCGCTATTTCAATTTTGCAACTTAAAAAAATATATTAATTTATATGGAATGAAATCATTATATATTAAGATTTATTTCGTTTAATTGCATATAGACACATAATTTAAGCCTATAAAAGAATAGAATTTTAATAATTTTATTTTCAAGCATTCTGCCGTGAATATGCACCTTTAAATGTGGCTAAAATGTTGTTATTTTAAAGAAGAAACGTGTTGAATGATTTCAGAACAAATTACCCAACATGGTCACAGAAAAAAATTTCAAGCAACTTTCTTTACACACGTTCAGAAGCCTACAACCACCGGGCCCTTTCATCCAAGTTTGGCATACATCAGGCTAAGGTTACTGTGAAGTCTTGTTTTAAGCGACTAAAATTTTGGAAATTCCAAGATGGCCAGCGGAGAAATTACCCAAACCATTTGCTGTATATGAGTTTGAAGGTCTACTGTCATATGGCCATTTGAGCCACGTTTGATTGAAACAGGCCCAGTGGTTAATGAATAGTCGTCTTTTAAAACAAAAGTTGAAATTTGGAAAATCCTAAATGGCCAAAGAAACAAATATACGAATCAAATTTCTATCTATACGTCTATAGAGGCCCATGAGTATAGCGTCCTTACAGCTAGGTTTGGTTGAAATGAGGCCAACAGTAAATGAGAAGTAGTCCTTTAACTGATTTTCCATAAATTTTTGGGGAAATCCAAGATAACCAGCAGAAAAGTTGACCAATCAAACTTCTGTACACTAGGTCAGCGGTCTACCACTATATGGCCATTCCAGCCATAATTTGGTTGAAATCGGCGAATCGATCAATGGGAGTAATATTTTTTCCAAATTTCCAATTTTTGGTTAGAAGTGTTGAAGCTGCTAACCTTAGGATCACTCAATCCATGTTGCGATGAAACTGGAAAAATTGAGCAATCAATTCTCGGTATACAACTTCGATAGCCTATGACGAAAGGATGCTTCCAGCCGTGTCTATGGTTGCAATCGACCAATCGGTTAATGAGCAGTAGTCTCTTTATCAACTTCCAATAAATTTCCAGAAAATCTAAGACGGCTGCCGGGAGAATTGACCAATCAGAATTGTGTATATAAGCTTAGTAGTCTACCGCCATAGGGGCATTGCAACCATGTTTGGTTGAAATCTGGATTGCGGTTAATGGCAGTAGTCATGTTAGCATAAATTCTCGCAAAATCCAAGATAGCCACGAGAAGAATTTGGCAATCAGATTTCTGTATGCAAGTTGAGAAGCCTGTGACAATAGGATCCGTCCGGCAGTGGTTGGTTGGCATCGGCCGATTTCCCATAAATTTTCGGAAAATCCAAGATGGCCGTCGAAAAACATGGAACGATTAAAATTCTGTCTAGGCCAACATTTGCATATATTTGGACATCTACTACCATCGGATCATTCCATCGAAGTTTGGTTGAAATCGGCTGAGTGGTTAATAAGGAGTAGCCAAATCATTTAAGGTAAGTCACAAATGTGTATTCTAGGCTGTCGTTTCAAGAGATGTGGGTACACAGTAATAAATCTTGTGGGAAAGGTTGCCACTGCGGTCCTGAAGATGCATGATAAATTTGGAGGCAAAGGCTCAAAGGTCAACGCCACGTCCAGAAAGGATTATTTTGAAAACTTTTCAGACAGGAGTTTTCAAAATAGACCAGCCCTGCGTGGACGGTTGTTCACACTGTCCTGGAGATGTGTGAGAAATTTAGAGTCCAAAAGTCAAAGGTCAAGACCATGGCTCCCACATTAAAAACGAATATTGTGACGAATATTTTTAAAACTATGTCTGAAAGACGCACTTTCTCGAAAAATCTGGAGAGATCTTGTCCTGACTTGGATGGAAGGTTGTCCGTGGGGTACGGAAGATCTGTGATAAATTTAGGGTCAAATTCTCTAATATCCTGGTCAGTGACAATTAAAAATTCTCCATAACATGAATAACACAAGAACTGCATACGTTTCTGCTGGTTTAGGTACGAGGAGCTGTGGCTTGTCGCGTTAGGCAGGTGGTCGGGAAGGTAGCCGCTCAATAAGCTGTGATGTTCCTTTGTTAGTTAGTTAGTTTGTTTATCAGTCAGTCACAAATGCTTACTCCTGGTTGTCGTTTCAAGTATTTTCCATACACAGCAATCAAACTTGGGTGTATGTATGTATTGTAGGCTTAAGGTATGGAGCGTAAGAAAAGTAGGTCAGTGTGATCTCGGAGTAACCTACTAATCACACTTCACCCGAGCTATCGAGATTCTATTGCCATTTTTATTGTGCCAGTAACAAAGGAACTGGTGTACATTTTAAACAAGTTTGGTGGGCGATGCTGCTGTCTATGACAGCAACATCTTCCACAAAATGTGTTTAAAAATTCACACCAGTTCATCTTTTAATTTAATTTGAAAATTACAAATTTTGACACCAGAGTGGTAAGAGTTAATTCGGTTTTTATATGACAAAGTTTGTACTAAATAAATGAACTCCTCGATTATATCTATGACAACCAATTTTTATTACGTGGCCATCTGTTTCATTGACCACTTTGAAATGATCCATAAAGTGGTCGTTATAGGCAGGTTATTGTATACTTTAATGAACTGTGCTAAATAAATGAACTGTAGGCCTACATTTTACGGAATGGAAATAACGGCATTGCCTCTATACTGTAATAGTTTGTCTGACATACGACCTGTCTGTCAGATCCTGTACTATCCTTGACAGAAGCTAAATCCATTACTACCCAAAATGATCAGACATATAATCAAGTCTAAGGAGTTCCGAAGAAGAAAGATGACCCCTCCTCGCCGGTCTCCTCCTCATGTACCAACTTTATTGGGAAACTAAGTCTTCAAGGATTGCGGGCTGTAATCCGCATACAGAGGCAACTCTGATTATGTCTAACCTTCTTCAAACTAGAAACCTCGCTCGACATCTTCAGACAACGCGATCTTCCCAGGAGCTACCATAGCTACGTGGAATGTACGTGGCATGAATGCAACATCAAAGAGGCAAACCTTAGGTGCGAACACTATAACATCGATATGCATTCATGAGACTAAAGTAGCTACCCACTCAGAGCAGTAATTTCGGAAGGCCATAAGCTAGTACTCATGGAGCAAAGACAGGTCACATACCGGGGCTTAGGCTTCGTAATTAGACCAAAGGTCTTGGGCCATGTCATTAGTTTTGGATACATCAGTGATCGCGTTGCATTCATCAACCTAACTATACCAACGCCAAAATGACCCATCACTAAGTGTTGCGTTGTCAACGCATATGGCCCAACTACCGAAAAAGTCAAAGAGAATCAAACAATATTAGATTCCTTCTAATGCACAATTGATCTCCGCCATTACAATTCCAGCGAGATGGCAACTGTTCAGGTGTGGAGATTTCAACTCCAAGCTAGGTAAACTCGGCAATGCGGACAAAAATTCAGGACTTATTTCTACATGGGAGCATAAGGAGCGTGCACACGCAACAGCAAGGTAAATGCACGGCTGACACTCCTTAGGTTCACTAATCTGATTGCACAGCTCCAAAAGCCCTAAAAGGTCCAAAGGCTACAACAGCAGTCTTCAAACAAATAGACTTCATAGTATGCAAAACAGAAGCAACCCTCACCCCCTACTTCGGGATACCCGTTCCTGTGGAGGTGCAGACCTCAATTCCGACCAAAAGCCAGTCATTGCACACCTTCAGATGAACCATCTCTACCCAATGTATAAATGCTAAACCAGGCAAGATGGTAGAGTCACCTACAAACTAACCAAGCCCATCAGTGACACTGACACGCAAATGTCATACAAAAAGTCCCCTCGGGGACCAGATAGCTAATATCGATGTCAGCTCCGATCCAAACGAAGCCCTAACCGAAATAATCAAATGTATGGAATCATCAGCTACCAGCACCATATGAGTTCTAAAAAAACAAGCGAAATATGTATACGCATGACCCCCGAAGTAGTAAAACTATCAGCAGAGGGGAAAGCGTTATGGCTGCACATCTATCAAAGTGGCCAAAATGAAGACCACACCAAACTATACAGGGAACGCAACAACATACTGCGCTACATCAGCGAATGCTTAAAAGATCCTGCTATTCCATAAGCAGACCCCCTAGCAGATGAAATCACAGCTACGGATGACTGTCAAAATATGTTTCGGGCATCCTACCCTAAGAGTTACTGACTACACACCATCACTCACTTTACACAACTCAGGACACTTTGTTTATCGGGACTGACTAGGGTAAAGCTGAGGCAATTCAAGAATGATTCAAGGAACAGTTAACTGATCAGGATGATGAGTTCTTGCACTCGTTCTCGGGAGAGCCTAGGCCATTAATAATATCAATTAAAACAGAAGAAGTTGAGAAGGCACTTAAAGACCTGAATACGCAAGTGATATTATCTCAAAACTGAACACACACTTCGTCAATTCAGATTTTATGAACCACCTTCCCACCAATGCGGTAGGCTACGGCACCCTTATTGTGATACCCGCACACAAGAAACCACCTGGCTCCCCAGACAATCTGCGGCCCATTGTGCTCCCAAACAGCATATGGAAAATCCCTATCCAATGTTACTCTATACCGCATCAGTGACAAGATCTATAACCTCACCGGATCAAGTCAACGTGGTTTTAAACGTAGATGTAGCTGCGCAGACATTGTATGGGTTCGACGCATGCTTGTGTCAGTACTCATGTCCAAGCACTGGGATTTCCACAAAACGGGAATTGACATGTCACGAGCCTTCAACACAATTAAACGCTCAAAGATCCTAGATGTACCACGCCTTGCCAGTTGCGATGAAGATGAGCTACGACTAATGAGTCTACTACTTACAGACACCAAGAGTACGAGTCAATCAAGTCAGTGAAGTCTGTAGAGTTTGAGATATCAATCCGCTCCCCACAGTGAGATGGTCTGTCCACTGTGCGTTTGACCTGTTATCTTGCTGCTTGCTGCATTAAAATCCATGCGGGAAAATCCCCACAAGACCAAATCCCCCAGTGTCCACACTGGGCATGTCACTAGAGATGGAATATGCCGACGACGTGGACCTCATAGAGGAGGAAAAAACCCTTTGACGAACTTCTCCCAATAGCTGCGAGCAAACTAAAAATTGGCAATTTCTTTATGAACGAATCCAAAGCGGAGTTCACCCGCATATACTTATTTACAAAGCATGAAAATAAAGAAAATCACGATCCACTTCGTGGCGGCGAACCATGGAGGAAAAGTACAATCCTGGGCTCACTGCTTTGTAGTACTGCTGACATTGCTGCATGCTGCGCCATGGGGAACATAGCTTTCCAGTCCTCTCCAGACAAACTTGATGCCCGCTACCGCAAACACCTATGCACCATGACTGGACACCGATGGCCAGATAGCATAATTTTCAATGATGCACTATACAATATGTGTAATACATTACTGCTGTCCTTAAAGTTGCCCAGCTAAGATGATCCATGTTTAGCTAAGGATGCTAGCTGACACACCAGCACAGACATCCTTGGAATTTACCCTACTAGGAGCCAGCAAATACAAAGCCAGGAGAGGACGTGATTGCATAATCGGTTAAGCATGCAACGAGGTGACCTCAAGAAATCATGATATGGCATGATATGGTCAAATCAAAAATGGACTTGAGGAAGCTAAGGATTTTGGCTGAGAACAAAAGCGAAGAAGGCTGTGCGATGTTTCTGCCACTACATCCGCAGAATACAGTAATCATACATAAGGTGATTCACAGCTTCTTTTACCAGGTATAAAAGAGGAGATGACCTTGTAACCGAGATCACGTTAACCGCTGATTGTCAGGAAATGTTTAGAGCAATCAAAGTGTTAAAAATCAGCACGCCACAACAACATAGATGCTATACATAACTATAATGGCCACTGCGTTGGGTCTGACCATGGAAATGGGCTGAAACAATCACAGAATGGTTCAAAGATCAGTTCACTGACACAGAAAACGTAGCCTTACACCCGTTTAAATCCAGACACGGTCCCTACAAAAGCCAATAACAGAAGTAGAGGTTATTTGAAAAGATTTATCATCTCTAAAGAGTGGCCGTGCATTCACGCCTGACGCCATTAATAACGAACTCATTAAATATGTAGATAATACATCTAGAAACAAATCGCACACATCATCAACGCTGCCTTTGAATACCACCTCTAACTTCATATAATCAATATGAATGATTCCTCTGCTGGCACAGATGTTGTGGCGTCATTTGCATGCCTGATACTTGTTGGCATGTGCCACTGGAAATTCTAGTGCTTTCTGAACTGCCATATTTTCTGGCATTCGAAGAACATGTCCGTACATAGACCATCGCTGTTGCACTCACGGAACAGAGGCTCAATGTTTCACAGTTTGTAGTGTTGCATTTGACATTAGACCGTGTGTCACCGATCATTTGCAATGGCTCGCAGCTGTTTGCGGTGAGATACATCAAGTTTGTTCAAGAGGGGTTGTAAGCTGCCCGACTCATAGTAAAGTGACTCATAGTACAGTGGCTAAGGGCCACATATTAGAAGAATCGTGCACTTGCGGGCAAAAGTGTGAAATTTGATACAGATGTCCTTTAGTATATGGAGATTCATTTAAGAGGAGGTACCCATCTGTATCGACATGGTATCTGGCCGCCATCTTGAATTTCAAGATGGCCGCCAGAAAACGCTATTTTCTTTAATAGCTCAGCTTCTAGACAACATAGAAAGACGATCTTGGTTTCTAAACAACTATTTTCTGGTCCAAGGAATTCATATTTACCATTCTCATTATCGACAGATGACAAATAAATTGGATTTCAACATATTGTAGATATGGGACTGTCTTGTGGGGAGGTCATGACCCCGCTGGACATCTTATATGTACGAGGAGTAAGCCCGAGCACAATTCTTGTTTGAATACCAGGTGAACTAAGAGACTATGTCACTGTGTATATTTAGAAGCACTGATCATCGGCTAGAGCATCTTATTATTTGGATATATATACACCTGTGCAAAAGTTAAGCACCACCCTATTTTTACGCACATGCGAGGGTATATGCATGTGGTATGAAGAAAGCAATAGCATAAACATTTATGTACCCATCCATCTTAGTGCAAGAGGTAATAATGCAACTAGAGGAATGCTGATTATGATGGTGGTGAAACACTGTATGTTTTTGTTTGAACTTGAAAACGAGGCCTGAATATGGTTACGTTGACACAACTGACAACTATTGCCCTACAGTTGACACACGTGGCTAGATTGTCATTAATGGTGTCTGAAAACGAAGTTTAACATCTGTGCACGAGTTTGAGACTGTTATTATTAATACCGGGTATATCCACCTTGTGCCTGGATGACGGCCTGGACACGACGTCTCATGCTGGTCACCAACCGACTGATACGCCATTGTGGTATTCGTTGCCATTCAAGATGGAGTGCGTCTGTTAATTCCTATAGGTTCTGCACAGGAGAATCCCTCCTTCTCACCATGTTTCCCAGAATGTCCCAGATATGCTCAATAGGGTTCATGTCAGGGCTCCTTGCTGGCCATGGTAGGGTTTCGATGGCATTCTGGCGGAGGTATTCATGCACAGCTCTAGCACGATGTGGTCGGGCGTTGTCATCCATGAATATAGGGTGGGTTCCAGGTGCATGATTTACAAAATGAAGGACCACAACTCTATCCAGTATGGAATCTTGATATCTTTGTCCATTTAGTGTTCCAGTTACAGTCAACAGATCCAGCTTACAATCAAATGAGATGCACCCCCATATCATAACGGAACCTCCACCAAATGGAACTTCTTCCATGATGTTACGTTGGTCGTACGCCGTGCGTCTGGACCTCCATACACGAGTTCGACCATCTGTGGCATGAAGCAGGAACCGACTTTCATCGGACCAGTGTACCCGTCTCCAGGATCTCATGTTCCAGTGTCTTCTTTCGTTGCACCACCTCAGACGCTCCTCTTTATGGTGTGCAGTGAGGAGAGGACGTCTGACAGGTCTCCTAGCTTTCATGCCAGCAGCATACAGTCTCCTTTTGACGGTAGACATTGACACTCTATTGCGCGTTTCCCATTGCTGGCTGAGCACTCTGCTGTTGGTGAATGGAGATCTCCTAACAAGGCGTACTAGGGCTCGATCATCACGGGCAGTAGTCTTCTTCGGTCTTCCAGATCTAGGCCTGTCCTTCACCTCGTTAGTTTGCCCATGTTTTGCAATCAAACGACTGATTACAGTATGGTTAATGTTCAGCTGTCTGCCAATCTCTCTGCATGACATACCAGTGGTATGCATGCCTATGATTTACCATTTCACACGATCACTTAACCTTCGTCTTGCCATAGCGGTTCACAATCAAGAGCTAATTCTCTCTGTACAAATAAACCACGGTCATGAACACAAAATTCCTAATCTTGTCGCCTAAATCTGTATGTAATGTTCTACACCTCAAACTGGACTTTTACATAACTGAACACGTGTGCTGTTTCCCGCCACGCACGGACATCAAGCGGCGTGAAGTCATGCATGCATGTGCATTTCGTACTTGGAATTATGTCAGCTAACGCGGGGACAAAAAGTATGGCAGCCTAGTTGTACCATCATGTTTCTACGTCCTATTGTTTTTGCTGGTGCTTAACTTTTGCACAGGTGTATATTATCAGCACTGGATGACTGGCAGCAGATACGTCAGCTAGTGCAGGTACAGTTTCGCCGAAACTGAATTGAGCATGAAAGATAATGGTTGGCACCAGGTGGGAATCAATCAAGGGATTGGATAGGACAAACGGACTTGGTTAGTTACGTAGCGGTCTGTGTTCTCACGGAGCGTGGGACCAGATAAGCCGAGAATAACCCGGCTATGAGGAATGGTAACTCGTGTGCCGATTAACTCTAGCATTCTACAAGTTGTCGACTAATAGGCAATGAACATGACGTGGACATGGTAGCGTCCTGTAGGCGGTAGGTACACAATCGAAAGTTACGATCAAAAACGTATCAATTGTAGAGGCGTGCTAGGACACAATCGAAAGTTATGAGCAAAAACATATCAATTGTAGAGGCGTGCTAGGACACAATCGAAAGTTATTATCAAAAACATATAAATCGAGAGGCGTGCTAATCCACCAGCAAGCCTTGGTATCAAACCAGCATTCGTCATTTTGGGCAGGTCCTTCGTCAGGAATGACATGGGAAGCCAGCTGGAATTCTAAAATAAAGTTAGGGGGAACGACAGATCCCATCACTCAAGAACCAGCCAAACCGCAGGTGCTAGGTAGAAAGCACCCTCCCGGGAAGGGAGGGTCGGGGTCTTGATTGGTCAAAATGATGTCATAATCCAATGAGAATCAGAGCAACCTCCGGCGGTGCGAAACCAAGATGGAGGGAGAATAGAAACTGAGATAGTACATAAGGGGGACTTTAACTTTTAATCGGGAGTTCGGTCCGCCTCGCACCTTGTGAAACTCTTTGCTGAATGGTTTTAAGTAGGCAAGAGCTGGTCAAAGTGGGAAGCTTAGGAAACATTGAATTGTAATATTTAATGCTTGTGAATAGATCGCTAGGTAACAGTAAAAGTTACCGACTTTGTAGGTTTATTGTATAGTTAAAGTTAGCCAGTAAAACGATCACCTTGTGATATATACAAGGCAAAAGTTTGTCACATATTTGTTGTTATTCTGGAGAACACGGAAGACCACCATGTCGAACCAATCATTCTGAAGCGTGCAGTTAGATCAGGCCCAGGCACTAATATAAATATCGTCAGGTCTCTGTACCTACGAGGCGAGCTAGTGTCACGCTCCATCTTCATCGGTGGAACCGGTTGTCGCAGCAACCATCCCTACAAGGTTTCATCGAAGGGGGTAGAGCACACGTCATCAACAAGGGTAGACAACTCGAAATCTTCATTGGCTTCACCAGCCAGGATTCAGAGTAACAACAGTGAGTAGATAAGATATATGGCCCAACCAGAAACACCGCTAACTAATTCAGCCATTGTACTGACCGACGTCACTGACCATGTACAAGAATTTATAAACGCTGCAAAGTTGTCAGAGAGCACCCGTATCATACAGCATTGCGAGTATTGCGCGGGTGCTGCCGTGAAGATAACTACAGAGGTAGTCTGCCCCGAGCAACCCCGTCTTCAAAGAATCATTATCAGACTTCATTATCAGTAAAAACGCAGAATGTCAACACCAGCCAAGAGAGGCGTTGACACTGCCATGCCACCCATGGAAGTACCAGTAGCACACCAGCTTCGACCGGAAACCATCGCCGCTATGCAGACGATGGGCGTAGCAATGGCGGGAGCCATTCTTGAAAGCAGTAACCGTCGGGAAGCCGAGCGGGTGTACCGGAGGGAGATCCGGGACACGATCTACCGCATACAGCCCTGTGACAGAGTAGTGCCGGAGGAGGTGAGAACCTTCCTCGATGAGACGCGGCGAGCATGGGTCACTAATGAGGGATGGCTAGAGGGCATACCAGCCTACGTCATCACCCGAGCGGCACGAGGGCAGTTGTCCAGAGCCATAGATGGGTTCCTAGTGGGCAAGATCAGGGAGGATGTCACATTCGACGAATTCCACGACTATATAACGCTGAACTTCGTCTCGGCGAACGAAGGGGAGCGAATAAAATATGATCTCGAGGGCATACGGCAGAGACGGAACAAAACCGTCATAACTTTTAACAGACGGTATCGGGAACTGAGCGCCCGAGCTTATCCTGTCGAGAACGCTGATAACCGGAGGACCATTTTGTGAATTTACCTCAAGGGACTATCCGACCACCGTCTCAGCAAGAGAATTGTCCGAAAGAAAGCCACCACCCTGGCCTGCGCTATTGAGATTGCGGAGGAGGAAGCCACCTGTGATGACCTGCTCCGAGCGATGAAAATAGATGAGCGGCAGGAGGAGAGCATGGAGGTAAACATGGTGGGTCCCGAGGAAGAAAAGGAAATATGGAGCGTAGTTCGCACGTTAAAGAAACAGATTGCTCAACAGAGCAAAATGATTGAGCAACTGTGTGGTTTGGTGAGCGACCTGCAGTTAAGAGAGCAGAAGCCGGTGGCTGGGGCCGCCAAGCCCACGAAGAAGACAGCCCCGCAGGCAAAACACCGCGCCCCACCCTCGCCCCGACCAGTCAGAACGGGACGAGACTTGCAGCACATTACCTGCTATAATTGTGGCCGAGTCGGCCATTACAAAAGTGACTGTCATCAAGCAGTACAGCCGAGGGAGAACGTCAGCAGACAGGCTGCCCAGCGACCCCGACAACCACGATGGGCGCCGCCGATGACCTGTTCCCAGTGCGGGAGAGAAGGACACATGGCCCAGAATTGTTTTGGGGCATATATGAACCGGCAGACGACTCCTGCCGTAACGGTAAAGTGTTTTGGGTGTGGAAAGGACGGACATTTCATTCGGGACTGCCCAAAGAATGGACAGGCAGTAAGAGAGGGGCCACCAACTGGTCCCGCATGGGCCCGATCAGGAGGTCCGCCAGCCCAATGCGCGATCAAGCGTCCTCGCACCGACGATGATCTCGACATTGACGTCGTCGACCGACGACAGCAGGAAAGAACTATCACACCGCGCAACTGTTCCAGGAATGTCAGAAAAGACTTGAACAATCGTTTAAGAAGTAATGACGAATATGAAGACCGTGACAGTTTTGTGTTGACCGGTGAGGGGACGGATGAAATGGGCCGTTATTCATACGGTGTCGGACACAATTCATCCTCCCGCCGGAACAGCTATGCAGAAGTGGTTAGTGGACGGAGGAGTCCGTCAAACGACGACGGAGGAAACTGTTGGTGAATTCACCGACCGAGCGGTTTCTAATCCGTCTGAAAATAGATAAAAACGGTCCAACGGATCAGGGTGAGTACTTGCATGCCTTAGTGGATACTGGTGCTAGTACATCCTTGATTCGCAAGGAAATATGGCGTAGCATGTTGAATGCTAGGCCATTGAAAAGGGCGAAGACGCTCTTGGCAGTAAATGGTTCCCTGATAGAAATTTTGGGGGAGACCCAAATAAAATTCAATAACGCCCAACCTATTCCGAGTACGGTAGTAGCGAGAATGAGGCATGAATGTTTGCTTGGTGCGGATGCTTTGCACTTGGGAAATGCAAAGATTGACTATCAGGCCAAAGTTGTAGTATGGTTTGGCCAGATATATCCCTTTAGGTATCCCTATAGGGAACAGACAAATTATGTTTATGAGAGTTGTAAAGAAACGACCGGATATAAAGCTATCGACAAAGTGCTTGAGGACTTTGCAGATAACTTTGATATGGCTCGTCCAAATACTTTAGGATTGGTCCCCAAAGTGAAGTGTACGGTACCAACAGGAGATGCGTTTCCTATAAGGCAGAAAGTCTACCATCTACCGCTTGCCAAGCAGTATGTAGTCAAGAATCAAGTGGCTGAAATGCTGGCCGCGGGCGTCATAAGACCGTCGTCGTCACCCTGGGCGTCGCCCATTACGTTAGTGCCCAAGAAGGACGGGGACACGAGATTTTGTGTTGACTACAGGAAGTTGAATTCTGTATGTCGCAAAGACAGTTATCCATTACCGAATATAACAGATATTTTTGACTCGATGCGCGGCGCAACGATATTTTCGACTATGGACTTGAAGTCTGGCTATTGGCAGATACCAATGGACAGCCAAGACATAGAGAAAACAGCGTTCGTTTCCAGTGAAGGTTTGTTCGACTTTATTCGGATGCCTTTTGGTTTTTGCAACTCAGATGCCGTATTTCAGAGGGCAATGAACGATATTTTCCGAGAATTCGTGGGAAAATATTTGCATGTTTTTGTCGATGATGTAGTCGTATATTCGAGAAATCCGGCTGAGCATGCACAGCATTTGCGTAAGGTTATGCGTAGGATTCGAGAATACAATTTACAGGTTAAGAAAAAGAAATGCGAGTTTGCCCACGAGTCTGTGGACTTGTTGGGGTATCGTGTTTCGGCACTAGGAGTGGCTCCTCAGGTTCAGAAGGTCAAGGTCATAAGAGAGATGTCACCGCCACGCGAAGTGGGGGAGGTGAGAAGTTTCCTTGGAGCTACAGGTTATTACCGCTCTTGTGTGCAAGGCTATGCCGAAATTGCTAAGCCTTTGATAGAATTGACTAAGAAGTATAAACGTATTGAGTGGGGTAAGGAGGAACAGCAAGCGTTTAAGAAATTGCAAAACTTGCTGTGTAGTGAGACGGTTCTCACCTATCCAAATTTAAATGCTCCGTATAAACTATATACTGATGCATCAAGCTATGCGATAGGTGCAATATTGGTACAGGTAGATGATAAGGGTATAGAACGAGTGATACAGTATGTAAGCTCGACCCTGAAGGACAGTCAGCTAAACTGGCCTGTAATAGAAAAGGAAGCTTATGCTGTGATATATGCATTGAAGAAGCTTAGACCTTATCTATTTGGCGCGCAGTTCACCGTGTATACTGACCACAAACCCCTAAAGAGTTTGTTTGTGGGAGAAGTTAAGAACACGAAAGTGCAGCGCTGGGCGGTGCTGATTGCCGAGTACGGATGTAAGATTGAATACATCCAAGGCTCGAAGAATATTCGAGCGGACATGTTGTCCAGGTTACGTCGTCCAGTGGAGATCGCCACCTTAGACACAGGCGATTTTGTCATACCGCACGTAGACGAGGGTGCATTACCGCATGTCCCTCTCGAGGTATTCGACATTCCCTACGACGAGTTGTGTGCCGAGCAGACCAAGGAATACCCGGAGTTGTTCAAGAACAGCCCGGAGGAGTATATGGTCAAGAACGGTATTTTATATTCTTTAATTACGCCTTCAGCGTACCCCAGAATCATGTTACCTACCCTGTTCCGTGAGAAAGTGCTCCGGATGGCTCACGAACGAGCCGGTCACCAAGGTCTGCAGAAGACCATCGGTATGGTAAGAGATTCGTTTGTGTGGACGTCTTTAAGGAAAGACGTGGTACGTATGCTAGAGACGTGTACGACGTGCCAGGTCAACCGACCCGTCACTACCCGACCAAGGTACAGTGAGATTCCCATGGCTAATTATCCGAGTCAGGTAATCGGCATGGATTTGATAGGTCCACTGTTGGAGTCAAGTAAAGGTAATGTGTATATCATGACGGTGATCGATCACTGTTCTGCGTGGGCAGAGGCATATCCGATTCCAGCTAAGACGTCTTAAAATGTTGAGGACAAGTTCTTCAACGAGTACGTCGCTCGCCATGGTGTCCCTGAGATCGTGATAATGGATCAGGGGAATGAGTTTTGTTCTAAGTCGCTAGAAGAGCGGTTTAGAGAGCATGGGATCGACCATAGAAGATCGAGTCCCTACCACCCACAAACCAATGGGCGTACCGAGAGGTTCAATCGGACCCTTAAGGACTTAATCCAGAAAGGAGTTAACAATGCTTCTCGTATGTGGGAGGATGAATTGGGTGCGGCGTTAACCGCGTATCGCAGTACTCGTCATTCCACGACAGGATATACGCCATTTTATCTGACCTACGGTCGATGGGCAAGACTGCCATTTGCTATTCCGGTAGACGCATCGCAGGATCTGGGTGAGAGACTGACCTGTCTCAACAATGCCCTACTGCGCGCTCGCATGGAAATGGCTAGGTCTCGTGAGGTCCACCGTGAGCAGATTGACAAGCGTGCAAACGCTGGTGTATTTAAGGTGGGTGATTCGGTGGTCGTAAAGGCGGAGGAACGCATGAAGTTGACCTCTCACAGTGACCCCGAATATGAGATCTTTAAGATCAATGGGCCAGTGGCTCATGTCCTGCATCAAAGGTCTGGGAAGGTGCGCGTACTGAATATATCTAAGTTACGCGTAGTCCACTCAGAAATGTGCTGGGACAAGGTACGGCCACGCCCTATTCGTAACCCTGCAAAGGGTATGAAAGATAGCCATCATCCAAGGGTGATGATGCTCCCAAGGTCCGAAGAAGGGCCAGAATCCGACCCTAAGGCAACCCTTGGTAAGAGAGCTCGTAGGAAGCGACCAGCTTCTGATGATGAGCCGAGGGTGAGCAAGAGGGGTAGGATGGTTGATAATAACATCAGTCAACCTGGTACGAGTGAGAATCGAAACCATGAGTCGCCGATGGAAACTCACGTGACTCCTCAACCAGTGGTGATGGACAGCTCGGAGGAGGTACCCAAGAGTGTGCCGGAACCAATGGAAACACTGCCAGCACCTCGTTACTTTATGCGCAAGCGCAGTCATGTGCCGGAAGTCGAGTTTGACAGCAAGCGGCTCAGGATTGGCGCGTTCGGCCGCGCCCTGTACGATGACTTCATCGATCGCATAGAGGCAGTTATAAGGCAACGTAGCCGCCGCCCATTATCCTTCTGTCTATGATTTGTACCAGTAAACATCACAGAGTGTGGAATCATATATATTTTACGATTAGGTGAGTCTAGTAAATGGACTGTGTAAAAAGTCTAGTGTACATAGATTACCGAACGGGGTAATGATAACTAACCCCGAGGATATATCTGTTATCAGGGCTGAATGGACCTTAGTGGTGTCTATCGACCACCCTTATTTGCCAGCCAAATTTCTTGAATGGTTAGTGCAATTTCGTGTTCTTATTGCAGACATCGGTCAAAAGACTTCGTTGAGCATTCAAGACATTTTCGGTTTGCAACATCGTGTTAACAATATTAAGAAGATCGCTGTTAGGACACAACAAACTATGGTGAGTAGGGACAGTATACGACGCAAACGTGGCTTATTTGACTTTGTCGGGGACATAGCCTCGTCCCTATTCGGTACCGCTACCTCTGGTGATATAGATGCAATTAAAGAGGTAGTCAAAGTTGCTTTGAGGGACATGAATCGTTTGGTACATTTCTCCAACAAACTAGTGTCCCACGTGAAACTGGCATTCGTAGGGATCAATACCAACGTTGACCATATCAACGAAATTACCACTGGCCTAGAGGACTTAACTAGAAATGTGAGCGATATGTTTAAGGTGCACGCCGCCCGACAAGCCGACTTATATGCATTAGTGTGACATGGACACAGTATTGACTCTGCCGAAAGTGTAGTGTATAGCTACCAGAAGGCAGCAGCACAGTTTCATAGACAAACGGCATCCCTAGAGTTAGGTAGACTAACGGAAGAATTATTCAGTCATGCTGACCTCAATTCCGTGGCCAAACAAGTTAGTGTGGGAAATCGACTGATACATCCGTATCAGTGGTACTACCGCAACATGGTCGTGTATCCGTTATGGAAAGACGACTCACGACTCCATTACGTAGCGACATTGCCGCTAATTGACGGGGGCGAATATATCAAATACGGGTTGCATGCATGGTCGGAACCGCTAATTGCGAGGGGATACTACATGCAAGTACTGATCGCGCGGACCAGCATCGGTCTTGACACCAAGACTGAGTGGTACTTCACGCTATCCGAATGTTGCGGGGAGGAGCCCCGAGTGTGTCATAGTCCACTACGGGTCGACAAAACCCATGTTCCGTGCATTGTAAGCCTGTTAACCAATACGACCGACAGTGCTTGTAATATTCAGCTCTCTGAATCAAATGAAACGTCTAGCAAACTGTTTGCCGATAAGAAAATAGGTGTAGTGTTGCAAACGTTCGGTGAAACAATGGATATACACTGTGATGGACGACTGACCGACCGGTGTGTGGTGAGTAATGGAGTGTATGCATTAATGTCTGGTGAATGTGGTTATAGCGGGAAAGGCTGGCAATTCGAGCCTGTTGCGTCTTACAGTAGGACGTACACTCGGGTTAGCCTGGCCATTGAGATGCCCCATTTGGATGTGGTCGGAGTTCTGAACCAGTCCATGGTTGTGAATCACTTGAAGATGCAACCCTGGAACCATTTACAAAAATCCAAGTACGTACCGCTAGCACCGCTATCCGCGATTGATCCAGTGATGGTCGATGGCATTGGAGTACGCTCTTTCGTATCATATGCGACAGGCTCCTCCGTTGTAGTAATTATTGTGTTATTTATTTTATATAAATGTGGTGTCTTACAACGCATGTGGATTTGGATTAAATGCAAGCCACCTGCGGCCCATAGTAGTGCGCCACGTCACATTCGTCCTCCGCCCCCGCGGGGAACTGCAGCCCTGCCGGTAATGGTGGAGATGTTGGCCGGGTCGTCGCCTAACGCTATTGCCAGGACTGAGATCGACCCGATGGCTGACCCCTGGATTGACGTGGAGCTATATGATGACATTGGTGAACCTCCTAACGTGGATCTTGGTGACCGATTGGAATCATCCCAATGAGATTTTGGAGTGAATTTCATATGCTGTATGTGGAACACTTCATGGTAGGAAAATGACTTTATATTGTTGTTTATTAATTGAACATGATTTGTAATGGTATTTGTAATGGTATTTGCACTGTAGATTCAATATGTTATTGCTGTTATTATATTAAGCATATTATACCATTATATTTAATGATGCTATTAATGTGTTTCCGGGGATGGTCATTTGCGCATGATATACCATTACCCGGACAAGTTCGTACTTTGTATAGGATTATGCTGTTTTCCTATGTTTCCGGGGACGGTCAATTGCGCATGATATTCCGTTACCCGGACATGTTTAATTATTGTTGTTGGACTAAGTTTGACGTAATTATGGTTGTGACATAGTCTGGAGGCATCTGGTATGGCGTGGGTTGGAGTTGTTGATAGTGCACAATGAGTTAATTATCACTCTCTGTAGGCCTTCAGAGACGGCTAATTAACTTCGGTTGAGGGGCATGTGTAGATATGGGACTGTCTTGTGGGGAGGTCATGACCCCGCTGGACATCTTATATGTAGGAGGAGTAAGCCCGAGCATAATTCTTGTTTGAATACCAGGTGAGCTAAGAGACTATGTCACTGTGCATATTTAGATGCACTGATCATCGGCTAGAACATCTTATTATTTGGATATATATTATCAGCACTGGATGACTGGCAGCAGATACGTCAGCTAGTGCAGGTACAGTTTCGCCGAAACTGAATCGAGCATAAAAGATAATGGTTGGCACCAGGTGGGAATCAATCAAGGGATTAGATAGGACAAACGGACTTGGTTAGTTACGTAGCGGTCTGTGTCCTCACGGAGCGTGGGACCAGATAAGCCGAGAATAACCCGGCTATGAGGAATGGTAACTCGTGTGCCGATTAACTCTAGCATTCAACAAGTTGTCAACTAATAGGCAATGAACATGACGTGGACATGGTAGCGTCCTGTAGGCGGTAGGTACACAATCGAAAGTTACGATCAAAAACGTATCAATTGTAGAGGCGTGCTAGGACACAATCGAAAGTTATGAGCAAAAACATATCAATTGTAGAGGCGTGCTAGGACACAATCGAAAGTTATTTTCAAAAACATATAAATCGAGAGGCGTGCTAATCCACCAGCAAGCCTTGGTATCAAAACAGCATTCATAATTTTGGGCAGGTCCTTCATCAGGAATGACATGGGAAGCCAGCTGGAATTCTAAAATAAAGTTAGGGGAACGACAGATCCCATCACTCAAGAACCAGCCAAACCGCAGGTGCTAGGTAGAAAGCACCCTCCCGGGGAGGGAGGGTCGGGGTCTTGATTGGTCAAAATGATGTCATAATCCAATGAGAATCAGAGCACCCTCCGGCGGTGCGAAACCAAGATGGAGGGAGAATAGAAACTGAGATAGTACATAAGGGGGACTTTAACTTTTAATCGGGAGTTCGGTCCGCCTCGCACCTGGTGAAACTATTTGCTGAATGGTTTTAAGTACGCAAGAGCTGGTCAAAGTGGGAAGCTTAGGAAACATTGAATTGTAATATTTAATGCTTGTGAATAGATTGCTAGGTAACAGTAAAAGTTACCGACTTTGTAGGTTTATTGTATAGTTAAAGTTAGCCAGTAAAACGATCACCTTGTGATATATATATACAAGGCAAAAGTTTGTCACATATTTGTTGTTATTCTGGAGAACACGGAAGACCACCATGTCGAACCAATCATTCTGAAGCGTGCAGTTAGATCAGGCCCAGGCACTAATATAAATATCGTCAGGTCTCTGTACCTACGAGGCGAGCTAGTGTCACGCTCCATCTTCATCGGTGGAACCGGTTGTCGCAGCAACCATCCGTACAAGGTTTCATCGAAGGAGGTAGAGCACACGTCATCAACAAGGGTAGACAACCCGAAATCTTCAATATGTGACCATTTCAAGAGCGTTATTTTTCAAAAATATTTACGTAAAACCAAAATATAACTATTAATTTGTGTTTCCTGTATATGACTGAACACGATAACTCCAAGTATTTACTTATATTAGCTATATTATTACTTATGTACGCTTTAAAGCTGACTATAGATAAGCTTAATGTAGCCGAAAGGCCTACGTGGTCCAGCATAATACCGTAATCCTACGTAATATAATATTTTTGAATAACTTATGTTCCGGGATAATTTACAAAACCGCCAATGAAAGTAAACCGAAATGTTTTTAGTGAACATGGCTAAAATGACTAATGTTTGTGTCGTCTGCTCAAACGAATCTAATCATATTACATAAAATAATCAAATGCGCTAGATTATATTCAATATTTTTCACACACAATAAAAACAAAGTAGCCTACATATAATAGAATAGCGCTAGGGATTTCGAGTTTTCTGTCGTACTTGCATACTGTATTGTGTTTTATTACTGGTCATCTAGTCATCTATCAAAACATGGATGATCGATAGCTGTTTAATTTTATTAAACCATTAACAGTTATTGAATAAGACGCCGCCCCCACCCCCATTGTGGTCATTTTACCATGTCTAAAAACTATATATTCGTGACTCCCTCGACATGACGGGACACACAATATCCCGTAGATGGTGTTATCCAGACAAACTGGAAAATGTTCGTGCTCTGTCAACTGGACAGTGATGAACGGCTGTCTACCCAGATAAAAGTACAAAGAAGTCATCAGGATATGAATATCTTGCACAAAATATAATCCAGTTCCACACCCTGGCCGCTATTCCCTCAAGCATTGATATATCTAGGCTCGATGACGGTTCCGGTGTCTGTCAGACATTTCAAACTAATAATGCTTGTTGGCATAAATCTTGCTGGTTGCTATTTTGTAGCATGAAATTGCAGCGTGCTCAAAATATTGCCACAAGAAAGAGAAAGCAAACCGAAAATTTTGACAACCCTAGTCCGGTTAAGACAAGAAGTAGTCTTGGCAACAACGGTTGTAGTGCTCAATCAGATAAAAAAAATTGTTTGTTTTTTCTGTCACCAGACGGATGAGAAATAACATCTGCACAGCGATACTACAGCCAATCTAGATGCAACAGTTAGGAAATGTTCTACAGATTTAAGAGACAGTAAACTTTTAGCAAAGTTGGCAACTGGTGATATGGTTGCAGTCGACGCCATGTATCATTTGGCCTGCCTAACTGGGTTGCGAACCTTTCTAAGAGCTCATAAACGTGATAGGTATAGAGAAAAGACAGAGTCCGCTGTAGAGGCGGTGGGGTTCGGAGAACTAGTTGGCTACATTGAAGACATTCGCTTGAATGAAACAATAATTCCAGTCTTCAAACTCTCGGAACTTTTAAAATGTATCAAACTAGGTTGAGTGAACTAGGATCAGACGAGGTGCAGAGTAGTCATGTCCATTCCACAAGATTGAAGGAAAGGTTATTATTTCAGATTCCAGATTTAAGAGCAGAGCAACAGGGTTGGGACATTTTGTTACTTTTTAACAAGGACATCGAACCTGGGATCAAACAGGCTGTAGCAGAAGATATGGATAGGGATGCAATGCACTTAGTTAGGGCAGCACAAATTATACACAAGGAATTTCCAGATGTATGTCCAATGCTTGTTACGGATAATTCCCCTGGCTTTTCGTATGTAATGTACCCTGACACAATCATGACAGACATGTTTGAGAAAGCATATGAATTTACAGGCTCTTTCGAATGTGGGTGTGAACGTGATGCAGTTCATCAGCCCCTTAATGCACTTGTGCAAATGATTCTCGAGGGCCCGAATATTGAACATCAGAGTCACGCACATGCCGCTAAAGAAAGAACCATGCTAGCTCTTTCAGAACTGTGAATGCTCAACAGTGTAAAGCGATCATACATTTCACATGGCATCTGATACAATAAGGGCAGAGAGGCACCATTGCCTATCTATCTCAGCATGCTCATACATGCTAAAACGGGAAAAGGAGATCTGATAGATAGACTTCACCAATTGGGATTCTGCATTTCATATGATAGGTTAATGACAATCTCAACTAACATGACAAATACTGTCTGTGCCCAGTACCGTACAGAACCGCTTGTATGTCCTCCTCAGCTCAAGGGCAGTCTATTCACTTGCAGCGCAGTTGATAACATGGATCACAATCCTAGTGTTCGTACTTCACAGGACTGCTTTCACGGGTCAGCGATATCGTTGACGCAGTTCGCGACAGAGGAAATACCAGGAGGAATGCGTAAGGTAACAATAACATATCAGTCTGGTCAGGGAAAAGACAATTGCTCCACTTCCAGCCAGTTATACCATTGTACCTCCAGCTACTAAAATGTCTGATGCTATTGTGCCTGTCAGACAAGGAGACTTAACCCCTGACCCAATCATGATCAGTGAAGATAAAAACAAAGTAACATCACTGGCTTTCCCAATTAGAAGCGTTAATTAATAAGTGTGAGTCATGGGCTGCATAGCATGCAAGACAACAGCCTCCACTGGACAAAATGTTAACACATGTAGCGCTCCTTCCTCTGTTCCATGAGAATGGCCACTCAACGTGTATGATACTATATGCCGTGAACATAATTAAACATGCAGTACATCACCTAAACCGGGTACAGATTCCAGTAGTTGCTGCAGACCAGACACTATTAGCTATTGCTAAACAAGTACAGTGGGCATGTCAAGATACTCATGGAGAAGACAAAATTGTGCTGATGATGGGTGGCTTACATTTCGAAGTTAACGGTCTAAAATTACTCGGAGATTGGCTTCTGGGAAGTAGCTGGACAACATCGCTAGTACAGGTTAGCATTATGACAACAGGCCGCGCGGAGTCTATGCTAACTGGAACACATGTTACACATACTAGATATGGTGATAGTGATGGGTACCTCCTCTTAGGGTCATATTATGATAATGTCAATGATCGACTGAAGTCGGGTTTCTATGTCATCTAGAAGCGGAAATACTAGCGTAAAATGATTTTCACGGCGGCCATCTTTAAATTCAAGATGGTGGCCGGTTACCATGGCGATAGCGATGGGTACCTCCTCTTAAATAAATCCCCATATCTTAACGGACACTTGTGCCAAATTTCACACTTTTGTCCAGAAATGCACGATTTTTCTCCTAACCGCATCTTAATCTCGATCACGCAATTCACCTTTCCAGTTTATCCATCGATAATCTGACGTCATATGACGTCATAACAACTATGTAACGTGTAGGATGACGTCATAATCATGACGTCATAAGGAACTCAATATAGCCTGACTTAAACGCTCAATAGTACGACACGTTGTACGAATTATGTTTTTCCTAGTTAATAAACATGCTGTTGAATATTTCGAAAGTAATTTGACTGGGCGCTGTTGCTGCAGTAGGAAGCAACAGCACCCAATCAAATTAATTTCAAAATATTCAACAACTTACCTATATAGTTTTCTGGAAATTGATAGTCAGGAAGTTCAGATATCGATCGATCCCAACACGAGCGAAGTGTGGATGCAGCTTAGCTAGAGATGGGCGGGGCATAGCTAAAAATGGAAAAGGAATTAGGATTCAGTTCCTGACGACCAAACACAGTCCTACATACTTGACAGACCGACCGACTGTCCGATTGACCGGTCGGCTGACTGATCAACCAACTGACTGACGGACCGACCGACCGACGGACGGACGGACGGACGGACGGACGGACGGACGGACGGACGGACCGACCGACCGACCGACCGACCGACCGACCGACCGACCGACCGACCGACCGACCGACCGACCGACCGACCGACCGACCGACCGACCCACCCACCCACCGACCGACCGACCGACCGACCGACCGACCGACCGACCGACCGACCGACCGACCGACCGACCGACCGACCGACCGACCGACCGACCGACCGACCGACCGACCGACCGACCGACCGACCGACCGACCGACCGACCGACCGACCGACCGACCGACCGACCGACCGACCGACCGACCGACCGACCGACCGACCGACCGACCGACCGACCGACCGACCGACCGACCGACCGACCGACCGACCGACCGACCGACCGACCGACGGACTGACCTACTTACCGACCTTCTGCACGACCGACTGGCCGACCGGACAACCGACTGACCAACTGACTGACTTACTAACCGACTGACTGATCGACAAATCGACCAACTGACCGACCGATCGAACGGAACGAACGAACGAACGAATGAACGAACGAACGATCGTAATGAGTCCTACCGTTATTCAATGATGCACAATTGACCCAAATGAATGAACGCGTTATTTCTATAGTTCGATCAGCTAAAGACTTATTCAATATCGTTATTGTTGAAAGATTGGTTTGGTAGTGTGGGTGTATTGGTTATCAGCCTGATTAGTTGATTGTGTTGGCGTTTCTATTAGACATATCGTGGCCCCTGTCATCTGAACACACCATCTCTGATCCAAACACCCACACAATCGCCCTATGTCTTATTCTAAATTCAACAGGTGATTAATGAATATGACACTGTTGCAATATGTATATAGTTTCATTTCAGAATATACATCCGAGGTAAGTTTATACAGGGTCAATATACACGATACACAGGTATATATGTATATACAGTACAGATCATAAATCAGTTAAAATGGTTCCAAAACAAAACAGAAACATGTTATTTAGTCAGAATTGTTCTGTTGAATATTCTGAACATAATTGTGTTGGAAGACATTGCTGACCAGTCCAATCCAATGGCCCTTTCCAGTTTTTGCTATGGCCCGCTCATCTCTAGCCAAGCTCCACCCACACCTCGCCCGTGTAGGAATCGACTGATCTCGGAACATCCTGAACAATCAATTTCCAAAAAACCTACACAGGTAGGCTGTTGAATATTTTGAAACTAACTTGACTGGGTGCTAGCGCCCAGTCAAATTAGTTTCAAAATATTCAACAGCATGTTTATTAAGTAGCAAAGAATTACAAAGACAAACAATTCACACATCGTGTCGGACTATTTGAGATTTGATGACGGTCTATATGGAACCCTTTGTGACGTAATGATTGTGACGTCATCATACACGCGCACGCTGTGCTGATTATGACGTCATACGAGGTCAGATGATGGATGGATACTCTGGAAAGGTGAATTATGTTCAAAATATTCAACAGTACGTTTTATTTTGTTTTGGAAATAAGTTAATTGCTTCTGAGCTGTCATCACGATCACAGTATTGAAATTGACAATGATATCAACCATAATTTTAATTTCAGACCCGCTATACCACTCTCCCCCCCCCCCACCCCGCCCCCCCCCTCCCCTCCCACAACAGCAACAACAACAAGAGCGACGGCAATGAAGATGAGAACGACAACGACAATGATGACGATAACCACGACACAGAAGAAAACAGTCGACGACAACAAAAGCAACAACAACAACAACAACAACAACAACAACAATGACGACGATAACAACTATTACGACGATGATGACAACAACCGTATGATATCTACGGCTAATAGTGATCTGTATAATGCCGCCTCCACATGCACATAATTAATGTTATATATTCCCCCTCTGGCCGTAATAAAATCGCACCATATCGTATCATATCGGTAGTACTCATTATCACTGCATCACGATCAAATCACGTTCACTCTTTATACGCATGCCTATTTCAGTTGTAGGCCTATAACGAGTATGCTGTAATACAAATCATATATAGCCCTATATCTTCTAGCCTTAAAATGAAAATTCGTAAAAAAAAAAATCCACCGGGGGGGGGGGGGGGGGGGGGGGGCGGGAAAGGAATGAAGTTGTAGGCCTATAGGTCAATGGCGGATTTCACTTTATCCATCAATCTTATTACGTCAAAACAGCTACGTGACGTTTATACCAACGTCATAATCAATGGTGTTATGAATGGCGTAGCTAAGTTAGTCACGAACGCTTAATTAATGACGAACTAAGCATTGTTGTACGAATTGTATGTATTTACATTTATATTTAATAAACATGCAGGCTGTTGAATACCTGTTGGGTTTTCTGGAAATTGATAGTCAGGGAGGTCAGGGATCGATCGATCACAACACGAGCGAAGTGTGGGTGGAGCTTAGCTAAAACAACCGGGCATAGCTAAAACTGGATTCCTCTATTAAGCGTACTACTTGTTTGTAGTACAATAAACATAGCTCTCATTGCAGCATCAAATTGAGTACGTGTTCTTGGGGGTAAGGTTATCGTTATCGTTAACCCTAACTCCTAAATAAGTGTGGGTCAGGCGTAGTGGGCCTTTCCTGTTTTAGCTAAGCCCAGCCCACCTCTAGCTAAGCTCCACGCACGCCTAGCTCGTGTTGTGATCGATCGATCTCTGAACTTCCTGACTCTCCATTTCCAGAAATCTATAGGTTAGCTGTTGAATATTTTGAAACTAATTGGCATATGACAGCAACAGCGCCCCAGTCAAATTAGTTTCAAAATATTCAAAAGCATGTTTAGTAAAGAACAAAGCCATACAAGTAGTACGTGTCGGAACATTAAGCCTTTAAGACGGACTAAATTGAGTCATTCATGCTGTACCTTATTAAAACGTCATCCTACACGTCACGTTGTTGATTATGACGTCATAATATGGATGAAATAACTGGAAATGTCCATTCTTTAAGCAGAGTCGAGCTGCTGCAGCAGACTACCCGGTGTTAGGGGGGAGTCTAAACCATAGCTTACTGTTGACCCAGACCTCAGAAATAACTGAACATATTTTCAAAACAGATTAATAGGTATTGCAGGGATGTAGAGACATATTTTGACATAAGGCGAAATAATGGGTTGGGCGAGGCCAAATCTAGGGGCGCTGTGGCGATACACTATGGAACAAGAAAAACGTAGAGGCCATAACACACCCCTTGCCTCCACTCCACACACACACCCACCCCAACCCCCACCCACCCACCTGAAGGCAGTAATAGCTTCCAGTCCAATCATGATTCAGCGCATTTCTTATATCGTGTACGAAATTGTACTAACTAACATGTTTCTGGTTGTTTGGTTTTTTTTGTTGTTTGGGGGGTGGGGTGGGGGGGGGGGGAATGCCTGTACTGCATCAAACTCTATTATTCCTGCAGTATGGTTCCTTCTGATAACCATGGGTATTTCCGCGTCAGCACAGAGCTATCAGATGCAATTCCCCAACACTTCAAGTGAATCCTTTTTACTTTCTCTTGGCCATTGCGCGCGACAATCTCCATTTACATGACCAGTTTTCCCCCAGTCCCCCGATACAGGCTATCGTACGATCGCAGCTGGCGCTAACGTTTGCTCAGTCAACGGGGCAATGACACGCCACACCAGGCCGAGAGCAACGCACAATTGAGCAATTTTAGTTAGGTGAACCGTAATTAAACGTCCAACTGCTACAAGCCGCCGTACAATGATTTCAAGCGATGCTAACATGCTGAATATTTTGAAAATAATTTGACTGAAAGTTGTTGTTGGCTGAATCACCAATAATTGTCAGTCAATTTGTTTTAGATATGTTCAGCAGGTGAAGATTTACGTCACCTTGAAAATGTCGCCTGCAAGCATTCAGTAGTCGGACAGTTAAACTAGACAGGTGACGTATACATTATCTTTACGGAGTTTGATCGTTAACTGTCTGCTGAGTTTCTGCAGACTACATATTCCATGGTTTAACTCTGGGTATGGTGAATATTTTGACAACGATTTGACTGAAAGTTGTTGGTGGTTAAGCCGCCAATAACTTTCAATCAAATTGTTTTCAAAATATTCAGCCTGTCCAGTCATTGTCCATTGAAGTTATTGTCCGGTGGTTTGCAGCAGTCAGACAGTTAATATTATTTAGTTTAACCGACCAGACCCCCGCCGGTACACCTGCATAATTACCTGAGCAATAACTAAATCTCCGAAACAGCTGTTCCCCTAATGTAAGTCGTTCGTGCGTGATGTGTATCGGGTTATAGATCGAGCGTGTACGCGTGCGCATTGACCTTTCCCAGAGATGCCATGTGTATGGAAGAAAGCAGCGCGGGTCGTCTGCTGTAACAGATACTGGCCGCAGTCTCTCGGTATACTACCAATAGTACGCTTGCTGATCGTTATTAGCCGGCCGGCGTTAGAGTACATATTCGTGCTAGACAGCTTTTGAAGCGAGTGCGAGTGTACCGAGAATGAGGCTCGCTTATCGTTATGATATGTCAATATAGCATTTATAGAAAGAAACCGGGAATCCTTGGATTAATCTTATTTACCTTCCACAGCGGCACTAATAAAACGCACTCGAAATCGCACAGACGTATGAATCGTCGATGGTATTTTTCTCTTGGCCCTTAGATTAGATTCCCAACGCGTGTTTCGTTATATTGTGTACGGTGTACGACAGGGAATATTCTATTGAAGGTTTAGTGTAACGTAGCCTACGGATCCTGTCATTCTTTCTAAGCAGTCTACGACGGCCTGTTCACGTCTTTGGATAGGGTGAGTAAATAAGCTTAGATCGGTTCCTACATATTCTATATTTGCACATAAGCATTCGGTTTATGTGGTTTTGGTAATGATAGTTCGGCCAACTATGATAAAATTCGTTGGTTTCCTGATCGTGTGACTTCCAAACATTTAGGGACCTACTCTACCAAATAGTAGCGCGAATTCTCAGAACTTTCAGGAACCCAAATGCCAATACCACGAATGCTATTTAAATTTCAATGGGCAATAATTTTAGACCTGTTGAATATTTTGAAAACAATTTGACAGAACGTATCTGGTGGCTTAATAACCAATAATTTTCAGTCAAATTGTTTTCAAAATATTCAGCCGATCCAGAGTTAAACCCCACAGAATATGTAGTGTGTAGAAATTCAGGAGACAGACAGTCCAAATTTATGTTCAAAACATCAATAAAATTGCCAAACGGGGATTTATAGAATGATTGGAAACATTGGATTCATTCTCCGCCCATTTCTAGCTAAGCTCCGCCCACTCTGTGCGTGAGTTTGAATAAATATGAACCATGTATTCCCGAATCTTGATTCCAAAGTAAGCTAATGAGTGTTGACTATTTTGAATCTAATTTCTAGTCAAAATTAGTTTCAAAATATTCAACAGACTGTTTAGTAAATTGTAAATTCACCAACATAGTCATACAATTCAGACGTTTACAATCGGACTCTTTGTCTTTTTCGTATCAGTCTCAGATTTACGTCATTTGAGTGTGACGTCGGCTATCACGTGGCGTATTATACTTATGGCATACAATACTTGAGCGACATATCGGATCTCCCCATTGTGTCATATTTATGAAGGCATCACGCGTATTCATTCAACATTTATATTATCATTATCTTATCTTTATACGGCATATCACGCCACCTTTTATTGAAGATTAACCATTACAGGATCTAAATTACCGGAATGTGTAGGCCTATTTCTGCTGTACGCGTAATCTTGCTATTAAACTCGTTGCTACTCTTGTTAGTTTTGACTTAAGAGTTGCAGGGGTTTGTGGGTGGGGTGGGGGTGGGGTTGCCGTAGTGTTGCGTATGGAGTTTCTTCAAGCTACCGTTTATCACCAGATTTTAATTCACTTCCTGATGTCTTCATTACTCGGCTTATTAACCCTAAGAAGTCTGAATTTCAAGCTAACTATACGGATTAGCTGCTGAATATTTGTAAACTAACTTTAATGAGAGCTGTTACTGCCGTAGACATCAATCAACAGCGCCTAATCCAATATTGCTTCAAAATATCCAATAGAATATAGTTCTTGCATTGGAGACGGTGTCTCATATTTGTCGTTTCGGGTTTAAAGGTTTAATTGTGTGTTATGGTAATTTTGACAACATTGACCTCGGGCGATAAGGATAGTATTATTAACATACGGTATTTCACCGGTAATTGAGTACACGTTAATAGTTGTATTGTATGTATAGATATCATATATACTCGCTAGATGGCGCATGCGCATGCCCTCACTAGTTGTCTGGACAGCAGTAGACTCACGGCCACGCCCCCCCCCCCCTCCGTGCCGGAGATAAGTGACTTATGACATTCGCAGACATCTGACAGCTGATTGGTCCAGGCTGAAAACGGCTTTCTCGGATAATGACGTCATTTTCTTCTTCTTTTAGGAATAAGCGCCCCTATGCGTAGTTTAAATTTTAGCAACGAACCATAAGGGGAATACTAATAATTTTATCTAATTCAGTGGCCGTGGGGTGGGGATTACCCGGGTGCAGAGCCCGTTGTAAGATGTGCAGCAAAGTCGGTGGGGGGGGGGGGGGGGGTTGCTCCTAGTTATTGGAGGGAAATACAAACAACACCATGACATACAGTACAGCTCAGAAATAACTGTAAACATACTGTTGAATATGTTTAACATAATAGGATTGGAAGTCATTGCTGCCTAAGCCGATGACGTGAGTTTAGGAAAGTTGTCGACTTGATGGCTGACGCAGACGTTCATCAGCATATATAGCGTTCAGAAATGACTAAATTATCTTTTGGTAATTTAAAGAGAAATTGAACCGACGCAAATTTACATTATATTTTAGGCTTAGTAACATAAAACACATTATTTTTTAGACTATACATCCGGGGAGAAAATACTGAACTCTGATCTAGCCAGTATATACCATATATCTATGGTTGTATGCGTCTAATAGAGGGATCCGATCTCTCACTCAAGTAGGCCTATCTGACGTCATAATGAATTATGTCACTAGTTAGCTGACGTCACAATCTGACAAAATGGCGTATAGCTCCTTCATGAAAATTGAAAGGTCCGTCACTAGAGTACGACTTGTATATGTCTTTGATGAATTAACAATTTATTGAACATTCTGTTGAATTTTTGTGAAGTTTGAAATCATACGCATTAACAGCCCCCAGTCAACTCAGTTTCTTTTATTCTGCAGCTTACCTGTATAGTTACCTTGAAATCGAGATTCAGGACCACCTACCTACCCCCACCCCATTGGTAAGAGTCACCCTTTCCAGAATCTATAAATTATGCCAACAGACTGAAATCGGAGATGAATAACATTACTTATTCACCTGCGATTATTTTTTTTTAAATAAGGAGCAGACATCTTGCAGACATATTGCCTAAATCAAGCTACGCACATCCAAACTACTATAGGTTCCATAAGCTATTCTCTACGCAGAACATACAATTGCTAGTTAAACTATCTCGATTTATCAAGGTGATTACACATCAATTCCCTGCTCGTATGAAGACAACGAATTAAAATGTACAATGGCGACGATGATAGCCAGCCCACAAGACCAAAGCTAAATGTTAGCGACATCGATGAAAAAGAATGGCAACAGTAGTTTAGACTAGGAACAGCAACGATAGTAAGCGACAATAACGACGAAGACGACGAGGGTGGCGAAGACGGCGACGATAGCAGCAACACCAACAATTACAACACCAACGATACAAATCATTGACCACGACGACTACGAAATGAATACCAACAACATGAGCAACACCAACAAGAACACCTCCAACAAGAACACCAACAACACGAACAAGACCAACAATAATAACATCTACAACAACAACAACAACAACTACTACTACTACTACTACTACTACTACTACTACTACTACTACTACTACTACTACTACATCACATCAACTACTACTGCAATAAAAACAACGACAACAGCAACAACGACGACGACAACGGCAAACAGCAAGAACAGGAATAACAAGAACAACAACTACTACTACTACTACTACTACTACTACTACTACTACTACTACTACTACTACTACTACTACTACGACGACGACGACGACGACGACGACGACTACTACTACTACTATTACTATTACGACGACGACGACGACTACTACTACTACTACTACTACTACTACTACTACTACTACTACTACTACTACCACTACCACTACCACTACCACTACTACTACTGCAATAACAACAACTCCAACAAAAACAACGGCAACAGCAACGACGACGACGACGACAACGACAAACAACAAGAACAAGAACAAGAACAAGAACAAGAACAAGAACAACAACAACAACAACAACAAAAATTGAAGATATAATGTATACGAGCTACTACTCCATGTAACTACTATGTATATATCCCCCATATACCATAGAACGTGGTCTGGGGTGTAAATAAATCAAGTCATTTCATTTCAAACTCCATCACCAGTTTGGACCTACCCCATAATATAATTGTAGATCCGCCCTGAGGTAGTTAAACTTTTTTGATTTAATAAATACAGCGTTACCACATCACCCCACCCCCCCCCCCCCCCCACCCCCCCCCCCCACCCCACACCCTCCCCTCCCCATATGCTATTGTAATAGCCTGGGAGAATAAAGTAAACTTGAACTCGATAGGGCTTGCATTGTAAATGGCGCTGTGGGGTTTGAGAACTCGATCAGATAAAATCTCAGTTATATTAGCTGTCTGGCTGCTGAGGGTTTTTTGCAGACGACGTATTCCACGGGTTATATCTATGGACATGCTGAATATTTTGAAAACAATTTGACTGAATGTTGTTGATGGCTAGACCACCAACAACTTTCAGTTAAATTGTTTTCAAAATGTTCAGCAAGTCGGGAGTTTTTGCTCATTGAAATTATTGTCTGGTGGCTTGTAGCAACATTGAGACAGCTAATCAATCATTCAGACATAGGCTAAAAAATACATAGCGTGGTATGACAGTCACTCAGAGCGTAACACCAACGTTTAAAGCCGCAACACTTCAATAACATTTGTATCAAATATAAAGCAGATAATAATTGCATTACATACGAATTATTTTGACAACGATTTGACTGAATGTTGGTGCTGTCATTGATAGCAACAACTTTCACGCAAATTACGGTCAATGTATATAAAAGCGTTTTGTTTTCTCCTGGAGATTGGCACACACTTTCTCTGAACAGTATTGAAATACAGACTGTCGAATGTACTGCCGTGAATACGCCCTATGTGCGTGCTTACGTTTCCCTGGATGACAAATGACTAGTTGCACGCGCAAGCAGGTTGGTTTTCCTGGCTTGTGCAGACAATAGACTAAATGACTATGGCGTCCAATATTTCCAATGGTTATGGAATCAGGGCATTGCATGCTGGGTAGCATTGCACGCCAGGTAGCATTGCATGCTGGGTAAATTGAACAGGCATCTGATATCTCGTGTAAAAGTGTCTGTATTTAATGGAACACGACAGCTTAAATGTACAAAGATACAACGATTGATATTTCTGATACGCTGAATATTTTGAAAACAATTTGACTAAAAGCCTTCATTTCAAAATACTCAGGAAATCAAAGAATTTGTTCTCATTAAAATTATTTTCTAGTGGCTTGCAGCAGCGAGACAGTTAATTGCAAGACATTTCTTTATTCTAGCCCTCATCAGTTGCAATTTGGTCTCCCTTCACGACTGAAAGTCGTTGCTGGGATAGACAACAACGACCTGGATATAGTCATATTGATTCAATAATGTTCAGAGTGTTTGATAATTATCACATTTTAGAATAGTCCGTTTCCGGGATTTTGGAATGCAGGTTTTAGGGCTATATAGATTTTAGTGTTTAGCCCTTTTATCCCTGAATTTTGTTTCCAGATTTCTAGGCACATTGCTTTAGAATGTTGCTGAAATATGGTGATACTAATTTGACTAGAAGTTGGTGTTGTCGTATGCAACAACAGCTCTGAAGGCAGCAACAACTTCCATGCAAATTACGCTCAATGCATCCAACAGAATATTTTTCACACGGATAAAGGCGGATTAGGTTAAGGGATAACGGGGTACATCCCCGGGCGCCGAAAAATAAGGGTCTCCAAATTAAAGACTTAAAATTATCGCATTTTACCCATTTGAATCTGTTTTTCCCATTACCCATTTGAACACAGTATCTCATTTTATAGTCATAGCCTGCATAACCTGTTTAATATTTTGGAACCAATTTGACTGGAAGCTGGTGTTGCCTGTTTTTTATATGTTGGTGTAGTGGTATCCCCAAATAATTTCAATTTCAAATCACGGAAAAGAATATGTTGTATCTATACCTGGAGATTTCGCTGTATGCGGTTTTATTTAGCTCGCCTAGGGTCATGGACGTTTGCGACTATTCACCGCCGTCTCCAGTCCCCACTCTCACTCAATAAATAAAGCGAAAACCACCAAAAATGTATTAAATGTTTTATTGTGTGACCTGAAAACCCGTATCAATCGTGATTGAGGCCAAGAGGGCGGGCACGCATAAAGTGCTATTACGTGGCTAGTTTAGTACGCTTTCCATTCGATTTCGCCAAAGTAAACTGACTCCAGCGATTGGGATGTACCCAAATTAAAAATAACCTAAACCTCTACTTTTTGTCCATTTTAGCAAATATATTAGAAAGCTACTGTAACTCGTTGCTGGAAACAGCAACGGTAAATAGCAACATTATTAAATATTATCAATTATCAAATATAGACGTTATTTCATATTTCTTTTATTAAATCGTGGCTCAACGTGGAGTAGTTTAAAACCTTAATCCCTCCATATTTGCATACTGAAGTTTATACCTATTATCAGCATATTTGAGATACTACACTCTTTAAACGTTGAAATCCAAATGTCTCAATTTTAGGAGAGCTAGACAGGAAATATGATGAATACTTTGAAACTAATTTGAGTGGAAGCTGTTGCTGTCAAGCGCCCAGTCAAATTAGTTCCAAAATATTCAATAGTTTACCTGTATAGTTTTCTGGAAATTGATAGTCAGGGAGTTCAGAGATCGATTGATACCAACACGAGCAAGGTGTGGGTGGAGCTTGCAGGGGGCATAGCTAAAAATGGAAAGTTCCATTGCTTACCTGTCAGAATGCGCTGTAAATTTTTAAACCGTTATTGACTGAAGTTTTGTTGGGCAATGAGATATTGTTGTCTTTGAGGTTTCACCGTAATCGTACTTCAACGAATTACCTGTATACGAGTACAGAGAGTTCAGCACAAATGGAGGCTATACAGAAAGGTATAGATGCCCTAATGGGAGGGGTCCTATCGAGACTCTAGATGAATTGATGACGGAATACACATTTCCCGCATTTACGTCTTTATTCCGGGATTTCCCCATAGAAATCTTACCAGGCCCTATATTATATTATTATGTATAAGATATCTGGATTTCCCTCAATCAACGCCCAGAGCACGTTATGTGGCTGCTAAACCTATAGCGAGCAGCATTGCGTTACCATGCCAATAAATGACAGCTGTGATACACTACAAACACAGTATTATTGAAATAGGTAATAGACTTTGCCTTTCTATCCCAATTGCGGCAAACTGGTCTCGCTCCTCGTTTCTCTTTCGTTTGGGTTTCGGTTTTGGAAACGAGGAGAGAAGACACGGGGCGCGACTACGCAATGAGCACGCACGCACGCACGCACGCACGCACGCACGCACGCACGCACGCACGCACGCACGCACGCACGCACGCACGCACGCACGCACGCACGCACGCACGCACGCACGCACGCACGCACGCACGCACGCACGCACGCACGCACGCACGCACGCACGCACGCACGCACGCACGCACGCACGCACGCAGTTACGCGTGCATAGTAACCGGAAACAAAGACAATCAATAACAACAACAACAACAACAACAACAACAACAACGTCAACTTCAGCATCAACATCAACATCATCATCATCAACAACAACAACAACAACAACAACAACAACAACATTCCCACCACCACAGTCTCCACCGATGACGAATATGACAACAACGACGACGTCTGTATAATGGCTAATAGTCTAATAATAATTATAATAATAATAATAATAATAATAATAATAATAATAATAATAATAATAATAGTTACATCTACTCTACCGCCACAATATGTAGCATCGCAACGGACCCCACATGTCACCTTGTGACCTGGGCGTAGTAAATAAAATGAAATGAAATGAAATCATATATAATTGGAAGACTCATCCAATTTTCTAAACATTTATATGTATTATTTATCTGTGGTAAAATTTTCACTGAATTCTAAAATAGACCATTGTATCTAGACTCATTAAATGAAGCGAATAGTAAGGTGTATTTTAAAATCATAATTAGCTGGAGAATGTTTTACAAAAATATAAAAGCTAATAGGCTTACATAAATGCATAGAAAATTTACCGCATTCCAGTGGTAAGTTTTCAAAAATAATGTTCTCTTGGACATTTTCTATGAGCAAATTAAATTCTTTTGGACAAATTCAAGGATTAAAGGGGTATGAAGAACTATTATGATAATATTTTTGAAGTCATGCTTCGCTAGAAAGCTAAGCCAATTTTTTATGCATTTATGCACAAATGAGATTGTATCCGGTGGTCCATCATATCCTGTGATGTACAATTAATGTACAAGTAAGCTATTTGCCGTCGTCTGATAGCTCTGGTTCTATATATGTACATGGCTTGGACATTATTTTTTTCACAGAACATTTGGTACGGCACAGACCGGGTCCTGCGGCAAAATAAGAAAGCGATATATTTGGTATCCTCTGATACCTCTTGTTTATATTCTTAACTGTCTTGCTGCTGTAAGCCACCAGACAGCAATTTCTATGAGCAAAAACTCTTGACTTGCTGAATATTTTGAAATCAATCTGATTGAATGTTGTTGATGGCTTAGCCACCAACAACTTTCAGTCAAATTGTTTTCAAAATATAGAGCAGTTCCAGAGATATAACCCTTGGAATATGTCGTCTGCAAAAACTTTAGTTTAGAATTCTCAGTTTGTTTCTTTCATAAATCATAAGTTATTTCCTGTTCGCATTTGGAGTTGGGCCAGATTATCAAGATATCGCTACGGGCGTATATACGTTGGAAGATAGCCAGATGTCTATTTGTGAGTCGTTTGCTTACATAACGGGTTCCCTCAATGAACTCGATTTGGCAAGATTTTGTGTTGCCGGCGTCGCGATTTATGGTCTACAGCAAAAAACTTGCAAACTGTCTTAATCAATTGCCGGCCACTTCGCCTTGAGTAGTATCAAGCCAATGGATGAATCCACATTTAGCTGTGCTTCGCCCGTCTGCCCAAGCTTTGCCCATGTTAGTATCAATCGAACCCTGGACTCTCTGAATATCAATTTCCAGGAATTTACACATGTAAGCCTATGGCAGCAACAGCGCCCAGTCAAATTAGTTTCACAATTTCAACATAATGATTATTAAGTAGTAAAGACATACAATTTTTACACATGACAGACCTTTAAAAGTTCATGACGTTAGTCATTACGTAGTTTGATTGCAGCATTAGCCTACATGTAACGTAATTCATTATAACGTCATATACTTGAGTGACAGATTGGATTCATCCATTACCGTGCTCGAAGTTTTGTAATTGGACCAAGATTGATTGATCACGTGCTAAGTTTTGCAAACATCAGCCACCGTATCGCGATCATACATAGAGACCGACCAACGAGAAACGACACCACCACAAAACGTGGTATTGTGATAGTGTATGGCCCAACCGCCGAGAAATCACGTAGTGTGGCTTCGTTACTCACGTCAATCCATGATGCACTGTGTACTCCATCAAGATAGCGACGGATGAATCCAATTTATCTATGCCCCACCCATCGTTAGCTAAGCTCCGCCCACGCTTTTCCCGTGTTGCGATCGATAGAACACTAACCTCCCTGAATCTCAATTCCCAGACAACTATACAGGTAAGCTGTTGAAAATTTTGAAACTAATTTCACTGGGTGCACCCAGACAAACTAGTTTCAAAATATTCAACAACATCTTTATTAAGTACTAAATACTTACATACATACAATGTGTACACATGACGAACATAGCTATGTACTACGCATTTTGATTGTGACATCAGCCTACATGTGACGTAATTGATTATCACGTCATATACTTGAGTGACAGATTGGATTCATCCATTGTTCATATGTGACGACTCCAATTTGAAAACTGAATAAAACAGACAAGAAGATTCCACTTGTGTATAGATTCCTACGTTGTTGAAAGATATTAATGGGCATTCATTAGCTGGATTGACGTGTATGTGCTACTAAATACCGACTTTAAGCGTCCAAGCAGCCATTGGACTGCCTGGACATGCCACGTTGTCCCCATTAAATGATGATGTCGCCGAACTTCGAGGCGAGGAGGCTTGATGAAAGTGAGGAATATTGGCCCCACTTCTTTGTAGTTCAATCGACATTGCAAATCGTTATGTAACAGGAAACATTTCTTTCCAGTCTCATTCTGGAAACTGTGGATTCGAGGCTCTACAATTCCCATGAAAGTCAAGAGGGATCTATCTGTTCGATGCTACATTTCTCTCAATAATTCTATGCAACTGTGGTGCTTCAACGACGCTCGTGAACAAACATAACTGTCTAGCTACTGCAAGTCACCGGACAATAATTTCAATGAGCAAAAACTCCTGACTTGCTGAGTATTTTGAAAAACAATTTGAATGAAAGTTTTTGGTGGCTTAGCCACCAACACCTTCCAGTGAAATTGTTTCCAAAATATTAAGCAGGTCCAGAGATATAATCCCTGAGACATGTTAGCTGCATAAACCCAGCGGTGAGACGGTTCCAGGGTTTTCATAACAAAACCTGCGAGCCATCACCAATCAGCGGTAGTCATGCAGCCTAATCTGAAACTCAGCACTTTGTGAACTGCGGAGGGCGGTTACACTATTCTGGCAAGAAAACGAGGCAGAAAGGGTCAATGTTTGGACATGCCGTCTGATTCCAGAGAGTATACACATGCTCAGACAGTATTGCTGTTTCGAGTAGTGCGCACCAACGCGTATAAGACACACACGTCAATTGTTAAGCGTTTTGAAATCTAACCTCAAGAAACGTAACCTAACACCACTAATGACGGAAATCACCACCACCACCACCACCACCACCACCACCACCACACCATCATCAACAACAACAACAACATCAAACGGTCCATAGGCGTAGGAACAGGGTGGGAGGTTTATGTTTTGGCCTCGCTCATACTACTTTAGCGCGCGCGCGCACACACACACACACACACACACACACACACCCACCCACCCACCCACCCACCCACCCACCCACCCACCCACGCACGCACGCACGCACGCACGCACGCACGCACGCACGCACGCACGCACGCACGCACGCACGCACGCACTAATTAGGTGTATCGGTGTTCGACCTGGTAACAACATATGGCACAACAATCTGGTCATATATAGCTTGATTTAGTTATATAATATTTGTCACGCTTTTTGGTTTTAATATGTCTGTAGGCCTATTGTTCGATGTAATACAGCGTCAAAGAATACATACATACAGACAGACATATAGGCTATGTGCCACGCAAAGGAATATCGCTTAAGTAGTTATTTACGCACAGTGCATACAGTACGGCTCATAAATATGTTAAAGCGTGTCTACAATAAAAAACAGAAACATGTTCGTTGCTCGTTAGTACAATTTTGAGCACGATGTAAGAAATGTTCTGCTGAATATTCTGAACATAACTGTATTGGAAGACATTGCTGCCTTAGGCAGCAATGTCTTCCAATGCAATTATGTTCTAAATATTCAACGGAACAATTTCTTTTGTTTCGGAAAAACAATAAGTTATTTCTGAGCTGCACAGTTACACGCACCTGGCATACCGTGCAAGCACTACCGTCTGCGTGAAAGATTGTTAAAACGTCAACATTTATTTCCCAGGTCGTACATCGTTGCGAATTTTATTAAACAAATTTATGAGAACACTAAAATTGCGAGAAATCTTCAATATATATTAGATTCCCCGCGGTTTCACATTCGTTACGGCACACGATATAAATTCATCACACAGGTATGGTATAGTTTTAATAATTAATTATATCGCTACCTGCAAGGAAAACCTGGAATATCCATTCACATTTATACCAATGTTATACAGTCGAGAGTGTGTTATGAGCACGGATAATTGTTAATTAAAGGAATGTGGTTTTTTAATACAAGTCACAAGATTTAATTTGAATAAATTAATTAAAGATTATTCACACCAAAATGCTTGAAAATAAAATTGTTAAAATTTTATACTTTTAAAAGCTTAGATAGTGAACCTAGACGTAATTAAACGAAATAAATCTTAAAATATGATGATTTCATTACTCAAAATTATGATATTTTTTTTAAGTTGTGAAATTGAATTAGAGACACGAGTCCCTAATTCACCTTCACAAAAAAATTATATTAATTTATGCTGAATGAAATCATCATATGTTAAGATTTATTTCGTTTCATTACATTGAGATACCCAATTTAATGTGTAGACCTCAATTCTGACCATAAGCCAGTCGTTACACGCCTTCAGATGAACCATCGTTACTTAATGTATAAACGCCATACCAGCCAAGAGGGTAGAGTCACCTACAACCTACCACCAGCTCATCAGCTAGACTGACACTTAAATGGCGTACAAAAAGGCCTTCTAGGAGCATCTAGCTAACATCAACGTCAACTCGTATCCAAACGAAGCCCTAACCAAAATACCGAAATGTATGGAATCATCAGCAACCAGCACCATAGGAAACTGTCTCAAAACAACAACCGAACGGATGACCAATGTAATAGTAAAACTACCAACAGACCAGAAAGTATATCTATCAAAGTGGCCAAAGTGAAAACCGCACCAAACTACGCAGGGAACGCAAAAACATTCTGTACCACATGATCAAATGCTTAAAAGATCTTGCTATTCAACAAACTACTTCGGGCAGCCAGAACCCTGAGACCACACGCCACCACTCACTGGACTGACACGTTATCAGAACTGACGGGGCAATTCGAAAATGGTTCGAGGAACAGTTCACTGACCACGATTATGCTCCCTTTCACCCGTACTCAGTAGACTACATGCCATTACTAACACCAATTAGAACAGCAGAAGTTGAGAAAAAGTAGAAAAAGCTTTTGATAAAGTTTGAAGGGAGGCACTATGGGGGAGATTAATTAAAGAAAATATCAATGGTAAAATCTTAAATGTCATCCGTAATATGTATAGAGGCATAAAATCTAAAGTATTTATGAACGGCATTGCCTCTGAAACATTCACGTGTAACTTGGGGTTACGGCAAGGTGAAAATCTATCTCCAATCCTATTCAATATATACCTAAACGATCTCAGGGAATTCCTGGAAAGCTCTGGTTGCAGTGGACTGGCTCTGACAGAAAACATCGATCTCTATATCAAACTGTTAGCTCTATTATATGCAGATAACACTGTTCTTTTCGTCGAGAGCCCTACAGACCTGCAGTCAATACTAAGCGCATATGTGGCCTATTGCCAAGTATGGAACCTTCGGATAAATAAAGAAACAACAAAAATACTAATTTTTGGCATCAATAAACGGGGGTGGGAGATGCTAAATTTTAGTATTGAATGTGAACAAATCGAAATAACTGACATGTACAAATATTTAGGAATACATTTTTTCCACAATGGTAGATACCTCAAGGCGATGAAACACTTAAGTCAACAAGCTACTAAAGCCCTCTACTCACTATACAGGCGAATAGAAAACATTGAATTACCCTTAACGTGCCAACTAAAATTATTTGACTCGATGATTATGCCAATACTTACCTATGGGTGTGAAATCTGGGGGATAGAAAATCTTACTTCAATAGAAAAAATTCAGGTGCAGTTCTATAAGCGGATACTAAATATTTCGAAAACAACGCCTAGTTATATGGTATATGGAGACCTAGGCCAAATTCCATTAGAAATTACTATAAAATATAAATTAATTAATTTTTGGGGGAAACTCCTAAACGGCAAAGAAACAAAGCTATCATCTTTACTATACAAAAATATCTACAATGACTATACTCAAAACAATACAGAATACAAATGGCTGACCACAGTTAAACGTATACTTGAAAATGTGGGAATGGCTCACCTCTGGGAAACGCAGACCATAACCAATTCTAATATACGATATTCGAAACAAGTACTTAAAGACCAATACATACAAACTTGGTCAGGGCAAATTACCACCTTGCCTAAAGCTAAAATATATAGTATATTCAAAACTGAACTAAAATTAGAGCCGTATCTTAAAAAGCTAAATAAATTAAACAGAAGAACTTTAGTCAAATTTCGAACTAGTAATCATATGTTACCCAAAAGGGAAAGTGGGGAGGGCTTAGACAGGGAAGAAAGAATATGTAGCCTATCCGACACACACACACACACAATATTGGGGATGAGTATCATTACCTATTCTTATGCGACTTTTTCTGTGATGACAGAAAATTATTTCTTCCAAAATATTATCATAACCGCCCAAACCACTACAAATTCGGACAACTGCTCTCGAATACAAACTTGTCGGTCCTAACAAAATTGTGCGCCTTTATACGGAAAATCTTTAAACAATTTGCATAACGGAGATTATTATTTTATTATCATATTGTAATTATTTCAAACACAATTATCACTACTACTACTACTACTACTACTACTACTACTACTACTACTACTACTACTACTACTACTACTACTACTACTACTACTACTACTACTACTACTACTACTACTACCACCACCACCACCACCACCACCACTACTACTACTACTACTACTACTACTACTTCTACTACTACTACTACTACTACTACTACTACTACTACCACTACTACTACTACCACTACTACTACTACTACAACTACTACTACAACTACTACTACTACCACTACTACTACTACTACTACTACTACTACTACTACTACTACTTCTACTCCTACTACTGCTAATACTACTACTATTACTACTACTACTACTACTACTACTACTACTACTACTACTACTACTACTACTACTACTACTACTACTACTACTACTACTATTACTACTACTGACTAATCAATAACCAATGCTACCAATAATGGTTATATACAATGTTTAGATCAATAATGCCACAATTAATTTCTATAAAATGCTTGTTAAATTTGGTTAACTTTAAGATTGGTTATACAAATATTGTGTAATAATGTTTATATTAATAATGTGTAATGTGTAATGTGTTTATATTGTCTTTGTCTATAATGCTGTCACCGATGTTGATAACAAGAATGTCTACACCAATAATATTCATATTATAGCACTGATGATAACAATAAGCTTGGTATGAATAATAATAATAATAATAATAATAATAATAATAATAATAATAATAATAATAATAATAATAATAATAATAATATCTTTTAATTGTAAATCTCACTCAGACCTGTAAAAATTAACTATTATTTTGTAATCCCCATATGTCACATTGTGACCTGGGAGTACTTCAATAAACTTGAAACTTGAGACGGCACTCAAAAAAATGCATCCGGACCTGATGGCATGAGCAATGAACTATTCAAATACGCAAGCGACATTATCTCAAAACCGATCACGTACCTAATAAATTCCGCTTTTATGCACCACCTTCCCGTCGGTGCTGTAGGCCAAGTCACCATTATCGCGCTACCCAAGCCCATGAAGCCATTGTGACCTGACACTCCAGCCAATCCGCGGCCCATTGTGCTCCCCAACAGCATACGGAAAATCTTATCTAATGTTACTCTATGCCGCATCCGCGACAAGACCTTCATCGGACCATGTGAAAGTGTCTCTAAACGTGGATGTAGCTGCGCAGACAATGAATGGCACAATGCATGCTTGTGTCAGTAGTAATGTCCAAGCACTGGGACTTCCACAAAATGGGCATTGACATGGCACGAGCTTTCAACACAATTAAACGCTCAAAGATACTAAATCTACTACGCCAGGGTAGATGCAATGACGATGAGCTGCGACTAATGAGACTACTACTTGCAGACACAAAGCTGAGAGTGTGAGTCAAGTCAGTGAAGTCTGCAGTGTTTGCGACAACAATCGACTCCCCACAGGGAGATGGTCTATCCCATGTGCTTTTCACCTGTTACCTTGTTGTTGTATTGAAATGTGCGGGGAAATTCCACAAGACCAACCTCGCCCCCCCCCCCTCCCCTCACCAGTGCCCATACTGGGTATGTCGCTAGAGATGGAATATGCCGACGGCGTGGACTTCATAGCCGCGGAAAGGACATCCCTTGACGAACTTCTCCCAATAGCCGCTAGCCAACTAAAAATTGAGACTCTCTTTATGAATGAATCCAAAACTGAGTTCAACCGCATATACCTATCAAGAAACCATGAAACTAAAGAAAATGACGATCCACTTCAAGGCGCCGAACCATGAAGGAAAAGTACAATCCTGGGCTCACGGCTTTGTAGTACTGCTGTCATGGTTGCACGCTGCATCATGGGGAACATAGCTTTCCAGTCGTTCTGGAAGCTATAGATTCGTAGATCAAAAATTCCCTTGACAAAAAGGACTACGTTTATACAATGCAACCTGCGTATCCTTGATGCTGTATAAGTGTTACAGCTGGGACTGAATTTTATGCCATGTCAGTTCATGAGTTTAGTCGAAATTGTAACAGCGATAGAGCTTGTGAAAATCTGTGAACTTTTCTTTTGATTTATAATTATTTTTGGCGATTTTCATTGAAATCTATTTCTCGTTTGTGATCCTTTACAGAGTCCCCATATTACTATCCCGTATCACGTGATCTTTATTGACCGTCGTAGCACCAATTCTCGCGGTGTTTGACCCTTTAGGAGTTAACCCTTGACATGGCAGCGTCTCAAATTTAATGACACCTATACAGGAAATTTGCTGAGTATTTTGAAACTAATTTTACTGGAACAGATTCCAGTCATATTAGTTTCAAAATATTCAACAGAATATTCCTTGCAGCATAAAGAATTCGTCGTTTCTAGTTTGTAATGGCTCTGAGCAAATGTTCGCTGTGTATCTAGACAAGCTTATGTATATTTGAGCTGATCGCCTTTTCTAGATCGTGTAACCTGTAGAGTCTATAGGAGCCACTTACCTTTCAGGCCCAAAAGACGATGGTTCTTAAATACAGGTGTCCATAAAACCACCATCGTGTGTCCTCCAAAAAGTTATTTACCATATCAACTAAGTTGTATTAAGCGACAAGCTGTGTTTAGTGACAGGTTACTGATGGGCCATATAGTGTCCTTTATAGACAGGTTTGACTGTGTTTGGCCATAGATCATTCAATTTATGCCATGACATTTGTCTATGTCAATTTAAACAGTTACCCGGTTGTGGCGTTGTGTCATCATCATCATCATTTGCCGCAAACATTGGCAAGCGTTCTGGCGGTTATTCTCGCTAGAAAACGACTACACGAGCAACGAGCAACTCATGAGGGGTTATCTATCTAGCAGGTGTGGTGTTTGTTACCTGTAATAATTGTAATTTACCTTATTCGAAGCCGTTGATATTACCTTCAGTTTCACCTGTACTCATTAACGCACGAAATCCAATTTTAGCCATGCCCCGCCCATCTCTAACTAAGCTCCGTTCACTCTTTACCCGTGTTGGGATCGATCGAATCCTGAATTCTCAAGAATCCCAATATCGAGGTAACTAACCAAGTAAGCTGTAGAACATTTTGAAACTAATTATGGCAGCAACAGCGCCCGGTCAAATTCGTTTCAAAATATTCAACAGAATGGTTAGTAAATAGTAAGCCATACAATGCGTACACAAGGACGGGGTGTGGTTGGGGACGCTATTATGCATTGTCTCCCTGGATGCGGACGCAGACTGTATTAAATCCGGTATGGATAGAAGGGCTGCCGCACAAGTTTAACCAGATTGGATTGGCAAGTGGCCGCTGGAGCATTTTGGAAGAGAATGTCTAGGAAGCCAAGCTCAAGAATTAAATGGGACGGACATCTAAAAGAAGGATTAGAATTCACCTTTGCAGTGTATCTATCTATCATCTGACACCATATTACGTCATAATCAGCTAAGCGGGTTTGGGGTGGGTGGGGGTGGAGCGAGGGGGTGGGGCGGCTGTGGGATGACACGTCATAATCATTACATCATAAAAGATTATATTTCACACACACGCACGCACGCACGCACGCACGCACGCACGCACGCACGCACGCACGCACGCACGCACGCACGCACGCACGCACGCACGCACACACGTCTTTAACTCTTAATAGCACGAATTGTATGTCTACTATTTAATAAACATGCTTTTGAATAGTTTGAAACTAATTTGACTGGCCGCTGTTGTTGCTATTGGCAGCAACAGCGCCCAGTCAAATTAGTTCCAAAATATTCAATAGCTTACCTGTATAGTTTTCTGGAAACTGATAGTCAGGGAGTTCAGAGATCGGTCGATCCCAACACGGACGCGGTGTGGGTGGAGATTAGATTGAGATGGGCGGGGCATGTCTAAAACTGGAAAGGTCCATTATGCCAGTGAGTGAGACACGGTGAGGTCATGTTCACCCACTGTCATCTTCAGTGCATTAACCCATGCTTGTGGAAGGTGGCGAGGCTAATGTTGGTGCTAAGATTGCTAGTGTAAAATTAGCTGTCGCAGCCTTTAAAGATGGCGTGCTGTGCGTGACAGATATACAGCGGCGTAGTGAGGAGGTGGGGAGGTGGTGGCAGAGGTGGGGTGGGGTGGGTGGAGGAGGTGCCCCGGGCACCAAGTTCAGCATAGTGTTGGGGTATGGGAGAGGGCGGCAAAAGAGTAGTTTTGGCTGCTTTTGTCTCCCCCCCCCCCCCCCGAGCGCCAGTATTTGAGTAAGAGAGTGGCGACAAAAGGCTGGTCTGTCCCTCCGCACACCAGGCGCCGGATAACAGCCCCCCCCCCTCCCCCCCCCCCCACGCCACTGCAGATATACCTGTCCAAGTGCAAAGCCAGTTAAACCTAGCAAAACAGTACACTATTCAAGAGCGGTTCCTTCACAATATCAACGAGTGTATCAGTATGGTGCTCAACTGCGCGGGCGATGAGCCCCCACCACCCACACAACCTCCACCGACCCCACCCTCACCGCACCCAGGTTTAAGCTGGGGGTAGAAGAGTTTATGGCAAGTTCAAGTTCACGTTTTATTAACTCAGGCTTTACATAAAGCATATGAGGGAAAATATTTTACGATTAATATACTGGTAATCATGAGTGATTCGTCTGTCTTTAACGCTTAATAGTCCGACACGTTGGACGAATTGTATGTCTTTACTATTTAATAAACATTCTGTTGAATATTTTGAGACTAATTAGACTGGGCGCTGTTGCTGCCATCGCACCCAGTCAAATTAGTTTCACAATATTTAACAGCTTACCGGTATAGTTTTCTGGAAATTGATAGTCAGTGTCTTCAGGGGTCGATCGATCCCGACACGAGCGAGGTGTGGATGGAGATTAGCTACAGATGGGCGGGGCATAGTTAAATCTGGAAAGGTCTATGGAAGCAGGACACCATGGGAAGCCAGGAATTGATCCCGCAGTTACATATGCTACGGTGGCTGTGACGTTAATGCCCTACTTAAATCCAGGTTTTCACAATCAGGTTAATCTGACAGACAAATCTAATGCAGTAGCGCGAATCTGAAGAGCGTTTAGACGATCAGATTAATCTGATGAAAAATCTGGCAAAAAAATTTGATGAAAAGATCTGATGTAAAAATCTGAAGAAAGAATCTGAAGATATTACCCGCCCGCTATTGACCGTCTGCTTTCTGTTTTTAATTTTATAAAATGGGCTTAACAAATCTTCCAGCCATTCAATTATGAACCTCTCATTATTAAAATCGCCCTACATTCAAAGTGACACGGGCGCATCCATTTTTCTTCTTGGCTGATGACGTCAACGATGATGGCGTATTTAGAGATTCGCCTTCAGACTTCGGACATCAGACTTCAGTATTCGTATTTTCGTATTTTCTTTATTTACACTCAGGCCGTGACAACGGCATATGAGGATTATTTGTACATTGACAATGGCGGTAGCAATACAATATTATTATTATTATAATTATTATTATTATTATTATTATTATTATTATTATTATTATTACACCATCTCCGCCGCGCTGCCGACGAGGGCTACGACAGTGGGATCGCTTACATAATAATGATAACAACAATAATCAATTTATTATTCTATTTTGGGCTACTAACCCTTGCAGTGTTTCAGGCAGTATTAAAGGAGAACTAACTTCATATAACAGTTGTTCAGCTGATCTAGCACGTCATTCGTAAACTATAATATAATATTAAGCTTATTATCATGCCGCTAAAGAAAGCTATTCAGGCTTGAGTAGTTTAAACGTTGGTACATTTCCAAAGCCTATGGTGGCTGTCATGCCTTACTTTTCAACCAATCAGAAGGAGAAACTAGCGTATCTGCCTTGGTCAATACGCTCAGTCATAGCGGTGCCACATATAATTTGGCAATGTGATATAAAAACAATGATACAAGTAAGCTGATGACTATTTTGAAACTAATTTGACCGGAAGCCATTACTGCCATAGGCAATAACAACTTCCAATCAAATTATCCCCAAAATATTCACCAATATGATTTACATAATAAAGAATGTAATGCATTGGCACTTACATGACACCATACACTATGGCTTGAGTAAACAAAATCACGGTGCTCACTGTTCAACGTTTACACCATGTTACAAAGCAGACTATTGTGATACAGATAAGGGAATGTAACAGGATGTGAATGATATGGAATCTATCAACTATAATCTATCGTACAATCTATCGCATTTGAGATGAGATTAGCATCGCTTTAACAATGATGACGACGTCAGACTTCAGATTTGTAGTTTACGCTGTCAGATTTTATTGAAATCGAAAAAGCTGAAGAACCATCAGATTGGCCTTCAGACACCAGACTTCAGACATCAGACTTCAGATTTTATGTTTACATGGTCAGATTGTATCGAATTCGATAAATCTGATCAGATTATGCTGATCGTGAAAACCGGGCTTTAGGATGTAGCCAGGAGAAACAGTGATTAAGAAGATCCTGACATTATATGGAAGTATATGCAGAAACCAAAACTCAAAGGAACACTAGTTTGGTTTTCATTGGTAAAAAGGGATCTTTTTAAGTATAAGCTACCGTTTGTCTGTACCCATTCTCATCACCTACCTTCATCCCACCGGCCTGATCATTTCCCACCTACAATCTGATGAGTAGAAAGTCTATGCGTCTATACAATATATCAACTAAATGAAAGACACTATGTGGAATGTTAACGTCTTGCTAGTATGTCTGTATATATTATGATGTCGACTGCCTGTTACTTTGGTCTTGTGTTCTATAAATTATTGTTCTATGTATGCTTATGTAAGGGGTCCACGGTATGTGCAGTCTAAATGCAAATTCAAGTTCAAGTACCATATACATGATATAATTCGTCTGTAAACCTAGCGAAGTGATAGGAATGGTTACTCTTTCAACACATATCCACTGCTATAAGAGACTTAATATTGCGTGTCCACGAATAACATATTTATCACTAGCGGCGCGATTGGCTAATCAAGGTTATAATACACTAATCATAGACGCCTATTGGATGAATCCACTTTTAGCTATGCCCCGCCCTTCTCTAGCTAAGCTCCGCCCACACTCCGCCCACACTTTGCTTGTGTTGGGATCGATTTATATACTTTGAATCTTGAATTCCCAGAATCCCAATTTCATTGTAACCACACAGCTAACCTGTTTAAATCTATTAAAACTAATTTGACTGGGGGATGTTGTTGCCTATGGCAACAACAGCACCCAGTCAAATTAGCTTCAAAATATTCAACAGATTGGTTATTAAGTAGCCAAGACATACAATTCGTACACATTCAGATGGACTTTTAAAAGTTCATGACGAACTTAGATACGTCATTCATTGCGCATTTCGATTGCGCCATCAGCCTACATGTGACGTATTTCATTATGACGTCATTTATTTGAGTGACAGATTGGATTCACCCATTCCTAGCCAACAGTCGAGTAATTGGGGCAATTTTTTTAATTTGAGCTCTACCTTGTACTAATCGTAATACAAATTCTCGCGATTTGAAGAATAAAGAATCCGTACCGGTATTCGTATGCAAAATTAAAATCATAACACGGACAATCAACATAAGCAGGAGTTCCTTAATCGCCTCGCCGCTGTAAATCACCGGATAGTATTTTCAATGAGAAAATATTCTTGACGTGATGAGTAGTTTGAAACCAATTTCGCCGAAAGTTATTGGTGGCCTAGCCTTCAACAACTTTCAGTCAACTTGGTTTCAAAATATTCAGAAGATCAAGAGATATAACCCCTGGAATATGTCGTCTGCAAAACTCAGCAGTCGGGCGTTAACGGAACAGATCTATGACCATTAACTGGTTTAGCCCGTTATCCCATGATATCCCAATGTCCCAATTTCAAGACGGTTAGACAGCAGCTACAGCTCTCAGTCAAATTAGTTTCAAATTATTCAACAGAATGTCCATATGTATAAAGCGTCTGCCATTTATAGTTTGTAAGTGTTGAAAGGCTAATATTTCGAATACATTCTAGATCTATATAAAACCCGGATCAGCTGGAAGGATTCCAGGTTTATTTATTTCATAATTTACACCGGTATATAAAGTCGAGATGACGTTTCATGAGACGAAATATATAGCTGTCGTCCTATCATCGATATATTGAAAAGCCACAACCCGTCATCCAGTCTTTGTTCCTGGACATTATCTCGTCACTCAACATCGTGCCTTGATACAGAATTAATTAGTTCTTATAGCCGTGTTATTACACTCGCGCTCTAAGTTACTAAGTGGGAGAGGGTATTGAATTCGGTGCGTGTGTGCGTGCGTGTCCGTCACTAAAGTTTACCAATTATATGTCTGAATTTACAATTTAACAAACATTCTGTTGAATATTTTGAAACTAATTTGACTGGAAGCTGCTGCTGCTGCTGTCATATGCAGGAATAAACCCTGGTCAAATTGGTTTCGAAATATTCAACAGCTTACCTATATGGTTATACCGTAATGGGAATTCAATTTTCAACATTTCAAATCGATTCCAACACACGTAAGAAGTGGCCGGAGCCTAGATATAAATGGGCGGGGCCTAGCTAGAAATGGATCCGTCTATTGCGAGGTTCTTTGTAAATAAGCCTACAGTCCTGCAACGCCAAATGCAAATTTATGTTAGGATGTGTTCCCACTAGATAGTTAATCCGGAATAACGCCATACTTTAGTATGGCGTTAATCCTGATTAACTCTCTAGTGTGAAGACGTCCTTAATTTCATGATATGATAGTTTGCTTTACTTTTATACTTATATCAGTTATTATTTTCTTCTGTTATGAAGGTGGCGTTGAGATTTTCATTTCGTTTGTGCCCTCCACGATTACTACTCATCTTTCTGACTGAGAACTCGCCGGATTTATCGGGTAAGTTTCTCAATCTCGTCAACCGTGTAAATCTGCGGTACCGAGCAAATGTAGTCAATTAAGTTAATAACCAAAAATAAGGTAGATAAAATCTCGGTAGCCGCGGGTGTCACCGTGATATTGATATTTGGTCGTTTGACCTCCGCATTGTCGCACCTCTTCGGGACCACACGGGCAGGCTTCCACTCAGGTCTGGTCAAGATATCGCCGTTAGAACCAGAGTTATTGACACATGTGTCTTTCAGGCATATAGTTTTCGAGATAGTTTTCGAGACAATCATTTTAATCTGGATTTGACAAATTTATCGGACATCTTCAGGAGGCCACGGGCAAGTTTAATTACTGTATAAGAAAGAATCTTGAAACTACAGCCCTGAATAAGCGTTTTTGGTTGGCTCGCTGGCCGCCTGCCTGCCTGACATGGTGGTTTATTGAGCTGCGAATAATGTTTTGTTGCTGCAGTAGCAATAGCAGCGGAAGCAGCAGTAGTAGTAGTAGTAGTAGTAGTAGTAGTAGTAGTAGTAGTAGTAGCTGTAGCAGCAGCAGCACTAGTAGCAGCAGCAGCAGCAGTAGCAGCAGCAACAGTAGTAGTAGTAGTAGTAGTAGTAGTAGTAGTAGTAGTAGTAGTAGTAGTAGTAGTAGTAGTAGTAGTAGTAGTAGTAGTAGTAGTAGTAGTAGTAGTAGTAGTAGTAGCAGTAGTAGTAGTAGCTGTAGCAGCAGCACTAGTAGCAGCAGCAGCAGCAGCAGCAGCAGCAGCAGCAGCAGCAGCAGCAGCAGCAGCAGCAGCAGCACTTGTCTACCCTTAGTTACGTCTACACTTTTAAATTATTCAATATTTTATTGCCAGTCGTATCATTTTATGACATGTAATTAAATGAAAATTTTTAACATCGGTACATAAAATTCAAATATTTAGCTGTCTGTTTATTTAATGCGCCAGTTAAAAATGTGAACATTTCATAAAATTTTAATTCATAGGTTAATAGCGCGGGTTTTAATGTGCAGATAGACGTGCAATCGGGAACTTTCCCGTTCATCCGTCCATCATATGACGTCATAATCAACTACGTGACGTGTAGGATGACGTCATAATCGATTACAGCATGAATGACTCGATCTACTCCGTCTTAAACGCTTAATAGTCCGGTACGTTGTACGAATTGTATTTCTTTACTATTTAATAAACATGCTGTCGAATATTCTGAAAGTAATTTGACTCACGTAAGGCGGCAACAGCACCCAGTCAAATTAGATAGCCAGGGAGTTCAGGCAGAGTTTAGCTAGAGACGGAGGGTGGGGGAGTGGCATGGCTAAAACTGGAAAGGTTCATTGTCACAGGAGCAATGAGAGATTACAGACCATCGCTCTCGCATTTTCTCAAGTTGTAAAACGTTTTGAAATTTATCTTGTGTCCAAGTCCGAGCCAAATCGGACCAGTAGTTTCCAAGATATCTATAAATCCAGATTTTGATCCGATCCGGATTCTGGGAATTTTATCCGGAGCACGAGCAGTCTGGACAATTGGAATTGCACGCCCAGTTTCTTCATTGTGTTAAAGTTTTAGCCAAATCAGAATATTTTTTTTTCTTAGCTACAGCTCTGGAAAGACGGACGGACAGACAGACAGACACAAATGCATTACCCTCTTCCCATTACGCAACGAGGCTACTGCCGTATTCTTGAAATAAATTCATAAACAAGCCGGCACATTTACCAAACACAAACTCTTAGATGAGAAATGTAAATCTTTTAACACTTCACATTTCTTTTGTATCAATTTCAAGACAGCTATACGGAGAAGCTGTTGCATGCGTTGGAACTAATATAACTGGAAGCCATTGCTGCGATAGGCAAAATATTCAACATAATATTCTTTAGGCCTATCATAAAGGGCGTGTCTCTTCTCGTCTGGTTAACCCCCTCTTGTACCAATTTAACCTTCGCTTATAAATATGGCTAAAACGGCGAGTGAGCTAGAGAAATGTACATTTAGACCTATATGCCAAGAGAGGATTTTTTTTTTGAAAATTCACTACAGTCATTCCTGTAGTAAATTTTCTAAAAAATGTTTTCTTGGTCTTCAAATGGACAGCGACTAGGCCCAAAAATTACCATTATCCCTTTGGTGTTCAAGCCTTGAAAAAACGACATCCGCAGAGGTGTTGATGAATGTTCATTTAAAGTACCGCAGAAAGCTATTTTTGTTAATTTTAATTGTAAATTTACAGATATAGTTTGCTCTTAACGGGCAAAAATTATGATTTTCTTTTTTTTAAATTTGACCACCAAAGGGTTAATTAATATGAGTCGAATTTTGGGCGGTTTTAAGCGCTGTTGACACAAGAGAAAGGGATAATTCCTCGGCCACACGAATACGATGATGCACATCCCGACACAACTCAACGGCCTTTCGTAGATAATCGTGTTGGTGTGGCATGGCAGTTGTATCAAGTTGAGTAGCGTCGTCGTAGCCTGTTGGCCCGATTGAGTATGTTCGAACATAGTTGGTTATAGTTGGCTGTAGTCGGTACCTGTCGTGTTAGTGTGACCGCCTTCACGACAAATCCCGACTGTAGAATCAGTGTAGATACGTTGATTAGCCAACCGAAGAACATCATCAAGTCACGTGCGAATATTTCAGTATTGAAAGTCCCAATGATTGCTCTAAGAACAATTTGTCTGAAATATGATGCTGCCATATCTGCTGCATCCAAGAGACACACCTGCAAGAAGGAAACCCATTTAAGATCAGAGGTTACCAGATTTTCCGGTGTGATCGAAGAGGAAGAAAGAAAGGTGGGGTGATCACCTTGGTCTGAAACAGCGTGAACGCCAGCCAGATCAAAACCTTTATGGAAGAGGCAGAATATATCAAGATCAAGGTAACAACCAGCAACTCTGTGATGGACATTGTCAATTATTACTGCCCTAATGACAAGAATCTCTCACTTGACACAATCCAGGTCCCGGACTGCCACTTCCTCATTGCGGGAGACTTTAATAGCCAGTCTGAGAGCTGGGGATACAGAACACTTGATAAACGAGGAGAAGACATTGAAGCATGGCAAGATGAAAATCACCTTTTACTTGTCAACGATCCCACAGATCAGCCTACCTTCTACTCGCGCCGGTAGCACTCGACAACAACGCCGGACTTGGCATTTTGTACAGAAGACATTCACAGAAACCTCAGTAGAGTGGTCGGATCGCAGTTAGGAGGAAGCGACCACCGCCCAGTCCTCCTCTCTCTTTCTGGAAATATTTCGACAAGTTCACCTCAACATCCATGGTGGAACTACAAAAAGGCAAATTGGAGTCTGTTCGGCATTCGTTCCAATGAGCTTACCCAAAATATAGCAGTAGAAGGGAGAAACATCAACAATGTGGTCAAGGAATTTAATTCAAGTATCCTCAAGGCTGCCAACGAAGCGATTCCTCGAGGGTTCAGGAAAAACTACCGCCCCTACTGGACAACAGAACTGCAAGGAGCACATGATAAACTAGACAAGGCCAGAGAAGATGCAGAGGGTAATCCCTGTCATGAAAACCACTTCACACTACAACAAACTAAAGCCAGGTATCTAAAGGCCAAGCTGGAGGCCAAAAGAAGAAGCTGGAGGGAAAAGACGGCAGGGTTTAATTTAGAGAGAGACCACAAAGCTATGGAGACTGACTCCTGAAGAAGATGGACAAACACTGTCAGGAAAGATGGCTGCAGATGCCTTTGCGAAGGCATATGCAAAAGAACGTAACATTTCTATACCACGAATGCGTCAAAAAGAGGTTAGAAAAGAGCAAAAGGAAAGAACAGACACCAACACTCACGATGCAATGAAAGTTGACATTAGTTTAGCAGAACTGAAGAAGTCTATCCGCCAATTGAAGAAGAAGAAATCTCCCGGGCCAGATGGCATTACGAATGAAATGATCCAACACCTTGGTAATGCATCTCTCCGCAAGTTGTTAGACATCTTTAATCTCAGTTTGACCAATGGAGAGGTTCCTCAGTGCTGGAAGGAAGCCAGAATGACTCCTATTCTGAAAAAAGGGGAGAACAAGACGAAAGTTCTGAGCTACCATCCTATCAGTCTTACAAGCTGCATATGCAAGACTATGGAGCGCATCGTCAACCAGCGCTTGCAGTGGTACCTGGAGTCGAAGAACATTATAGTTTCAGAGCAGGCTGGCTTCAGAAGATACAGGAGCACAGAAGATCAAACAACACATCTTGCACAGGTCATAGAGGACACTTTTCAAGCCAAGAAGGTGATGCTAGCTGCCTTTATCGATCTGCAGAAGGCATTTGACAAGGTGTGGAAGGATGGCCTCCTCGTGAAGCTCCGGCGCACATGCATCGGTGGCAACATGTTCCAATGGACCAAGTCATACCTACACAATCGCAGAGCTAGGGTGCTGGTGGATGGACAATCTGGACAGAATGTATTGCTGAGACAAGGGGTACCACAAGGCGGAGTATTATCACCAACTCTGTTCGTACTCTTCATTAATGACATTGTAGCAGAGCTGCCCAATGGGATCCAAGCAGCCCTCTATGCAGATGACCTCGTACTCTGGTGCACCGAGGAGTACACAACGACTGCCACGTACAGAATGCAGCTCGCCTTGGACAGAATTACAGCTTGGGCCAATCGCTGGTGTATTACCATCAACAAAGAAAAATCATCAGCCATGCTATTCTCACTGTCCACCAAAACCAAGGTTGGTAATCTGACACTGGGCGGTACTCCACTCGAGTATGAGGACCAGCAGACATACCTGGGAGTCATCTATGACAGAAGATTAACATGGAAGGAGCACATCCAGAACGCAGAGGCAAAGACCAGAAGAAAGCTAAACATCATGAGGAAGCTGGCAGGAACAAAGTGGGGTGCCAATGAAAGGATCCTCAAGACCATCTACCTAGGTGCCGTACGACCACACCTTGAGTATGGATCCAGCTCATGGATGACAGCAGCTAAATCTCATCAACAGAACCTCGACAGAGTGCAAAACCAGGCACTGCGCATCATCACTGGTGGAATGAGATCAACACCAATAGAAAAAATGGAGCAGACAACAGGCATCCCCCCACTTAGTAAAGGAAGGGAATGCAAAGCACTGATCCAAGCTGCAAAGTTAAAATCGTTCAACAACCACCCGATGAAGATCAGGCAAGCACAGCTGTCATCAGGAAGACTTAAAAGATCAAGTTTTGTGAAAGAGTCAAAAGCATTTCAAAGGAAACACCAAGAAATGTTGCCAGCACAAATAGGAGACCCAAACCACACCCTTGATCCTCCACCCTGGGAAAACAAACTAGAGAGCATAGCTATTCGCACCACAGTACCTCATCTCACAACCAAAGATGAACACAGTGATGTGAGCAAGAAGGCCCTGACCCTAGCCATGCTGGAAGAAATGTACCCTCAGGAGACATGGATAAGGATCTACACAGATGGATCAGCCAAAGATGCAATTAGGAGCGGAGGTGCCGGACTGCACATACAGTATCCAAACGGACAACATGAGTCAGCTGCAATACCGACAGGCAAACACTGCACAAACTACAGAGCTGAAGTCGAAGCACTGGTCCATGCAGCTAATACCACCAGCAGAACAGCAGACCCTATTGCACAGATTGTCTTTTTATCTGATGCCCACTCCGTCCTTGAGGCTATCACCAAAGGTAAGCTGCCACAACTTGAAGAAGCACTACAAACCATCAAATGCTTTCGGATAGCATTGCAGTGGATCCCCTCACACTGTGGAGTCCAAGGAAATGAGGAAGCAGACAAGATGGCAAAGGTGGGTGCAGAAGAGAATCAGACAGAAAACATGATTACACATACAGAGATGAAGACTATCATCAAGTCACTCTATAGAACACCTCAATCAGAAGATGCCTACCATCATCTCTCGAGGCCAGAGCAAGTGACCATTTTTCGTCTCAGAACTGGACATAACAGACTAAACCAACACATGTACAGGCGGTTCCACCTTACGACATCGCCCGCTTGTCCTTGTGGAGAAGCAGAACAGACAACAGAGCACATACTTCAATGTTGCAGTACGTATAAGCTGCTGAGAGAAGAGATCTGGCCTTTGTCAACCTCTTTTCTTGAAAAGCTGTATGGGCCTGTGGAAGAACTGCAGAAAACCACAGATTTCATCTTGAGAACGGCTCTCCAAGTGTGATACCAGCGATCGAAAAGAAGAAGATGATGCTGCCATAAGCAGCAATACATTTCAGTTAGTGTTCTAAAAATATTTGCTAAAACTCACTCGTGATTATTTAAAATAATAAACAATTAACCAATGAGCGTTGGTGCTGGCATAGACATCAACAACTTTTACTCAAATTATTATCAACTGTTTAGCATGGTTCATTGTCATTATATAATAAGTATAGTACTTCATAGAATTCTACACGTAGACGGATAACTTTATGATGTTTATTCATCAAAGTATTTTCAAGCATCGATTTTCCAACAACTGTCGTGTCAAGTCGTTGCGGTGTGGCCGGGTGAAGTCGGAAACGGACAAGCAACTATACGACAGCGTACGATTTCAAAATACCGTTCAGTTTAGTCGGGTCAGGCATAGTCGTATCAGTCATAATCAGTGTGGCCCGGCCAGTGGCGATTTATTGCACATCTTGTATAGGACATTATTGGAAATTATTCCTTCTGTTCATTGGTGGCTTTTTGTATTGATTGATTTATTACTCCCAGATCATACATGTGATACATGGGGTATAAACATTATACAATTTATATAGTGGCAAGAAAGTTTACATATTATTTATATATCTCCATAGATTAACTGCTAACAATAAAAGGGATAATCTAGATTTACTACAGTAATGTGATTGCTTCTTTTCAGGCAGGCTATTTTCATATTAACCATTTTTTCGTTCACAATTTCACTTTGTTTTCGGGTGTTTTTTTACTGGCACGGGTTATATTTGTGTTTGTGCGACAGTCATCCTTTTTGGAAATGTGTAATAATTACATTTATTAGTCGGCAAACCTTATATATTATTTTTTATTATTGCTAGTGAATAACTGGAAGAATTTGGTCTCTTACGGTAGTATTTAGGTTGTGTTTCTAATCGTAATGTATGAAAAAAGTTGCAAATAAAAATGTAATGAAACTCGTCTCCAATTTCGTTTTTGTCACATATACTGCATTTCCTTTTTTCTCTTAGTATTCCTTCCCACCTTCCCTTTTCTATTGGTAATGAATGGTTACCGGTCCTATACCTAGTGAACAGTATTCTAATCATATCATTAAGTCTAAGGAGCTATGATTCCGTTTCCCAGTTAGTCTTAAAAGACTTATAGATCTTACCCTTTCACGATTCCTGCATTTGGGCGAGCCACTTTTGCATAAACTGGTCCTCTATGTTTCGAGTAATTGCAGCATGGGTGATTTTGGTACTATGGAACGTGTGTGTGTTCCAAAGGTGCGTGTGCCCTGCATTATCTAGAATGGGTTTAATGCGTGTTAGCCATTTGTATGGTTTTCGGTTTTCATTAAAAAAATTTACCTTGCAATTATATATTTGTAGTGCTAGTTTATTTTGCTTTCCTGAGATAAGCCTTATCCAGTATATGATGCGCTTTTCTATTAATGCCTTTATTGGCAGTTCCCCTAGTTCTCCATATGTCATGTATTTAGGTATTTAATTTTTAAAAGATGGTAGAGTTTTATTTGACAATCAATGGGTAGATCTAATTGTTTAGCCCGTCAATGTAAAGCGAACGTTGCTTTTCGGCCTTGTTCAAATAAGCTTTTCTCCGCTAAAAGTATGCGTCCATTGTATGAAAAATGTATGCCTAGGTATTTATAGTTATATACAATTTCTAATGTCTTAGTATTTAGATAGAATGAAAGTTTGTTACAATATGCTTTGGTATTACCAAAGACTATAATCTTTGTTTTGTCTGCATTTACTTTTAGTTTCCACAATTTGCAATAATGTGCAAATGCATTTAATATCAGCTGGAGGTCAGTTGCGTTTTCAGCTAGCATAATTGTATCGTCGGCATCGAGGAGTATTAAAAGTCTAAATAAGGTTTCTAGCTCGTCTTCTGTATTACCTAGTTCTATGGATTTTGGTTACTAAGAAAATTTTCGAGGTCATTTAAGTATATGGAGAAGAGTACTGGAGAGAGTTTCTCGCCTTGACGTACTCCCCATTTGCAAGTAATCCGAGAATTTGTTGTTTAACTTGATTATTGATTGTATACTATTATACATGCTCTGTATTACTTTAAATACTTTTCCATTTATGTTATGCTGTAGTAGCTTTTTCCAGAAGCCATTATGCCATATTGAGTAGCAGGCTTTCTCAAAATCTACGAAACAGCAGAATAGTTGCTTTCTTTTATTTTTAAATATTTCTACTAGTGCGGACAGTGTGAATATATGGTCTGTTGTGGAATATCCTTTCCTAAAGCCTGCTTGATTTTCTGATAGTTTATTGGTATTTTCTAATAATTCATTAATACGTTTGCTAATTATTGATGGAAAAGGTTTTCCTAAACAGCTGAGTAGTGTGATTGATCTGTAGTTTTTGGGATCATTTGCGCCACCTTTTCGTTTATAAATCGGTATTATAATACCCTCAGTCTAAGCATCGGGAACGTTTGCTGAATCAAGTATTTTATTAAATAGTTGTTTATATATGCTGATCATAATGTGTTCTGTGGACTTGATATACTCATTTATTATGTCATCAGATCCAGCAGCTTTATTATTCTTTTAACGCTGTATGGCTTTTGAGATTTCTTCATTCATTATAGGTTTGTTTCATATATCATTTTCTTCTAGCGTCTCTAGCTGCAGTTGTTCATTGTCAGCTTCATTATCGCCTTCTTTTTCATTCAGTGATCTAGAAAATGTATACATATTCTCAAGACTTCCTGGACACGGGTCCTGCAGACCTTTGTCTTTTATTAATTTCCAGTAGTCCTTGGGTTTGCTACTGCTCATGAGTAGGATTTTTGTATGGTGTTTTGCTGGTATTTGGTCGTTGAACGTTTTATTGTTTGTTTGTAGGTTCTACTTGCCCTTAGCATTTCCATCCTATTTGCTTCTGTTCTATGAAACTTAAATTCAAATCTCGCATTATGGTATTCTTTTCTGGCTACTCTGTAGTTGTTATCAAACCTTGGGCGTTGAATTTTGGTTTTTTCTTTGAACTTTATATGTTTTAATTTTCCCAAAGACTTGTTTTGCCGTGCCGTAGAACATGTGTGAGATTGCGATTGTGATTTCGTTTATTGTTTGCTTGTCTAATGTTCGTTCTAATAACATACTTATAACAGTTATCGTTTCGTGATTCGCTATTTTCTGTATAAAGTCATTTCTTTTATCTGGGTTCCATTTTTTAAATACTGGTTCATTTACGTCGTTCGCATCCTGGGAGGCATGGCTCTGCTGGGGACTGATTGGCTGTTTTAATTGTACTGACAGTTTTAATGCGGAGTGTATGTCCGAGATGATAGGGAAAAATCGGGTACCTCAAAATTTGATATGTGCCATAATCACTTACACTGACATGTTGGCTTGTTATTTTTCCTACGGTGGCGTCGGTGCCAATTCTACCATTAAGGATATACATGTTATTAAATTTACAAAATTCTACCAGTCTACGGCCATATGTGTTAGGCTGGTTTTTGTCCTGGGATACTCGTTTGGGGGGGGGGGGGGGGGGGGGTTGTTTAAAATTCAGAGATGGTTATGACATCACCTATATCACTTTCTGCGAATGAGTCTGTACTTAAGAAATCATTTAGTTGTCCAGTTTTTGCATTTAAGGCGCCCATTAAAATTAAGAGTTTGGATTTTGATGCTAATGCGATAATATCTCTTTCTATTTCATCAAAGGCTTCTAACGTTGAATATTCAGAAGTTACGGGCGGTATATATATCATACCCAATATGATGTCTTGTTCTAGATTCGTTATTGATTCAGATAGAGATAGCCAGATGACGTAATCACTATCGGAATTATCTGCCAGTGATGATGCGTAGGTGTTTGCGGTGGCAGGCATCAAGTTTGTGTAGAGCTCCCTATGGAGCTGTTACAGTTATACAACATATCATGGATACGCAGGTTGCATTGTATAAACGTAGTCTTTTCATCAAGGGAATCTTTGATCTACGAATTCATAGCTTCCAGAAGGACTGGAAAGCTATGTTCCCCATGAAGCAGCATGCAGCGATGTCAACAGTACTTCAAAGCAGTGAGCCAGGAGTTCACTCTTCCTCCATGGTTATAGAGCGACTTCTGCTCTGCTGATAGTTTTACTACAACAAGATCTCCGGAATACCTAGTTCGGTTGGGTTTTTTAACTCCTATGGTGCTGGTAGCTGATGATTCCATACATTTTAGTATTTTGGTTAGGGCTTCGTTTGGATCGGAGCTGACATCGATGTTAGCTATCTGCTCCCCGATGGCCTTTTTGTATGACATTTGAATGTCAGTGTCGTTTATGAGCTTGGATAGGTTGTAGGTGAGTCTACCCTCTTGCCTGGTATGGCTTTTATACATTAGGTCGTTATCAGCTGGAGGTCAGTTGCGATCGTTATCATCCGAAGGCATGTAGTGACTGGCTTATGGTCATAATTGAGGTCTGCAGATCCGTAGGAACGAGCATCTCGAAGTAAGGGTTTTGCTTCTGTTTTACATAGTATGAGGTCTATTCGGTTGAAGACTGTTGTTGTAGCCGTAGAGCCTTTTAGGGCTTTGCGATCGGCAATATGCCCGGTCCATGTTATCCGGTGACGGCATGGGTGTTTGAAAGCCGTGTTTGTAGCAATTGGTCCATTGGAACTAAGGGATTCCATTGCTCTTGCGCGTGCCCTCTCCATATGATATCATGCATAAAGCAAGTCCTGAATTGTTGTCCGCATTGCCGAGTTTACCTCGCTTGGAGTTTAAATCTCCACACACGAACAGTTGCCATCTGGCTGGGATTGTAATGGTGGAGCTCAGTTCTGCATAGATGGAATATAATATCGCTGGATTCTCTTGTTTTCGGTAGTTGGGCCATAGTGGTTGTGCGTTTTCAAGCTGGTATGGCCAGTTCGACGGATGCAATGTGATCAGTGATGTATCCCCAACTAATGACATGGGCCAAGATCCTTGGTTCAATTACGAAGCCTAAACACCGGTATGTGGCCTGTTTTTGCTCCATGAGTACTAGCTTATGGCCTTCTCAAGTTTCTACTCTGAGGGGGGTTAGCTACGTTAGACTCTTGAATGCATGTAATGTCGAGCTTTTCGTGTTCACAGTCTGCACCTAAGGTTTTTTCTCTTTGATTTTGCAATCAGATCACGTACATTCGACGTAACTATGGTAAGCTCCTGGGAAGTTCGCGGCGTCTGAAGATGTCGAGCGGAGTGTCTTGTCTGAAGAAGGTTAGACATAATCAGAGTGGCCTCTGTATGCGGTGTGTCAACGCGTAATTCTTGATGAGGATTGTGTCAATAACGGACTGTATAGGACTGGGCCAAATTGGGCCGGTATTGGCCCAGTAGCGGAACATTAATATGCGTTATCAGGGCTGCTACATCATTTTACTATACGTCAAAACTCTGACAAGAGACTCCTTAAGATTATGACGTCTGGAGTGATGTCAGTTGAACCGATGACACTTGAAATGATGGCAGTTGAACTGATTCTAATTGAAGTGATGTCAGTTGAACTGATGCTAGTTGAAGTGATGTCAGTTGAAGCGCTGTCAGTTGGACTATAATCAAAGCACACTTGGTTGACAGCTATAGATAGCATCCCTGAGTTACGTCAATATGTGATGAGCAATAATCCAGGACACCTAATATAATACCATAATCTACGATAGCATAAGTCTCACGACTTGCTTCATTACAGAGTAATGTAACCATGCAGAAAATAAATGATCAATCCGTTGCCTGGTAACGGAAGAAAATTGCTTTGTTTGTGAACCGCGTTGCTGCGATGTTACCGTTGAGACAGTCGGGCCCAGGATGGATTAGACTATGCTAGCTATATAGACGAGCTCGCATCCCCGACGCGGTCGTTATTATTCTTTCATTCCAGTTTAACATCACACCAGCGTAGCCAGCAGTACTGAATTATAGCGAATTAAACCAAAAAAACAGACGCTAAGGTTATATATTGTGTTGTATATAAAAGGATTACACGATTTCTACCAATTTGTGGGATTTTTTTACATAATTCATGGTAAGTCTTCTAATTCTGCAATTTGTGTCTCTGTTTATAGACAGAGAGGGGCAGATTAGTGACACACCATGTATCATGATTTTTGCATAATCTGTAAATTAGTCATACGATGTAGCATAGTTTACTTGGACAAGCGCGGCGGCAGCAGCAGCAGTAATAGAAGCAAAAGTAGTAGTAGCCACAACAGCTGCTCGATCAACAGCAGTAGCAACAACAACAACAACAGGAGCAACAGTTATAGCAGCGGCAGAAGTAGAAGCAGCGGCAACAACAACAACAACAACAACAACAACAACAATAATAATACCAGCAGCATCAGCAGCGGTAGAAGTAGCAGTGATATTCGTAGCACCGGTAGTCGTATCGGTGGTGGCAGCAGCAGCAGTAGAAGCAGCAGTAGAAGCAGCAGTAGTAAAGAGTAGTAGTAGTAGTAGTAGTAGTAGTAGTAGTAGTAGTAGTAGTAGTAGTAGTAGTAGTAGTAGTAGTAGTAGTAGTGGCAGCAGTAGCAGCAGCAGCATCAGCAGCAGCAAGAAATGTACTTTGGAATACTTTTAACATAATTGGATTGGAGGCAGCAATGTTTTCCAATCCAATTATCTTCAACGTATTCCATAGTACGTTTTATTTTAATGTGGAAACGTTTGACGTTATTTCTGCGCTGTACCGTATTGTATTAAAATTCCCTGGGCGCGTCGTTAAGTATAGAAGCGCCTATAAGCTCATCCCACAAACCACATCCCACAAACCATTCACGATGTTATTTTATGGACTCCTTTATTTGAATATACTCTTCGATTATATAGAATAGATCATAATATATTAATCATCAACGTCATCTATCATCGTCTCTGTATGCTCTTTGTAAATAAGGGAATATTTATTCAGCAAAAATTCAATAAATTCTATCCGCCTAAGGCGCTCGTGAATGGGGAAAATGAAGATAAGCGTTAACAGAACAAACGTGTGGTTAGTGCGTGAACGAAAGAGCGAGCCTCTGCTTGAACCCGGGTCTCATCATTTATACGGGAATCAAATAAATGTGCCTAGCATTATGTTTTTAGCTCAACTGACTTGTTAGTTAGTCGGCTGAGCTATTTAGTCGGTGTTCTCACTAGAGAGTTAACCAGGAATAACGCCATACTTCAGTATGGCGTTATTCCTGATTACGCCTCGAGTGAGAACACGGCCTTAGCCATCAGTCCCAGTCCAGCTAGGCTGGTACCCGACTCCTCATACCCTCGCTGACGATTCTCTGGCTCAGGATATGGGGGCCGGTATGGGCTGCCATCTTTGTACGCGATTTACGTACATGACGTCATTACACAGATAGGGGAAATCCATACGAACAGCAGACGCTTCAAAGCTATTTAACCCGTGTACGTCAACGCTTCGGGTATTAGTATGGGCTTATCTTACTCATTTCGTTACACTACATAACTAAAATGGAATTTCTCACTAAAGACTATTGCCCCAAATTAAAAAAGTCGCTCTATTAATCTAGATTATTTTCTTGAGGGATAGCTGTGGGCACGCTTCCAAATTTTGTTACCAGTTTTCGTTAATCGCTTAGTACTACTAAATAGTTAGCTACTTCTAATAGTAGAAGGCCTAGGCTACATATTTACTTGTTATGTGACTCTTCTAGAGTTTATTTTGCGGGAATACTTGTATAAGTTGTATAAAGTATACTAGTATTTCCTTCAAAATCAGCTTGGCCTACCGCTAAGGGTAGTGGGGAGGGTGGGTGGTATTGGGGTGAGGCACTGAGGGTGGCTGATTGGTGGAGGCAAATGAAAATCGTTTCAGCAGGGGTGTTTCCTGCGAAGCTTTGAAAATTTGATCCATTGATTACTTTCTGTATCATGATTCCAACACATTATGTTGAATATTTTGAAACTAAAATTACTGGAATTGTAGAGGCTGTCACAGCATCTTACAATAATATTATTTCTGTCCTTGGATCATATGGTCACATTTCTGCACCATTGGATTAATATAATTTGGATAATGAGGGGTACCCCAGAGCTCTGTTCCTCCGCCCCCACCCCACCCCACCTCCACCCCACCCAACATTCACCCCAGCCAAAGTATATATAAGGCACCATGGAATGATGGATGCCCTTTTTAAAATCAGTTTCATTGCCATAATACATATAATAATGATTTATGACCAACCATTAAAACCATGAATGATGTTAACTCTCCAGGTAAATAACTATGATCTACACGTGAACCACTGATCCTGTGATCATGTAGGCCTTTGGATCAGTAACAGATAACTCATTTATTAATGGTAAATCCAGGTTGATCCATTTGGATCACTTGTTTTTCACAAGTAGCAAATCTAAATATATAAAAAAAGGACTTAGATTTACTGCTTACTTTATCAAATACCTGTAATCTGTAGCTGGTTTAATCTGTGAAAGGTTATTGTTGAAATTAAAGTTGTTGTTAATTATGTCAATATTTACATGTAAATTTAGTTTGAAAATACAAATATGTTGGCCTGAAATGTGCAAATTTGTGATTAACAGCAAAGTTACACAGAAATGTAAACATTTTGACAGTTAAATGAGAATCTGGTTTTGAAATAACAGAGATTTAAATGGAAATGTGAAGATTTTACAAAATTCAGGCTAGTATTATGAAAATTTAAGTCAGAAATATAAAAGCTTTCAGCCTGAAACAAGGGTATTTTGGTTTATATCAGATTAATTTCAGGCCACACTTAAATTATAGTTTATTTGGGGTAACCAACTTAATATTTTGGTTATGTATGCTTATATATCCAAAATATATTATAGGGTTTAATACTACAAACAAACCATAATCTATGAGTGGTCTTGGTGATCTTGAGAAATGATACCCAGACTGCCATAGATCAAAGTAGACTTTGAAACCAAGAGGCACAGTGGGCATGGTGGGCCTGTATCACTCACCTAGGATATCAGTATCTGTATAAGAAACATTTAAAATTGGGTTTCAAACACAGATTATGGATGGAATCATGGAAATGTGTACTTAAATGCAGAAATTTGTGCTGAATTGCAAACATTTCTTGCTGAAATTTGTAAATTTTATGTTAAAAGCAAAAGTTTAGAGAAATATATAAATTTTGACAGTTAATATGTGTATCTGGGCTCAAAATGTTAAATCTGTAATGGACCGTTTCGTCAAATATTAGCCAGTGTTTAAAATTTAACAACAAATTAGAAAATCTTGACCAAAAATGAAAGAATATGTGTGAAAATGCACAAATTTGGTACTGAAATCTGTGAATTTGGGATTATAAGCAAATGTTTACCAAGAAATATAAAGATTTTCACAGTTAATAAGAATATCTGGGTTCAAAATGCTAAAAGAAATTTCAAATGACCAGTAATCTGAGAATTTAAGCTGGAAATATGAAGATTCTGGTCAGAAACATGCAGTCTTGGACAGGATACAAGAAAATTTGGACTAAAAAGCAACTGCTTTGTTTAGAAACAAAACATATTGGTGTAAAATGCAAAAGTAAGACAGTTTAGGCTGAAGATACACACATTTCTGTATGAAGAATTGATAACTATGTTCCAAATATGAACATTTTATCAGGAAATATGAATATTTTAGGTTAAAAATTTAAGAATTTACCGGTAGGCCCAAAATGGCAAAACATGGATATGAAATAATGGCCACTGGCCAATAATGTCAAATTCCTATTCAACAGGCCCAAAACCTATATTATTGCCATGTTCACTGTGAAAATTCATCAACTAAGATAGCCGAGTCTAAACCCCTAATGGTAATTAAGCCGGCAAAAACCAGCCCTTGTAGTGGTATTGGTATTTTCAAGAATTTATCACTGTAATACCTGTCAGTCATTCCAGTGTTAAAATTTCAAAAAATATTTCTTGGACTGCAAATGGACATTCACTAAGTAAAATGACAATTTTCTTAACCAATCCTAACCATTAACAGCAACAATTTTGACAGGAAATATGAAGATTTTTGACTGAAATGCATAATTTTTATTCAGAAACATGAAAATTTTGGTACAAAGGCAGAAATATTACCATTGGCTGAAAATACAAACATTTCTGTACGAAGCATGGATATCTAAGTTTCAAATTGAAAATTTTGACAAAAACATGACCATTTAGGTCAGAAATGAAAGAATTTGTATCCAAAAAAAGATAATTTCCTTGCAAAACAAAAGAATTGATGATCATGGACACTGGCTCAAAGATAAAAATCTATATATCACTGTTTTCACTGTCAAGACCATCAACTACGTGTAACAAAAGCTCAACTGTGATTGGTCGATAACGTTGAGTTTGCTTTAGCTTAGCTGACTTTTCACACACATATATCTGGGAAAAACATCTACCAGTAGATCAATCTGTCCTAGTTTCTTAAGAATATATGTAAACGGTAAATTTTCTTAAATTTGAATGGTCACTAATAATAACACATTCAGCCAGTAAGCTCTGCATGAAGTGGATGATGGTGTGACTTAGTGATCCAAATAGGCAAGGGCCTCTATTCCAAACTCAGAATTTGCTACTGGTAGAATGGTTAAAGGTTTTTCAAAAAATTTAACGACATGCAAACAAACATTGCCTATTGTTTTATTTATTGAGCTATTTAGACCAAATATATTGCCATAGAATAAGCTCATTTGGCCTCTCAGGCTTTTCAGACCAGGTGAGCTAGAACTGAGATCTGCAGAAAACTAAATATTTTGAAAATAATTTGTCTGAAAGTGATTTACATGTAGGTCTTGCGGTTTGTGCAGCTATATCCTTAAATCGAATAATGTGACTGAATTAATAAAGAAACAAGGAGTGTTTTGGTCTTGCTCACTCTGATTATAAATAAATCTGTTTTTAAGAGAGATGATATGAAGATTGTAGAATATCTTGAAAATAACCTGATTGACAGGTGTTTGCGAACAGCAGGTTTCAGTGAAATTGTTTTTAAAATAGTTTGCCTATTGAAATATCATGCGCGTACACTGTCATTGTCATACAGAGTGAAATTGAATATTTTTTCCACTGTTTTTATTAATTTTTTTTTTTTTTCAGATGAGTGTTTGCACCTCAGATGGATATGTTACTAAATGTCAAACATGACCATGTCACCTAAGTCATTATTTCACAGAAGTCATTATTGTTTTGTGTGACAGCATTTTCTCATTGAGTATAGGGGTACAGCATGAAATATATTGCTCAGATTTCCTGACTTTCCAGCTGATCATTGAAATCTTATATAAAATTTTTCATTCCAGTGAATTAAGTTATGATTTACTTCTTGGAGAGCAGATTTTCTATCCCCACACTTTTTGAAAAAATAATAATGAAATCGCACTTGTTTGTTCATTTACAGGCCACGATGAGACTATTTTTTTTAAAAGTTTACCACTGTAATGACTGATTCTGCTGTCGCACCAGCCAATCGATCAGTGTTTAACTTTAAAAGATAATCTCTTGGTGTACAGAGCCATTTCTCAAGACCACTGCAGAAGCTATTTTGGCAGGTTCGGTGATTAACGGGTTATATTCAAGTCATTAACTCATTCAAAACCCAAAAACCATACAACATATTCCTCATGGTAATACGAAGTTGTTGGTTGCACAAGGTACATGGACATTTTGAGCTGATAGACAGTAATACCAGTTTAACCCTCGATGTCTCAATTTCAAGACAATTATACAGGAAACCTGTTAAATATTTTTAATCTATGGCAGCAGCAGCTCAGTCAAATTGGTTTCAAAATACTCAATATAATATTCATTATTGTACATCATAAAGAATATCAGGCTAAACAAATTATTCTGGATGAAAAACATTATGTTGAATATTGTGTTTTAACTAGATTCAAGATTCTTTACTTTCATATAGATAAATAATTTAATAGTTCAAAACAGGCATCCACTAAAGACTAAGGCTATGTGGTGCTGGGCCCTTGGCAAACTAGGTAAATGCACAGATGAAAAAAACTTAACAACCTACAACAGTGGAAGACTGATATCCTCCTCTTCCCCCCCCCCCCCCCCCCTTCCAGAATAACAACAGCCTACAATACAGTAGGACTAGAGTCCAGCTCATAAATAGGTTAATATATTTCCAAAGCTTGAATATTTTCGCAGCACTGGCTTCCAATCAAATTAAGTCCAAAATATTCAACTGTACATTTTATCTTGTTTTGGAAACAACATAAGTTATTTCTGAGCCGTATTCTACGTCCTACAGCGGGAAGTTGACATTTCCCGGAATCTTAGAACACGTTTACAGAAATATATTTCAGTAGCTTGAATCTGACAATGCATTACAGATTAGTACACAATTTTGCCAAACAATGTTTGTTTGCATTTCATAATATGGACTATAAACTGAATAAGTGCCGTTTTACGCAGTGTATTTCCGTGTTCATAATCAGCTTATTAAAATGTAAACAGAGGTATTTTACATTCCACTCGTTTGTTTTGGGGTTCCCCGGGCTAAAAATTAACAACCAATAGAAATATTCGGTCTTACGCGTATGCGACTTATCTACATTAGCCAATCAGCGCCGTGGACTCTGTAGCCGTTACCGGCTCTACTATTGCGATTATGAGCAATTGGAGTTGGGTACAGCTTACAGTCCAGCGTCCGTCAATATGTCTGGCGTAACCAATGGTGGTGCGGTCTTCGTTATTTCTTGATGGATTGAAACCTGGTCGAAATGTTCATGTAACGCGCCAATATCGAATTTGATATCGGTGCGCCCATTGCCCAACGGCGCAAACCAATAACGAATTTGATATCGACGCACCCGTTGGCCAACGGCGCATGGGACCAATATCGAATTTGATATCGGCGCGCCCGTTGGCCAACGGCGCAGTGGACGAATATCGAATTTGATATCGGTGCGCCCTTTCGTCAGCGGCGCAGGGGACCATGTCGAATTTGATATCGGCGCGCCCGTTGGCCAATGGCGCAGGGGACCAATATCGAAATCTATATATTTGGGACGATATGAAACAGTATCAAAGTACACGAATTTCTGTTTCCAATCGAACCTTATTAATGGCTGGCGAACACAATACATAATTAACTAAATAAATAAAACTACATAATTCTTAAATTTGAATACTTCAATAATATATACTATTAAAAGGCGCATATTTACACCAACATGCTTGGAAATAACATTCTTATCAATGATGTTTTGATCGTAGCGAACTTATCTAGAACAAATTGCTCCATGTGAATAATTAATATGATTTTCGGACCGACATGAGTACATTTCAAAATTTACTGAGTAGATTTAGCAGCACTATGCTTAATTATAAGAGCAACAATGACTTTCAAAGGTGTATACAACGTGGACATCGATGTCGCCGCTACGTATTCTTTTGTTTCCACATTTTTTGCTGAAAATCATGAGACCAACTTTTGAACCTTCTGTAACAGTAACTCGTCCACCGCCACTGCGATACAACATTGTGTAACACCTGAGTAAACACCTTTAGGCAGACATGCAATCAAAAACTTGTGTAATTCGATATTGGTCCCGCCGTTGGCCAACGGGCGCGCCGATATCAAATTCGATATTGGTCCCTACGGCGTTGGCCAACTGGCGCGCCGATATCAAATTCGATATTGGTCCCCTGAGGTGTTGGCCAACGTGTGCGCCCATATCTAATTCGTTATTGGTCCCCTGTGCCGTTGGCCAACGGACGCGACGATATCAAATTAGATATTGGGCCCTTGGCCAACGGGCACAGCGATATCAAATTCGATATTGGTCCCCTGCGCCGTTGGCCAACTGGCGCGCCGATATCTAATTCGTTATTGGTCCCCTGCGCCGTTGGCCAACGCGCGCTCCGATATCGAATTCGTTATTGGGCTTGCGCCGTTGACCAACGAACACGGCGATATCAAATTTGATATTGGTCACTGCACCATTAGCCAACGGCGCAGATTCGATATTGGCGCCTTACATGGACACAGATGTACGTCGTCATTTAACAAGACCGTAGATTTTTTTAATAGGGCCTATATAATTCAACAGACACCACGCAAATTTTGAGACGTCAGAATAAGCCGCTAAATTCCAAATGACAAAATTCTATTGTGACGCAATAGGTGAATGCCGTAGGCCGAAATATTGACTTCAAAGTATCAGTTATGTTTGGCGCGTTCCGTGCAGCATTCGTCTTCTGAAATGCGCATATGTATCTGCTGATTAAACATGAAACATCTTGAGAAAGACGCTCCAATTTTATTGATTCTGCAGACGGTATTTTACATTAGGTTTCGAACACGCATATAATACATGTTTAGATTATACCAAATACACCTCGGTCCCCAGTGCTCTTGAGATTTCAACATTTAGGCATATATGATATCCGTAAATTCTTGTCCGTTTTTCATACCTTTTTGAAAACGTACTTCTGTTGCTTTGACAACACGACAGCCTGTCATCGATTACATTACAGCATTGTCGAAGTCACGTCTCTAAATTTAGATTGGAAGATGAGCTGAGACAACTTTGTTCAAAAGAAACCGGTTGGATAATTTGTTTTATGGGCCTTTGGGCCCTGTTTACTTAGACCTGACTTTTCATGAACCCAAAACCGATCAGGCCCGGATTGTGTAAAATGCATTAGAAATTAGACTTATGACCTCTTCAAGTTTGCTCAACGGAAAGTGGCATGTGACAAGACTAGATGTCATACATAGAACGATCAGCTTTGGTTAGTTAGAAAGGTTCACGTCTGTAACTTAGGATTTGCAACCGTTCATAGGGAGATATTGTATTCCCGGCTTATCTGTCTGCCTGCCGAATTTCTGCAGGATACATATACTCCAACAACTTTCCGTCAAACTATTTTCAAAATATTCAGTAGGTTCTGAGTTATTGCCTATTAAAATTATTGTCTGGTGGCTTGCAGCATTGAGACAGGTAAATACTCAACAACCCCTCCCCTCTTTTTCAATAATGCTGTTGCGGGTAAAGGATACAGGTACCTTTCACCTTTTTTTTTATGTGGACCCATATTTCGCCTTCTAAATTTATAATATTTTTACACAATACTTATATTTTGCAGAATAGCTGAAAATATTCATCATGAAAGTAGCAGAAGACGAACAGACGACACCGAATCGCATTCATACAAGATCTCGAACGGTAGCAGATACTGTGGCACCAAAAGGAATATCAAAGGGGTACCACAGCGAAGAGAAACCGAGCGGAGATATGCTCGCTAGCGGCTTTCAGGAGTACGAAAAACTTACCCAGAATGCTATATCTCGTAGAATTTCCGGTTTCCTGAATAAGACGCTTATACCATTGTTTCTATTAGTTGTGATTCCGAACTTTGTGATGATTCTTTGGTACACTGCTTGCAAATGCAACGGTAGTTTTTCGAAATTTGGTGAAGTATTCTCAAGAGGCGGTTTTATGGACGGAATGAGAGAACTCTGGGGATATACTGTTATTGGAAGCCGATTTAGCATGTATTTGTTGTTAGGATACGGCACATGGGCACTTGTTATGATGAAATTCCTTCCGGGTAAAAGTGTTGAAGGCCCAGTGACCCCAAAAGGTAACACGCCGATATATAAAGATAATGGGTTCCTGTACTACGTCACAACTATGATAACATTTATAATTCTAGTACCAATTTTAAAATCATTCGGATATTCACCATCGATCGTGTATGATAAATATGACGAGTTACTGATTTCGCTCACCATATTCAGCTATATTTTCTGTCTCATACTCTACTTTAAGGGGCTCTTCTCACCTTCATCCACAGATTCAGGTTCCTCTGGAAACTTCATCTTTGACTATTATTGGGGAACTGAATTATATCCGAGAATTTTTGGATTTGATGTAAAAGTCTTCACGAACTGTCGGTGCGGTATGATGGTCTGGGCTCTTCTCGTGTGTACATTTGCGTTGAAGAGCTACGAATTACACGGATTTATGGATAGTATGTTTGTGTCGACCATACTACAACTCGTCTACATCTCGAAATTCTTCTGGTGGGAATCCGGATACCTACGGACCATTGACATCATGTTGGATCGTGCTGGGTTCTATATCTGCTGGGGATGTCTAGTATATATTCCAGGTTTATATGCCTCTGTTAGTCTGTACCTGGTGAATCACCCTGTTACTCTCGGACCAATACTTACCACGTGTTTCCTCGCGGCGGGAGTCTTTTCAATCTACATCAACTACCAGGCAGATATTCAGAAACAAGAAGTACGCTACGCCAAGGGAGACTGCTTGATCTGGGGTCGTAAGCCGAACATCATCCAAGCACGATATACATTAGAGAATGGCGAGATACGTGAAAACATCCTTCTTGCTTCTGGCTGGTGGGGACTCTCGCGACATTTCCACTACGTACCCGAGATCATGCTCGCTTTCTTCTGGAGTGTACCCGCTTTATTCACGCACGTTATGCCATACATATACGTTATATTCCTTCTTATACTTCTCACACATCGTAGCTATCGCGATGATGAGAAATGTGGCACGAAATATGGTAACTTTTGGCAAGAATACTGCCGCCGTGTGCCGCATAGGATCGTGCCGTATATATTCTAAAAACGTCTCTGAGGAGCCGTGTTTTTTATATTGCCCGTCAACCTGAGATGGTGCTTTATTTTACTATAGCAAACAAAAAAGCTACAGAATGCTGATATTTAGTGACGACATTCTCTAATTAACCCAGGAGCCTAAGCGCACCATAAAGTCGTTCCTTGGTCGGTCATAAAACCTGTTCTATGGACCACTCTATCTGACGTTTGACCAGGAAAACCATATCTAATTGTAAGCCACTTGAATATTATTAGCCATAGTAACCCTGAAGTCACATACTCTAAATCTTAAGACGATCATACGCGTTAGCTGGTGAATATTTTAAAACTAATTTTAGCAACAGCTCCCAGTCAAGTTAGTTTCAAAATATTATTTGAAATTGACTGGGTTTTTTGTTGTCATAGGCACCATCAGCTTACAGTCATATTACTTATTACTTTCAAAATATTCAGTAGCATGATTTTTTAGATTAAGAATTATTTTTCGTATTTGGTACTTCAGATTCTAGATGCATGGTTAAGATAGAATGTGTCAATTAGGTGACCGTAGGTGGCAGGTTTTACGATCGACCAACTCGCGCGTTTATGGTTCGCTAGGCCCCAGGATACTGGGCTGGTACTGGACCAATACCGGGCCAATGTGGCCCGGTATTGGCCCAATACCAGCCCAGTAATTTGCATAATCATGTTTATACCACCCGATTGTGCTGTCAGATGGCACACTATATGTTGGTGCATGGTGTTTTAATGCTCTCTTTAATCCACTTATCTCTCAGAATAGACAGTTTCTAATATGACGGTCGGTCTTCAGATTTCTGATAATAATGATTAGATAAAGCGATATCTGAGCCAAGAGACTGTTAGAATATAATATGTTCTCTAAATGGCGAAAATCATGCGAAAGATCACGCTGGTATATCCAACGACAACCCTTATAATGCATGTTAGGGTGTCAGTACTAATACAGACCCGGATGAAGGCAAGTGCTAACAGGGCTACAGCCCCGTAGCCCTGAATAATAACAGGGCCCAAATCAAAAAACAATTATTGCATTTTACCAATTTGAACTTTCTAATCCGAGTATCTCACATTTACAGTCATTTTATACATAAGCTATTAAATATTTTGAAACCAATTTGACTGGAGGTCTCACCAGCTTTCAGTCGAATTAATTTCAAAACATTCAATAGCATTTTGGCACATATGTAACAGATGTATTAAATAGTAGTAGCAGTAGCAGCAGTAGCAGCAGCAGCAGCAGCAGCAGCCATTCCCTCATTGATCCACCCGACAAGGGGGCCACCTCGACTATTTAGCCCTGGACCCTAAATAGGCGTAATCCGGCTCTGGGCCAATACCAGACCGCGTTGGCTCGCGTTGGCTCGATATTGGTCCAGTACCGGCCGAGTAACCCGCGTTATCAGACTTGTTTTTCACATGACCATCGTACACAGACAGCAACTGATTACCTAATTAGAGTTATGTAATACTTATTTGTTCACTATTTATACATTCATTTGTATGTACTATATACGTGTTGTGATGTCATGTAACCTGCCATAAGCGTGCCCCTAATTGTACTATTCACTCCATATTCAAATTGGAGCCTGTTTATTTCAGGATAAGTTTTCATTCATTTTTTTAATGTATTAGCCAGGTGAGCTTATAGCATGGCGATCATCCGTCTGTCCGTCGTCCGGCATCCGTCCGTCCGTCAACTTTTGCTTTAAAACGCTACTCCTCATTAATCGCTTGACGGATTTCAACCTAATTTGGTTGGAAGGTCTCTATGGGGGTAGGCTTCAGAGCTTTTGAACAGAATTTTGATTGGTCAATTTTTCCGGCGGCCATCTTGAATTTTCCGAAAAATTGCGGGAAATCACTTAAAAGGTTACTCCTCATTAACCGCTTGGCCGATTTCAAACAAACTCAGCTGGAAGAACTCTAGTCCCGTATGCTTCAGAACTTGTATACAGAATTTTGACAGCTTGTTTTTGATGTTGGCCACTTGGGTTTTCCGATAAATGGGAATTCATATAAGATGCTACTCCTCATTAATCGCTTGGGAAATTTCAACCAATTTTGTCTGGAAGGATCCTATTGTCGTAGCCTCTAGAAATTCTATTCAGAATTTCGATAGGTCAATGTTTTGGCAGCAATCTCTGATTTTCTGAAAGTTTTCCGGAACCATTTAAAAAGGGTAGGGGAGACCGGGGCACAATGTGACATAAAAATTTGTTTTGCAAATAACTTTCATTTAGATAGATTGCAAGGATGGCTCCTATATCACAACACAGTGCATCTATGTACCTTATGATTTGACACAGGAAATTGGATAATAGTCCTTCAACTTAATGTGTTACAGATGGATAAGTAATTAATTTTTTGTGTCACATAGTGCCCCGGCCTGGGGGTACTGTGTGACATAGGCGGGGGTACAATGTGACAAATCACAAACTTCCAGTATTATGATAGAATATGTTAACTCTATTAGTCATTTTGTTTGATGTATAATTGAATACTATTATTCACTATGCCGTTGATCACATAATGACAAAAATACTATTTTAATTGTTTTATGAATTCAAAGGGGCAAAGGAAAAACTGAAAAAGTCAACGGGTTAAATGTTTTCTCATGCAAACTACGCATTCACATTTAGTCAGAATCGCAATTGTCACATACAAAGTAACGAGTATCCTTACTAGTGCATTCTTCATGGGCCCATTTCTCACATTCTAGACACTGCACCCAGTTTTCGCCGGGACGACTATCCTCATAATTCTCGGAGCATATCAGGCAAAACCATTCCTCTTCTTCATCACTTCTCTCTTGAAAAGTTAACTTCCTTTTACCTTTTTTCTCTGCTTTACCCTTGCCTTTCTGGCTTTTCATTTTGAGCTGTAATTCTGCTTTATCTCTCTTTGACTTATTCTTTTTCGCATCCCGCTGTTTCTGCTCTTCTTCGAGCTTTTGTTTCTCTGGTGTGTCGGTTAAAACAACAGAATATCTTCTTTTCTTGCCCCGACCTGTTGTTCTTACTCCAGCTTTCGGATAAGGACGAATGCTTTCTGGTGAAAACGCGCTTGGTTTAGAAGTATTTTGTGCGATAGGATGCGGAGTTGCTGTTGGGTGTACAAGTGCTGTTGTAGTTCGTGAAACTACATTAGCAGACGTATTTATTTCACTTGTTGTAGGCCTACTTGTTTCGCCAACTGCACATGTGGTTGTCAGAGTTGATAGATCTTCGTTGATTATATTGTCATCTGCTGGTAACGGAGGTTCAGCACATGTGCTGGCAGAGGCAACTGGTGAAGTTGTAGTTATCGGCGCTGCTGTAGATGGTGGAACTATATTAACAGCCGTACTTGTTTCCTTTGTTGTACTTGTTTCACCAACTGTACATGTCATGTGTGTGGTTGTCAGAGTTGATAGAGCTTCGTTGATTATATTGCCATCTGCTGGTAGAGGGGGTTCAGTACCTGTGTTGGTAGAGACAAGTGATGGAGTTGTAGTTATCGAACTTGTACTAGGTTCTGATTCCAAAATCGAAGCACTGGGAGCAGGTCGGTCAGTAACAAATGAGCCCAAGAAGTCATCATCGGTGAATATGTCTTCGTTGAATGGAAATAAACCCGAAACACGGAAGCCAGATTGAATGTTTGAAGGTGTGAAGGCGAGTGGATATGCATGTCCAACAACTCGTAATATAACTCAATATCGTAAATGGTCATCGCCTTACCTGGGTTATTGATCATCCAGTTATTACAATTTGAGTTGTATTGACGTTTAAAAGGGCCGTACACACTTCTGTCTAGAGGTTGCAGCTTATGGCTGCAGTGGGGTGGTAAGGTTAACATTACAATTCCATTTTCCTTAGCAATATCAATGGTTCTAATACTTAGATGGCTTTCATGATTGTCCAATAATAAAAGGATTGGTTTATCTCGGGATGGTTTAACATGTCCAACGATATGTTGCATGTACACTTCGAAATTATCAGATGTCATCCATCCACTCTGGTACGCCACACCAATTGCTCCTACTGGTGCACCTTTTATCATATAGTCCTTGAAATTAACCCGAGGAAAAATCATCATAGGCGGAATAGTGTTCCCGACAGCATTAATGGTGCAGCAGAGCGTAACCAATGTTCCTCTTTCACCTGATGTCATCTGAGAGACTTGCTTCACGCCTTTAGCTGCGATAACTTTGACTGGATTTTGCACGGTCGTAACGTCAGTTTCATCTAAATTATATATAGATTCTGGGCCAAATTTGTACTTCTCCATAACAGTTTTTAGTTTATCGAAAAACTCAGCCACGTTTGTTCTGTTAAAACTTGTAGCCCTCGATAAGCTAGTAGCCTCTGGTTTTCTAATAGAGATGCCAGGATGTCGTTTAACAAAGCCACTAAGCCAATCTTCTCCGGCAAGCTTTCTCTTCTGCCAAGATTCTGGACAATCTTTTTCATGCTTGACTGCTAACTGGTATGCTAATTTCCTGAGTTCAGTTGGTGCCAACCCATAGCAGATTTTGGAACATTGCAAAACATAGCTTACTAAAGCACTCTCTACCTCGTGACTAAACACAGATCTACACTTATAGTTGGGTGTAAAACTAACTTTGGACAGATCTCTTGCATCTCTGATCTTTTTCACATAGCGAAACAGAGTTTGTCGGTTTACATCGAATTCCTTTGCCACAGATCTAATAGATTTTCCTTGATTGACGACTGTCTCGGCGGCTTCCTTCATTACATCAGCAGTTGCAGTCACACGACCAGTCTTCCTTTTTCTGTTACGCACCATTATCTAAAATTAATAAAAGTGGGATACAATCTATCAAACATAGTACCGTATAACATTTGAACACTTGCAAGGCACTGCTGCTGCTGCGTGCTGCTGCGGCGTGCTGCCTGCTGCTGCTGCGTACTGCTGCTGCTGCTGCTGCCACCGCCGCCATCATGTGAATCTTTGAAATGTTGAAATGTTAGAAATAGTTTGTTGCTTTGCACAACAACGTTTTAAGGTTAAGTAACCTTTGCGATAAAAGATTGTGGTTAGTTATAACAGGTGGTCTTGTGACCATTCATTTTAAAGAACCACAATCTTTTTGCTCCAAAGGAGGGTGGTCGCAATGGACAGGTTTGACTAGTAATAACTTAAAATTTTATACTACGTATTTTATGCACAATTAATATATTATTGTTTGCTACACCTCGATAGTTTTGGCAAATTAATATTTGTTTTGATTCGGGGCACAATGTGACATGTAACATAGCGCCCCGTCACACTGTGCCCCTGACCTACATTTCCGAGATGAATTGATGACGTCGTAAAATTAAGCGAGACACAAGCACGTGTTTACTGCATGATACGTAGTGATGTTTATAGCGTTCAACAGTTATATGGAATTAATATTGCGACGAGGCTTACTAGAATGAAAAACAAATTATTCGGAATACAAAAAAGTTACTTACAGCATCAAAAAACGGATTTTCCACACTATCAAGGAATAACGACTTCTTAAAACAAGATATAAACAACGTGACGAACGCTGGGAAATGTATCTATGATGTGTTGTAAACATCATTGTGATTGGTCAATTATGGGGTCAGCAAAGGTCAATGTCACACTGTGCCCCCTGTCACATTGTGCCCCGGTCTCCCCTACTCCTTCCTTCAATCAATCAATAACCCAATTTCAACAAAAGTTGAGTGGAATGATCCTATGATGGTAGGCTTCAACATATTAAACGAGAGTCTTGATTGGTCAATTTTTTGGTAGCCATCTTGGATTTTCCGAAAATCATCCATGCCTATTTAAATGCAAATGGTTTAAATGCCAATGGTCCAGGTGAGCGCCACAGTCCCTTGGGCTTCTTGTTTAACTTTCTGACTGCTGCAAGGTACCAGACAATACTTTCAATGGTCATTAACTCTGTACCTGCTGAATATTTTGAAAACAATTTGACTGAAAGTTGGTGGTGGCATAGCCACCAACAACTGTCAGCGAAAATCGTTTTCAAAATATTTAGCAGGTCCAGAGATGTAACCCCTCAAATATGTCGTGTGTTTAAAACTCAGCATGCAGACTTTTAAAACTGGAAGCCACTTTCAGATGCGAATGGGCAGCAACTGCTCTCAATTAAATTATGTTTGAGCACAATTCACTAGGACATAGAAAAATGTTTACGGAGGACCATTTGGGATGCCAGTGTAGCCAGCTGAACCATATCAAACATACTTAACTTGCCCGCCGCTGCAAGCCGCCAGACGATAAATTCAATGAGCAAAAACTCTTGACTTGCTTAATATTTTGAAAACATTTTGACTGGAAGTTGTTGGTTGCTCAGCCACCAACAACTTTCAGTCAAATTGTTTTCAAAATATTCAGCAATTCCGGAGTTATAACCCTCGGAAAATGTTGTTTGCAAAAACTCAGCAGTCAATCAGAAACTAATTTGACTGGGTGGGGTGCTGTTGTTGCCTATGTTAAATTAGTTTCAAACTAATCAACAGCTTACCTGTATAGTCTTCTTGAAATTGATAGTCAGTAACCTTATTTATGATATGTACTGTAGATATCCATGGGAACAGCATAATATCAAATTTGTTTAAAACTATTAGCTTTAACTTCAAAATATTAAACCGTAATAAGGTTGTTATTGTTAATTGGCTACTATTTTGAAGAATAGAAAAATGACCAGCATTTCTTTAATAAGATTTGAGTGTGTAATAGTAATCAAATGTATCACAAATTTTTTTTACTATGGTCAGTAATATTGCAGACTTATAATGAAGTATTATTCTCTGCTATGTATTGGCGGATTAATGTGAAACGTTGTACAAATATCATATTAACTGTGAAATTCACAGTTGCAATCAATAAAGAAGATTTATTTACAGCTATACCCCGCCAATTTGAGGTCGGTATATACGCTTGACCGTGAATTCCCATATTCCCAATTTCAAGGTGATTATACAGGTAAGCTCTTGAATATTTTGAAACTAGTTTGACTTTGTGGCGGTTGGCGCCTATGTTTGAAAAGCGTCCAGTCAAATTAGGTTCAGAATATTCAACAGTGTTTTTTAAATTGTAAATTCATCTCAAAGACTAATCCGTACACTTGAGGGATGTTTCCAGTCATTAGTACGCTTTATGATTTTGATATGTGACGTAATTGATTTTGATTATGATGTCATATTCTTGAGTCATAGATCGGTTCCCTTTATTACCTTCGGAGCAATGGAGGATTCCAGTTTATCCATCAATCAAATGACGTCATGATCAACGACGTGACGTGCGTGCTGACGTCATAATCATGAATGACATGTCTAAGTTTATCACGAACGCTTAATTGATGACGCACGCTTAATTGATGACGCACGCTTAATTGATGACGTTGTTGTACGAATTGCATGTCTTTAGTTTACTATTTAATAAACATTCTGTTGAATATTTTGATATTAATTTGACTGGGCGTTGTTGCTGCCATAGCCAGCAACAGCACCAAGTCAAATTAGTTTCGAAATATTCAACGGTTTACCTGTAGAGTTTTCTAGAAATTGGTAGTCACATGAGTAGGAGGGTTCGGGGACCGATCGATCCCAATGCGAGTGAAGTGTGGGTGGAGCTTCGCTAAAGATGGGCAAGGCATAAGCTAACACTGGATTCCTCGTTTGTACAGCATACGTGTGGATAAAGTGAGTTACCTCTCACGATTGATTGAGATGGACCGACCAATCAATTATGCTATGAAAAACGTTTTCCCTCGTGTCAATCGATTGAATATCTGAATTGATTTATTGAATGCTTGATCAATTGATTGATTTATTGATTTTTTAATGATTGGTCAATTGATTTATTTATTTATTGAATAATAATTGATTGATTTAATGATTGATTGATTTTTTAACGATTGATGGATGATTGTTAAATGAATGGTTGATTTATGGAATTATTTATTGATTTATTGGTTTTTAGAAAGATCTATTTTATGATACATTCTTCCAATTACGTTCACAATATTCAACTGAACATTTCTTACATCGTGTTCAAAATTGAACTAGTAGGTTTCTGGAGTTTTTGTTTTAGAAACATTTTGCCTTATTTAAAAGATAGACTTATATCATATTGAGGCGCTGCAGATTAGAGGTGAATATTTTACATGAGTACTCTTTGATACTATGGAGGCGACGACTGCTTTTTAATTGCCTTTTGAAAATGACTAAAACGTTTGTTTATACGTTTTCTTCATTTAATTATACAAATTGAATAGCTTTAAATTTGACTGTAGCTATTAACCCTTTAATGCCTAACTTGGTCGAGAAATCTCAAAATTTATCGAGCCAGTCATTCCAGTGGTAAATTTTCAAAAATGGCCTTCTCTTGGTCTGCAAATAGACATTTCTCATGACCACTGTGGGGCCGTTTTTGCCCGGCTTAGGCAATAAAGGGTTAAACGTAGCCGGTGGAGCTTCTGATTGTTTTATATTGATCGACCAATACATTATTCGCATATTGTCAGTTACGTAGCAGAATCGTTTAGGCACAAATGAGATTTTCTTAAAATTTTTGATTTTGTACTGTGAATAGCCTGCGTTTTATTTATTAGGAACTAATATCTTATTTAGGTGTTTTATTAAATTATATATTTTCATCCTTTTAACAATTTCAGTTGTAAAGAATTATTAATTATTATTTATACAAGCTACATGTATTCGATTTCTGGAAATTAAAATCCGCTGACAACCATTCACTAATTCTTCTTGGTTCACGCGTACGCACTCGTGCACGCGACACTTGGAAGCCCACGCTCAAGCACACGTGACACGTGAAGGCTGATATACGCAATTGCGCACATTTTTATCTCGCCTTGACGAAGTGATGGCAGATTTTGGGAGAGGGGAAAGATATCGCCGTTGGCGTCCGCTCCTGTTAAACTTTTTAAAACAACATTTACATAAACAAGGGCCAATCAGATTTAAATAAAACTTCACAGATTCATCCATGCAGTACTTAGAACTACGCTGTAGCAAGATTATATTGATCGTCGGGATTTTTCCATACTTTATTTACATCGATTGAACGTACACTATTTTCTGGATCCAGGTTATGGCTTTTTGCTGTGGTTACGGGTTTTTCAACCAACATTTACATCAACAATTAAGGGTTTATCAGATTTTAATAAAAACTTCACAGATTTTTGTTCCATGGGATGCTTAGAAATAGTCTACGTCAAGTAGAACTCGATGTTCGAATTTTTTCCATAAAGTCGGGTCAATATATGGGTTGACGCGAAAAAATTGCTCCAAAAGGTTTTTCAACATTTTGTGTCCGGGTTTGGTGTAATAAAGTACATACGACATGTCTACCAAAATCTGACCATGGGAAATTCATAGTTTTCAAGATGGCCGCCAAAACCATAAAATGTCTGCAAGTCGTTAGCTAGTTATACTAGACTGGGAATTTTGGTGTCTAAAGTCCCTCCGGTCAATCCTCATTGTTAAACTCTTCAATAGCCTGGTTGTTGTTGTTGTTGTTGTTGTTGTTGTTCGGATTGTCATAAGTTTCAGTTTGACATATTCCACATGGCAGTGCGTATCTACAGCTGCGACGGCGATAATACAATTGCAGCGAATCGTCTGTAGAAATTTGTCAAAGGCTGCATTCATTTTTTTTACATAACTGGCACCAACTGATTTTCCTCTGCGCCCAACCCCAATTCAAGAGATCAATGTATTTTTCTCTAACCATCCACATCATGGTCTAGTAGTACACTCTTAGGCAGTGCCAGATTTGGTAGGAGGAAGACGTACAGGTGTTACAAACATTTAGCTGAAACGACTTTCCTACTGATGATGCTATAGTGCAAGGATGAAGGCGAGGCATTGCACTGTCCACCAAACATGACAGTTGACAATGTCCATAATCTGTTTGGTTTGGAAAAAGGAAGACACGAGCGGAGGACTACACGATTGAATTACCTTTCACTAGTTTCTGAAAAGCGAACTCGTTGTCAAACGCCAAAAATCCTGTTGGTATTACACCCAATAAATACATGAATGAATAGTAACTGACCACACAAATCCGTACCAAAATGTGTTTGAGGTCAAGGTCGTTGCTGTTATGCACTTTGTTTCGTTTTGATTGATTGTCTGAAAATAAATTAAATGTACTTGATGTCTGTTGCTGCAGCTAGTAAAGGGGAATGATAAGAAGGTCTGTATCTTCTCCAATCAGAATTGTGGAGCACGCTTGCGACCAATCAACCGCCACGTTCACAATGTCAAGATCTGCGTCCCATAGTGCATTGATGACACGGCAGCCCCTTTTCATAAGATCTGCAAAGATGACATTGATCATTCTTTCTTTGCCTCTGTATGTATGATTACTGTATTCTGTGACTGTAGTAGTAGAAACATCCTACAACTGCAGGTCAGTCCTTTGCATTTGACCACTGTGTCTTGTCCTCAGCCAAAGTCTTTAGCTTCATAATATCAGATTCATTTTTGATCTGAGTATACCGATCGAGTCCTGTTTTCTTGAGGTGACCTCGCAGCACGCTTAACAGATTTATGCAATGACGTCCTCTCCTGGCTTTGTATTTGCTGGCTCCCAGTAGGTAGAATTCCATGCCCCTCTGCGCCGGTGTGTCTTCTGGCGCCCTTAGTACATTGCCAAACATAGACCATCTTTGCTGGAATACTTACGGACAGTGGCGATGTGTTACACATCCTGTATAGTGCATCGTTGGAAACTATGGTGTTTGGCCATCGGTGTCCAGTGCTGGTGCGCATGTGTTTGCAGTGGTAGGTACATAAAGAGCTGCCTTTGGAGCTGTTACAGTTATACAGCATCAATGATACGTAGGTTGTATTGTAGAACGTAGTATTTTTATCAAGGGCATCTTTGATCTACGAATCCATAGCTTCCAGAAGGACTGGAAAGCTATGTTCCCCAAGACGCAGCGTGCAGCGACGTCACCAGTATGGCAGAGCGGTGAGCTCCGGATTTTATTTTCCTCCATGGTTCCCCGCTACGAAGTAGTTCGTCATTTTCATTAGTTTCATGCTTTGTCGATAGGTAGCTTTGTCTCGAGACAAAAAGGGATCTTTGTCTTTGTTACAATGCTAAGTTCTGAAATATTTCGCTTATGGATCATATGGTATGTCCGCGCCCTGCTGTCGATACCCGTATAATCCACATCACATGAACAGTCCATTTTCCATCTATTGTGAGAATATTATGGTCAACATTGCCGCCAGCAAAAAGCAGCGCCAACTCCAACAAATCAATCTCTCCACCTAACATATCTGGAGAAACACAATCACCGACATTCTTCTCAAAGCGCAGGACTACCTATATGAGGAACAAAATCCTATCTCATGAAGTGTATCTATGATGAATTTAGAAAGATATAAATCCTGTGTCTGCACAGCAAGACCAACTTAGAATGGAGCAAGGACCGCACGTGGCCAAACCGCTTGAATTATATCATGACCTATACCTGCAATCTTTCGTCTAGTATATACACCCACAATTGGCCACAAACAGGATATTCAACACCGCGCACAATGTGTCAGGAAGGAATGACTAAGCGGAATGAAGATTAATTCACCTTTCCAGAGTATCCACCCATCATCTAACGTCATAATCAGCTCAGCGCGTGTATGATAACGTCACAAACGGTTCCATATAGACCGTCATCAAATCTCAAAGCGTCCGACACGTTGTATAAATTGTATGTCTTTGTAATTCTTTGCTATTTAATAAACATGCTGTTGAATATTTTGAAACTAATTTGACTGGGCGCTGTTCTTAGGCAGCAACAGCACCCAGTGCGATGCGTTTTCCCTCATTATCATAATATCATCAAGACCTTTTTATTCTGCAAAATGGATAGGTTCCATACCGTAATTGCGACTAGCTCTTGGCATACTGTATGATTGCCGTCAATCAACGCCAGAGATCCATTTCTTTATTTACACTTTTCTTTAGAAGCTGATGTCTTAAGGCCTTTGAGTTTATATACCGTTTATGGCAGCTTTTTGAATACTTACCGCATCAGCTCCTTTTTCATGAATTTCACCTACGCTGCTGGTATCTTAAATTTTCGCTCTGCAGATAAGACGCCTATCTTGGCTGACGCTGGCTACATTCATTGACAGGCCAAAACGAGATAGGATGTGAGTTATATACCCTAACTCGTTTTATCTTGCCCGCTAAAAGAGTAATGGAATGGAGAGATTGGTTAACAGAATAACGCAAGCAATTACAATTCAAAAGTTTACAGCGCTGCAGACGACTCGTCAAAAAAATTTTACTCATAACCCATTTTCTAAAATTACCCCAGTCTATATGTTATGTTATATAAAGCACGCCCGGGGACATATGATTGGGCATATATATTTATACGCACGGCCTATTGTTGATAATAAGTTAAACATCCGTTAAAAAATAAAACAAAAACTCCTAATTTACGGTTAAAACATATCTCAAATCTATAATTGTTCAGGTGGCGAACTTTTATGGTTCTCGCTTTTGGAGATGTCTTGTTTGCTGGCCTTCCAGAAACTGGATGGATTGAATTAATTAAATTGAACTAAGGAACTAAAATGCTTGTCTTCTTCCACAGTTACGTATGAACAGTTAATAACTTATGGCAATTTTTAAGGATGCGATGTCCATCTTGGACGTCATATTGAATTTCTTAAATATATACCTTAACGGCATTTTGCATGGTTTTATTGTGTTGCTAGGTTCAAATAACCTGGGGGTTGACACAAAAATCCATAGTTTAGTATGAATAGTTAACGACTTATAGACATTCTTAGGGGTTTAGCGTCTTGGACGCCATGTTGGATTTCTCAAATGGCTAATAATCCCAGGACATTTGACCTGGTCTTAATATGTTGCTAGGCTCCATGTAGACACCAAAATCGCCAGTTTAGTATAAATAGTTATTGACTTATATGGACATTTTATTGTTTGTGTGGCCATATTCAAAATTATGGCTTTCCGACGGTCAGATTTTGGTAGACTTTTAGTATTTCTTTAGCACACAAACCCCTACCAGAAAACTTTTAAGAAAACATTTTGGAGCAATTTCTGACGGGTAAGGTGGGTTATTTTTCGCATATTGATCTGACTATTATTCTTTCGGGGTTTGAACTTTGATTATTTTAGGGCTGATTTGTATGCAGGTGAAATGGCGGGTATAGTTTTTTGCTGCGTTAGTCCTTTTTATATGCCCCTTTGAAAAACGGTTCATGTTATGTGATAGGGCGTAGATAAGAGACGTGTTGAGACATATTTGAGAAGGAAGTGGAAGAGCATGAGGAGAAATAGGAGGAGACGGAAGAGAAGGTGATTTAGCCTATTTTGGAGTGTCTTCAACGAACTGTTTTTTTGTATTTTTACACTATATATGACGTCAGGAGGGGTTTCCCAATGATTTATTTTTTGGTGCCCATTATAAGACATAAGTAGAAATGGGGTTATTCCCATTGTCAATATTTCTCAATTTATATAATTAATACAGTCCGCTGGCCCTGTCCTGCGAATGGGGATTTCCCAGTTACCTAATTTTGGTATTTATTCACTAAATAGGATGTCAGCAGGAAAAGAGTTAGGGGTCAGATATTGAAAGGTATTTGTCCTTTTTGTTCCCTAACAATGGGTTCTCACAAAGAGGGCAAAGATGAATGGGTAACAATGGGGTTCAATTAAGGGACAAATCAGCCTCTCTCTCTCTCTCTCTCTCTCTCTCTCTCTCTCTCTCTCTCTCTCTCTCCATCCCTCCCACCTATAACGGGACCCCACCTATAGGACAATGCTAGTGCCTAATTTTGAAACTGCATTGTTAAAACGACCCCCAAAATACAGTACATAGTGTACACCAAATTACAAATTGAAAATCCAGCAGCTTCTTGCGTACGTATGTTCAGGATTAAAGAGGGAGGGAGAAGATCGCCATTACCGCAAACACATTAGACACACAGTACTGTTATAGCAAATTCTCCCGATTATATAGCGCTCAAGATCCTCCCTGTGGGGTCTTCAATTTTGATTGGTCGAGATAGCTGAATGACATGTCCGGTGCCATGATAACATCATTTTCATCAATAAAACAGTGCAGTTAAAGAGGCTACAAGGCATAGAAAATCAAGAATACAAGACTTACTCTACTCTGTTTTCCTCTCAGCCAATGCATAACTTATGCCAAAGATGATACCCAGCATAGATAATCAATATTCCAGGATTTACTTTTCACTCCTCTTTTCATCTAATGCAATATATAGCTTATTAAATATGTAAATACGCATTTCTAGGCAGGCACACCCCTACAGGTAAGGTGTTGAATATTTTGAAAACAATTCGCCTAGGGGCGAGCCACAACAACAACCCCATGGAGGTGATGTTATGGTTTGGCTGTTGTGGCCATATGGCCATACGTGTAGCCATCACGCTCAAGGGAGGTCGTCCTACGACCGCACGTCCAACAACGACAACCACAGCAGCCTCAACAACAATAGCAGCAGCAGCAGCAAACCCATGGTAAGTAATTTGTTATAGCGTCCTATAGTCGAGTGACAGAACAGATCCCTCTATATATAGTCCCTGTTAGCATTGATATAGTTTGTTGTAATCGATGTCTATGCTTTGAACCCCTGGATTACCTTAATCAGCCATTTTCAAGGTAACTAAGCAAGAAAGCTGTTGAATATTTTGAGACTAATGGCATGTTGAGGCCTCTGACAGCAAAAAGAAATGCAGCGTCCGGTCAAATTAATTTCAAAATATTCAATAGAATGTTTATTAAATAGTAAATCTACACATAACTGATAGCTTTCTGGACCCTGGTAACAATATCAGAAACTCACCCACACATCCATCTGCACCGCTGCCCTAAATCATTAGCTCCATCACTCTATCCATCCATCTCAGTAGAGTAATCCAGTTCTACCCATGTCTCAGCCCACCTCTAGCTAAGCTCCGCTCACTTTTTGGGCGCGTGTTATAATCGATTTATACTATTTCTAATCCTCTCAATTTCAAATTAACTACACAGATAAGTCGTTGGATATTTTGGCTGAGGGCTGTTGTTACCTATGGCAGCAACAGAGCCCAGTCAAATTAGTGTCAAAATATTCAACAGGATGGTTATTAAATAGTAAAACATCCAATTTGTACAACTTACGGCCTATTACATTCATGACGGAGTAGTTCTCTCAATTATGATTGTGACGTCAGTCTGAATGTAATGTAATTGTTTATGATGTCATATCAGGGGTGTGGCATTCTCGCGACACCATCTGACCATACTAATTACGTTGGTATGTTTGGAGTTACGACGTCACGGAGGATTAACCCTCTGCCGGCGGCAGAGTAGGGGGGAGGGGGGTACCCAGAGCTGTATCCCGGAGAATGCAGACAAGGAAATAAATCAACTAGGCTATTACTGGCTGTTCTGAGACTACGGGTCATACTTCGGTAGTTGTTTTAAGCAAATATCCATTTGCAGACCGAAAGAAGACTATTTTTGAAAATGGGGTGCACGCAAATCTGATTTGTAACGTCATCAAAATTTGAATTAAGCCATGGCCCCCACCCCGCAAAAAAAAATCGAATCTGATTGGTTAAAAGCGAGATCTCATTTGCATATTAGGACACACACCCTATGCCCATATATGGTAATGCTTTTTTTTTAGCCAAAAAATACAGAGAGAGAGAGAGAGAGAGAGAGAGAGAGATCTCTTGTGTTGCGATCACTCTATCGCTGAACTCCCTGACTATCAATTTCCGGAAAACTATACAGGTAAGTTTAATATTTTGTTATAGTTAATATTTTGTGAAAATAATTTGAATGGGTGCAGCAACAGCGCCCATTGAAATTAGTTTCAAAATATTCGACAGCATGTTTATTAAATAGTAACGACATACAATTCGTACAACAGCGCTTCTAAAGTCCGTCTTCAATTATGTGTCCGTGACGTACTTATTTGCGTCAACCAAGACGTCGGTGATCATGACGTCATCCTACACGTCACGTAGTTGATTATGACGTCATATGATGGATGGATAAACTGGAAAGGTCCATTGCCACTTAACCCTTTGAACCCGAGGGGACAAATACGAACGATTATTTTAAAATTTAATACATAATCTGTTGAATATTGTGAATCTAATTTAATTGGGAGATGTTGCTGCATATGACAGCAACAGGTTCCTGTCAAATTAGTTTCAAAATATTCAACAATTTGCCTATATAGTTACCCTGAAATTGAGTTTCTGGAAATTCAAGTTTCAAAGGGTTAATAGTAGCTAACTTTATTCATGGACTGTATTTGCTATTTATCAAATTAAGATGCAGGGATGGGGGTGGGGTGAGGGTGGCTGGGCAGAGTTGGAGGGTGAACAATGTATTATTATGTAGAAATAACCATGTGCGCTTAGCAATACCAAACCGGTGGGAATCTCCTCTTAACAAAGCTCTATCCATAAAGATTTCAAAATAAGTTTGCACGTCAATATAAAAGAATAACTGATTTTAAAAGGTGAAAAGGGCATTCAGCTTTGACAATACGTTTATTCTATAACAAAATGATGAAAAGAAAGAAAAGCAAACATTAGCAAACATAGCTATCATCATAACACAAGTTACTGGGCTGGTACTGGGCCAATAGCGGGCCTAATTGGCTCGGTATTGGCCAAGTCACCTGTATTATCAGGGTATGCGTGCATAATGAATCCGCCTCACAAAGCCTACTCGAGCTAGAGAAATTGTTAAAGGGTAACTAACCTCATCTCTTGATAACTATTCAGGTGATCTAGTATGCCACTCACAGCCTATGTTGGTAATTTTATGCTTTTTATTATGCCGCTAAAGAAAGATATTCAGGCTTTAGTACCCAAATATTGGGTCATCTCTACACCCTACGATGACTGTCATGACAAGTTTACTTTTCAACCAATCAGAAAAAACATAGCGTGTCTGTCTCGATATATACGCATAGGCAGAAACAACTTCCAGTCAAATTAGATTCAAAATATTCAACTGGATGAGTATTACATAATAAAGAGTGTAATGCGTTGGCACTACATGCCATCATACACTATCGCTAGAGGAGACAAAATGGTGTCAATCAATGTTCAACATTTACGCGTTATTACAAAGCAGATAATTGGGATATAGATATGGGGAATATCTCTCTCTCTCTCTCTCTCTCTCTCTCTCTCTCTCTCTCTCTCTCTCTCTCTCTCTCTCTCTCTCTCTCTCTCTCTCTCTCTCTCTCTCCCCCACCCACCCCAGCCTCTCCCTCCCACCATTCCGTGACACCACACCCAATCGATATAGCCAAGACGTTATTAAGTGAGAGATCCAAACTGTCATTCAACTATGACGTCGTTGATGTCACAACCATAATGGCGTATTATAACTCCGTCGTGAAGCTTGAAAAGTCCCTTAAGTGTAAGAATTGTATGTCTTAGGTGGATTTGCAACTTAATAAAGATTCTGATGAAATTTGTAGACTAATTTCACTGAGGTCTGTTGTTGCCATAGGCAGCAACAGCCCCAAGTTAAATTAGTTTCAAAATATTCAACAGCTTACCTGCATAGTTACCTAGAACGCGAGGGTCTGGTAAGTCACGGTTCAAAGTATAATAAATCGATTCCAACACATATACGAAGTGGGCGGGGCATAGCTAGAAATTGATCCCTCTGTGCGTTGTCAGTAGAAATAAATACTTGTTATTTAATGTGTCTTTTGACGTCATACATGTTGAGAGTTGAGACTAGGGCAATTATTTAAATGCATGACAATTGAGTGTCAGTAATTGACATATTGTACCCGGAATATGAAAATCTGCCAGCAATGTATTATATTTCCTCTATACGCATATTGCTCATATTGCGGTCGACACGCAACAGCAAGGCCCGATTTTAAAACTAATCTAGCAATATTTGATAAAACAAACAGATAACTGTATTTTACTTATATTTGGCGCTATACCATATGACCTGGAAACCTAGATCCTACCTTGTTTTAGACAGTCATAATCATGTAGGGGGGAGGGGTGGGGGGGGGGGGGCTACTCTACCAACAGATTGTATCCTTGTATATAACACATATATTTGCTGTCCGCAATCGTAATCGTGGTGTTCAGCAAAGACAACACAATACAAAAATACATGTTTTAAACAAGAATTCCACCAGTAACAAGAATTCCACCGGACATGATTGTTTCGCCTGTCCTCAACGCAAATACTTAATGTTGAAAATAGACAACAGGCAGATGGTGAGCATATCAGAAGCTCACTTGGCCCTTCTAGTAGGGCAGATATGTGAAAAAGATGTTCCCTTCTGGCAGAAAGCATGAAATTTGGCACATAATGGGGTTTTTTAATGTATGCCGAGTCTAATTAGAAGAGGTGACATTTGATACGGACAATAGAACCCATTCAAAATGGCTGCCGTTCCGGCTCAAAATTCACATTACGCAATCTCTAGATGTAGTAGAGAGCTGGAATCGATGCCAAACTAAGCATTTCTGATGTCACTAGTTATGATTCTATACACTACAATATGCTAAATATTAAATACAGCCAACCCTGTCTATAGTGACCGCCTGCTTTTGGGACCGAAAGATGGTAGTTCTTTAAGATAAGATTTCTTTAAAAACAATCTTTCGACAATAAAAGTAATTCACAATTGTAAACATGTTGAATTATGTGACTGGCTGCTCTTAGTGATGGCCTAAGAAGTGGTAGTTATAGACACGTTTGACTATATTCCTAAAAATAGACAATGCCTTCTTGCTTGGTGATGCCAAATCCTGTAAATTACAATGTACCTCGTTCGGGCCATCCGATGATACGACACAAGCCCTCTTACACAATATTTAATATTCTTATGTCGTCTTCCCGAGAGTTCTCTGATGCATCATCTGTCCATCTTATCTGCTGTGGTGCCTCCATCCACGTTGCATCATAGCAATTTTTATGCGTACCACCAGTTCTTTCACGCGTCTGTATCGCGCTAATCAAGACCCATACAGCATATTCACGAGTTATTAGCCCCATTTGTCACCAACATTAACCATTCGGCGTTTCAAGGAAGCTTCGTTTTCTGAGATTCCAGTAATTCCACCATCACCTTTAACAATGCGATTTTGCTGCTCATTGGGCCAAGGCTGAGAACTCGTGAGGCCTTTTAGTAACAGAATTTCCTTCTGAAAATTTGCCATAGACAGCTTGGGATCGGCTCTGAAGTTGCTACTGGTCAGTCACAAGAATGGTGAGCCGTTGTGAGTAGTGGATGTAGGCCATGACAAGCATCCAATGCATTATTTTTCACAGCACTTATATATATATAGAATGGGAAATTGATCTCTTATTGGGATCTCAAATATTGAAGAAACATTAGCACTAGTCTCAAGACTGAGCTCCAGTAGGATACTTAAACTATGTTTGGTTCACTAGCACCAGTCTTCGCACCCCGGTGTGTCTGTTAATGTAGTATCACTATGGACCTTTCCATTTTTAGCTATGCCCCGCCCATCACTAGCTAATCTCCACCCACACCTCGCGGTGGTGGGATTGATCGATCCCCAAATGCCATAGCTATCAATTTCCTGAAAACTATACAGGGAAGCTGTTGAATATTTTGTAACTAATTTATTGTGTGCTGTTGCTGCCTATGGCAGCAACAGCGCCCAGTCAAATTAGTTTCAAAATATTCAACAGAATATTTATTAAATAGTAAAAGCAAACAATTTGTACAACAACGCATAGACCGTCTTCAAATATGCGTTCGTGACGTACTTATCGACGTCATTGATGACGTTATTCATTATGATGGCATTGTGCGCATCGCGTAGTTGATTATGACGTCATATGATGGGTGGGTGGGTACTCTGGAAAGGAGAACTGTATCATCATATGAACGTTTCTGCAATATATGGAGTATAGCGGATGTCACCTGGTATGCACATTGACCTCTTGATGTATGTGAGCCTATTTGAATGGTGTCGGCTCTGTATTTAGTCATAACATTTGCTGTTGCCACCAAAGCCACTCATCCACTGTCACTTAGCCAGTGAGTAGTGCCATCTCGATGTGAAAGTCCACTCATCATATACTTACCTTCAACATACTGAAGAGCCCGGTGCCACGGATACTCTTTGCAATGGCGTCGACATCATCAAGTAAGGCAATGAATAGTCACTTCTTGGGCCATCACTAAGGACAGACAGTTACGTAATTTAACATATTTCCATTGTTAAATCGCTTTGGTGATCAAAAGACGGTATTTTAAAGACAACCCATTTTGAAGAATTTCCATTTTTTGCCCCAAAAGTAAGCGGTCGTGATAGACAGGTCAAACTGTATTTACATAATTAGAGTATTGTAATGTATGAAATCATAATCAGTGACATCAGAGCTTGACATCAATTCCATCCATTTACTACATCTAGAACTTGAGTAATGTGAATTTTGAGCTGGAACGGCGGCCATTTTGTAAAATGGGTTCCATTGCCCGTATCAAATGTCACCTCTTCTAATTCGACTCAGCATACCTTAAAGACATTGTATACCAAATTTCATTCTTTCTGCCAGAACGGAACATCTTACCTCAAATATGTCACATATCCGCCTTACTATTCGAGCTACTATTCGAGCTATCTGAGCTAAAAACTTAACCACAGCAACAACAAACGCTTGTCTTCCGATCTATAGTCGCCAAAATAATAAGTTTTTGTTACTAATTCTATTACGTAGTCATACATGTATGAATGTTTGTACATGTATAAAATGAACTGCTGTGTATGTATGCAGTCATATATGTTGGTATATGTGTATATGTGTGTGTATCTGTGTGCGCATGTGTACCTATGTGCATATTTAAGTATAAGCATCCAAATAATGACATTATTTATGGTACAAAATGTATATGTGCCAACTATCGTGTGTCCTATATATATATATATGTGTGTGTGTGTGCGTGCGTGCGTGCGTGCGTGCGTGCGTGCGTGCGTGCGTGCGTGCGTGCGTGCGTGCGTGCGTGCGTGCGTGCGTGTACATGCATAAGTATAAGCTACATATGCTATATGCTATGTACTACATGTCATAGCATCAGCATCATAGCAGCTCTCATCCCCTATGGCATGTACACTGTCTCGTATTGTATGTCAGGGGATCCATCGACTCATAGGCTGTGCCTTTGAGGAATGCCCATTTTCGATTTATATATATGTAAAATATGGTATGAAATAAACAACTTTGAACTTTGAACTTTGAATAAAGTTTCAGATTAATATACCAAATGCAATTTTATTTCTGATAAAAATATATAAATTTGCGTCTGTTCAATTTCTCTTCCAATTACCAAAAGAGAATGTGTGTCCCTTTTGGAGGCTATATATATATATATATATTCTGCTTATCGTCTGCATCAGATAGACAATGATCCCCGAACATGCGCATTTGCGTTTTCCTGAAATCACGTCACCGGCGATCTGGACAAGTCGTCCTATATAGTGAAGGTATGCGCATAATTTCTCTTTGCAAATCTAACTCTAAGGCTCAACCCTCTAACCCTTTAAGCATTAAATTTATTTTTAAAATGTCAGTTTTCTCACAGAAAATGTTCATTTGCAGATCAAGAGAACATTTTTGAAAATTTACCACTGGAATGGTTACCAAGCCACTCATTCCAGTGGTAAACATTCAAAAGTAGTCTTCTCTTGGCCTGCAAATGGACATTCCTCAAGACCCGTACAGAGGCCGGTTGTGATCGGCTTAGTTCAACTATGTCATCAGATAGACTCAGAATGAACTTAAAGCGACTCACTGAATCAGGTGAAAATTACTTTTTCTGACATTACGGAAAGGTTGTTGCGATATATACTCTTATGCCCAATAGGCCTATATGGGCTACGTAAAAATTTCATAGCCTATAGATTTTTGTCAATGTGGTTTTTTTGTTAGGTTATTGTATGGTCTATAGGAAAAATGCTTGGTAGGTTGGTAGTCATTTTAAAGTAACAAACGCGTGAATTTTCACTGTATAATTTAGGCCCATAGTACGCTGGATACGAATGGTCGTTAGCTTTAAAATTACAACCTGTAAGACTGATTGTCACATAGGAAAGTAAAATGAGAATATTGACAGATTCATTAAGATATACGTGTTACAATGCTAGGTTTATAATGCAGGAGAAATATAAACTTGTCTTTTAAATACGGGTAACATAGCCTTCAATTGAGCTAAACATAATTACAGGCAAACCTGCCTATAACGGACACCTTTTCAGAGGGCTACAGGATGCTAGTTGTGTAAGATGTGTGGCCATATGACTATCATCTTTTCAGTTTCAAAAGTGAATTACTAAATGCTAAACGAGCTCCTTAAAATTACCACATGTCTTTAGTGATTCACACTTTGACGACCCTGAAGGTGTACGTTATAGACAGGTTTGATTGCACAGTGATAATAAATAACCTAATTAGGACCTTGCATATTCTTTAAAAAGCTAAAGAAGTATATATGTATGAACTTGAAAAATGTATTATAAGGCATATGTGATAAAGTGATAACTTTATGATTCATCTATATACACATCAAAGTATGCATTATTTATAATACAGGTTTTCGCGATATATACATGACGCATCCGTAAATAATATAAGGCGGACTATATAGAAGACTAGAGAGTTCTCTGCATGTGATTTTATTTTGCTTATTGGAGCGACGACACATACAGAGGCTCTTGCTAAAACCACACTGACGAGTTCCGAACTCTAAGCTGGAATATGAGATCTTTGATTTAGCATAATTCCTTCTCTCTTTATGAAGAATTGATCCAGAACTCAACCTCCACTATGCAATGGATCTTTCCAGTTTATCCATACATCATATGACGTCATAATCAACTACGTGACGCGTAGGATAATCGTAATCAATTGCAGCATGAATGCCTCGATTTAGTCCGTCTTAAACGCTTACTAATCCGACACGTTGTACTAATTGTATGTCTTTGATATTTAATAAACAATTTGTTGAACATTTTGAAACTTATTTGACTGGGCGTTGTTGCTGCCATAGGCAGCAACATCAACCAGTCAAATTAGTTTCAAAATATTCAACATCTTACCTGTATTGTTATCTAGAAATTTATAGTCAGGTAGTTCAGGGATCGACCGATCCCATCACGAGCGTGGTGTGGGTGGAGCTTAGCTAGAGATGGGCGGGGTATAGCTAAAACTGGAACGGTCCCTTCTGTCAGTAGCTACCGTTCAGGCTTCTTACTCAATCCTTAGTACATGTCTGATCTACATCCATCTTCCAGTGCTTCACTTGCTCATCAATGTTGTCCGTGATCGTTCTCTTATTCACATCATGTGTTGCTCTTATTGGCCAATTCGTCTACAAAATGTCGTTCTGAGACAATGTCTCAAGCATGACTTCACCTCCTTTTGCCATCCCCAAGTTCCACTCCAATACAGCAACACCGCAAGCATGCGGGATCTTCATCTTTTCTCGAAATGGCGGTTTCTCCGTAATTTGTTCAACTGGTTTGATGCTTACCTTACCTTTCTGTTTTAGTTTTAATGTCACTGGCTGTGCCAACTGGTTTTGGTCACTGTTGCTCTGAGCTAAACAGATTTTTACCTTGTCTACCAGTTCTTCTTCTAGCCTGAGATGGGTTCATGGTGTGTTGCATTTAACCGTATCATTTTTTTTTACTTCAGGACATTGAGCTTGAGCCTGGCTTGACTCCGGAATATTTGCTTATCATGAATCCTGAATTTATGTCGCTTACACATGGCCTGGTGTACTTGACAATATGGTAAGCTCATCTGCAAAATCAAGGTCGATCATCATCATCATCATCATCATCCATCTCTTCCCATTGTTCCTTCGTAACCAAGTCGAGCTTTAGAAAGCACATCAGTCCTGATATCACACAACCACAGTTCTCTCCTCACGCGTACATCAAAGCCACGACAATATCCATTTCCATACATCAATGTACAGCAACAATATTGGCACATGGACTCGACGATCTTGATCAACTCAGGTGTGATTCTGTTGCTTCGCATATTTTACACTGTGCGCTGTCGAAGGCCTGCTCAAAGTCAACAACACATTCAATCAGAAGCGATCTCCATTATATTATATTATATGGCCAATGATATTACATGTACTATACACCTGTGCAAAAGTTAAGCACCAGCAAAAACAATAGAACGTAGAAACATGATGGTACAACTAGGCTGCCATACTTTTTGTCCCCGCGTTAGCTGACATAATTCCAAGTACGAAATGCACATGCATGCATGACTTCACGCCGCTTGATGTCCGTGCGTGGCGGGAAACAGCACACGTGTTCAGTTATGTAAAAGTCCAGTTTGAGGTGTAGAACATTACATACAGATTTAGGCGACAAGATTAGGAATTTTGTGTTCATGACCGTGGTTTATTTGTACAGAGAGAATTAGCTCTTGATTGTGAACCGCTATGGCAAGACGAAGGTTAAGTGATCGTGTGAAATGGCAAATCATAGGCATGCATACCACTGGTATGTCATGCAGAGAGATTGGCAGACAGCTGAACATTAACCATACTGTAATCAGTCGTTTGATTGCAAAACATGGGCAAACTAACGAGGTGAAGGACAGGCCTAGATCTGGAAGACCGAAGAAGACTACTGCCCGTGATGATCAAGCCCTAGTACGCCTTGTTAGGAGATCTCCATTCACCAACAGCAGAGTGCTCAGCCAGCAATGGGAAACGCGCAATAGAGTGTCAATGTCTACCGTCAAAAGGAGACTGTATGCTGCTGGCATGAAAGCTAGGAGACCTGTCAGACGTCCTCTCCTCACTGCACACCACAAAGAGGAGCGTCTGAGGTGGTGCAACGAAAGAAGACACTGGAACATGAGATCCTGGAGACGGGTACACTGGTCCGATGAAAGTCGGTTCCTGCTTCATGCCACAGATGGTCGAACTCGTGTATGGAGGTCCAGACGCACGGCGTACGATCAACGTAACATCATGGAAGAAGTTCCATTTGGTGGAGGTTCCGTTATGATATGGGGGTGCATCTCATTTGATTGTAAGCTGGATCTGTTGACTGTACCTGGAACACTCAATGGACAAAGATATCAAGATTCCATACTGGATAGAGTTGTGGTCCCTCATTTTGTAAATCATGCATCTGGAACCCACCCTATATTCATGGATGACAACGCCCGACCACATCGTGCTAGAGCTGTGCATGAATACCTCCGCCAGAATGCCATCGAAACCCTACCATGGCCAGCAAGGAGCCCTGACATGAACCCTATTGAGCATATCTGGGACATTCTGGGAAACATGGTGAGGAGGGATCCTCCTGTGCAGAACCTACAGGAATTAACAGACGCACTCCATCTTGAATGGCAACGAATACCACAATGGCGTATCAGTCGGTTGGTGACCAGCATGAGACGTCGTGTCCAGGCCGTCATCCAGGCACAAGGTGGATATACCCGGTATTAATAATGACAGTCTCAAACTCGTGCACAGATGTTAAACTTCGTTTTCAGACACCATTAATGACAATCTAGCCACGTGTGTCAACTGTAGGGCAATAGTTGTCAGTTGTGTCAACGTAACCATATTCAGGCCTCGTTTTCAAGTTCAAACAAAAACATACAGTGTTTCCCCACCATCATAATCAGCATTCCTCTAGTTGCATTATTACCTCTTGCACTAAGATGGATGGGTACATAAATGTTTATGCTATTGCTTTCTTCATAGCACATGAATATACCCTCGCATGTGCGTAAAAATAGGGTGGTGCTTAACTTTTGCACAGGTGTATATTTACAGATACTATTGTGATCCTTAGGCGTAGTTGTGGATTCGGGCTATATGGGGCTGATATTCAGCACATGTTGCCAAGCACTGCACTTGAAGTGAGCACTTCGGACATGCTCATAAATGGACCTTTCCTTTTTTAGCTATGCCCCGTGCATCTCTATCTAAGTTCCACCCACACCTTCGCCGTGTTGGGATAGATCGATCCACGAATGCCCTAACTATCAATTCAAGCTGTTGAATATTTTGTAACTAATTTGACTGGGTGTTGTTGCTGCCCATGGAAGCAACAGCGCCCAGTCAAATTAGTTTAAAAATCTTAAACAGAATATTTATTAAATAGTAGACATACAATTCGTACAACAACAAATAGCCCGTCTTCAAATATGCGTTCGTGACGTACTTATCGACGTCATACATGACGTCATTAATTTTGATGTCATTCTACAAGTCTCTAGTTGATTATGACGTCATAGGATGGGTTGATAAAGTGGAAAGGTTTATTGATCCTTCTGTTGCTGGTATTTACATTGTGTGCATTTAATCCTAGGAACTACTGCCAACAAGGTTATGACAGATTATTATAATGTTCTTTCTTTGGCCGTATCTGTGAAATAAAGGTGAGTATGTATTCCAGTATTATGAATATTAACATAAGTGTATGAGAAGCATATCTACCACTTCAGGAACTCTTCCTACATCAACCGCATCATCAGTATGATTTGAGAATAAACACATTGCCAGAGACAGTGGTAACATGTGTTTCACCTTCTGAGCCAGGTGAGCAGTCAACATTGCCTTGGTTATATTAAGAAATTTGTTAAAATCCTTAATGCGAGTATTGTTCACCTTAAAATCAGATATACACGTAGATGTTCCATTGGAATGGCACGCCTTTGTGATCTGTTTCAAGGCGCCCACACTGTTAGCATAGCTTTCAAAAATTTGACAAGCACTTTGTCATAGGAACATCATTTACAATCAATTGCATGGTTACAGCGTCCAGCCATATCATTACAGGGTTTAAATACTCGTGTCAACAGTGCATCAAAACACTCAAATTGCTCCTCGTATTAATTTGCCATTTAATGATTAAGATTTGTTTCAAGAAAAATATATTTAAGGGTCAAGAGAAGACTATATTTGCAAATTCACTACTGTAAATTTCTAAACTAACTTTGTCCTCTGACAAATGGACATTCCTCAAGACCACTTCAGAGACCGTTTTAGCTCGGCTTGATCATCAAAGGTGCGATGGTCAACATAATTCAAATCATTGCTTAGACAATGTCCATCTGCAGGACTCAGGAATACTATTTTTGAAATGTTACCGCTGTTAGCAATCCAGTCATTCGTTGTAAAATTTCAAAAATATTACTGTTGACCAACAAATTACATTCCTCAAGACCACGGCAGAGGAGGATACATTGACCGGCTTGACCATTAAAGGATTAACGTGACACAAGCGGGGTTACTTGTATCTGTAAATTTTATAATTTCGTGGAATACTACTATACCTTCAAAGAATATTCAGGAACTACCAATTCTGTTGTGGCAAAGACAATGTGTTCTTCGAATCACAATGGGCCTTTTTCGGTTTATCCATCCATCATATAACGTCATAATTAACCACGTGACACTGAGGATGACGTCATAATGAATGACGTTATGGATGACGTAGATACGTACGTCACGAATGCGTAATTGAAGACGGGCTAAGGCTTTGCTGTACGAATTGTATGTCTTTACTATTTAATAAACATTCTGTTGAATATTTTGAAACTAATTTGGCTGGGCGCTGTTGCTGCCCATGGCAGCAACAGCGCACAGTCAAATTAGTTTCAAAATATTCAACAGCTTACCCACATGTGTAGTTATCTGGAAATTGATAGCCATGGAGTTCAGGGATCGATCGATCCCAACACTAGCGAAGCTAGAGATGAACGGAACATAGCTAAAACGGTCTATTGTCAACTGGTTCCGTTTCCATGATGCCTAGTTGATGGGTGAGCTGACCATTACAGGGATGAAGCCTACCATCAATTGTCATCAGTATATAGTTAATAGAAAAACTCATATTTCAACTCACTGTCCTCTGAGAAGTCATCTACTGAAACGAGACAGCAATAACGTAGATGCTTTGATCAATACTTATGCGCCAACACTGTTTTATGGCCTCCATTGTGAAATGGATTACCTGCATTACAGATTAGATTTTGCATCAGACATTCTGAATGGGTTCGATATTCCACAACAGACATTCCTTTAGTCAGCGAATACGCAGACAGGTCGTATTTATTCCTGTGGGATGCTTTGGTCATCTAGCGCTAACAGTCAAAATAGAATATATAAATTGTGGTTGCAAAGATTGGTATTACTAGAAATGTTAGGTCAGAACAATAATATTTTTTGCATAGATATTCGTTGCTTTTGTGGAATAGTGCAGTGGTTATCTGGACATGTGACATCATCAGCTTTCGTTTGATATATGCCGGTGCTCATAAAGTCATAATCAATCTAGAGGCAATGATTTTGGAAAAAATACCAAACAAGATTTTCATAACATGAGCTCCACAAATGGCACATAATACCCCGCCCTGAGGACAAACCAATGAATGAGCTTTTAGAAAATAGTGATTTCTTCCTCGGACCTGTTATCCTATGAAGTTTCAAATTCATCCGCTAAACGGTCATGGAGTTATTGTCTCGGAATCAATTTTCAAGATACCCGCCGGTGGCTGTCTGCCATATTGGATTTTGGATCATCTATTTCAATAGGTTTCCTCCGGAAATGAAATGGAGAAAATGGAGTTGTCGTTCGGAAAGCTATTTTCCAGATGGCTGCTGGACATATTAGATGTGGGATCATGATCGATTTCAACATGTTTATTCTTCAGACCTAGTCCAGTCATCCTATGAAACGTCAAACAAATTCGATAAATAGTAACGGAGTTATCAACCCTGTGAAGGTTCAAAACAATCTGGTAAACGGTAATGTAGTTATCATCCGGAAACCAATTTTCGAGATGGACGACATCTTGGATTTCAGATCATTGTCAATTTCGATAGCTTTCCTCCCACGCCCTAGTCCAATCATTCTATGAAGTTTCAAAGGGATCCGATAAGCGCTAATGGCGTTATAATCCGGCAACCACTTTTCAAGATGGTCGCACTTGGCTGGCGGCCATCTTGGATTTCGGATCATTGTCAATTTCGATAGGTTTCTTCCGCAGCCCTAGTCCAACCATCCTATGAAGTTTCAAAGCGATCCGATAAACGATAACAGAGTTATCATCCCAGAAACCACTCTGCCACCCACCCACCCGCCTGACCGGACCACGCCATTACATAATACCCCGCCAATTTCTTCAGCCGGGTATAAAAAGTGAGCAAGAATTATTTAAAACAACTACATCGGCAATAATCTATATGAAATTTTCATGATATCATGCAAGAGCATGTACTACTAGCCTTTCAACACAAAATCCCTGATGTATAACATATTCTGACCAACATTTTGAAATTATAAGGCAGCAATAGCTTCCAGTTATACTAACTTCAAAGTATTCACCCACCTTCTTGTTTGTTTGCCCCGAGATAGAGATACCGGGAATTTTTTGTTGACCAGGTTAATGCTGTTGTTGCGGAAATAGTAATAATACAATGTCTATTAAAGTGACAAATTTACCATCTCTCACTAAGTGAACAGTGAACCCTAACCCTAGCCCAGAAGATGGGAATTAATAATTCCAAAAATAGTAAAAACGTAAAAACAATTACACCACATATTAAGGTGCAAGTAAACAAAACATTCACATTCTCAATGAGAAAGTAATGATATGTTTCTTAGGGTATTTTATTCAAGGGTTGTCTATAAATGAATGCGTTTGAAAATTGATTTTATCATATAAAAAAGCCTTCACACGCGCCATATTCATCGGAGTATTTTCATTGGCTGTTGGGTGCCCAACCCATTTAAATCGACCAATTAAAACATCGATTGAGCTGTACCGTTTTATTACGATTTGTTTACTACGATTTGTCATTCATGAAATGTTGTCGCAAAATTATCAGTCGGCAGCGAAGTAACGATTGATGGCCGTGGCTATAATTTTCAATGACCAGTTAAAATACTATTTAACGGCCGACATCGCCAGATTTTGTGTTTGTCACTATATTTTGCTGCGCATTCAGTATCTGTTATGAAGTAGTGGTGCGTCACAGCGGCGGTATCGATTTCACTAAAAATCAACATAGAGAAATCAGATAAAAGTCACATCAGCAACTATTCGCAAATGTTTCAAAATTACAGTTTATATGATAAATAAAATCTCAAACTCGGTCACTTTTCATATCACTATTATGAACCTCGTTGAAAATTATCAATTTTGCACTCGCTAAAGCTCATGCAAATTGATCATTTTCAACTCGGTCCATAACAGTGATATGAAAAGTGACCGAGTTCCAGATTCTCTATATATTGAATGGTCATGTCACACTAAATTATTACAATACTAAAATTGTGATCCATTTAGGATCCCTTTAACGCTTTAATTGATAATTTTGGAAAAGAAAATCAAAAGAAATTTGCTTATTGATTGTTCATTATTGAAGAACTGTTACTATTCTTGATAATTTACCACTGAAATGACTAACCCCTCATGTCAACAGCACCCCCAAAGCTCTCAAAATGCTACCCATATCAATTAATAATGTAATGGTTAAGATTTTAAAACAAATTAGTCTCAATAAATGTCCATTTGCAGGCCAAAAGAAAACTATTTTATTAAATTTAACTCTAGAGTCGGTGGTGACTCTGTGTCCATTTGCAGGCCAAGAAAATACCTTTTTTTTTAATATAACACTGGAATGACTGGTAACTGAGTCAGTCATTCCAGTAGTAAATTTTCAACAAGGTAAATCAATAATCTATGTATGCTCCCCAAAGGCATACTCTGCAGAGAAACTGAATGGATAACCCCGAAGGCATCTGCTTCAGGGAAAGGTTTGGAACTGTGGCTCAGACACCGAGAAACGAACATATGGAGGCATGGACGAATTGGTGAATGCATAACCTAAGATGCATTCATGACAAAAGAACAGACAGATGCATGTATGGACTGATCTGAAATACATATAAAAACTATGTTCAAAATGAACAGAGATATTTTCTGTAATAATCAATACCAAGTTTGGTGACCATATGTGAAAGTCGTTGAAACTATGGCCCGGAGAAACAGTTTCTGTGATATTCAGTCGACCATGAAAAGTAGGTCAGCATGACCTACTTTTCATACTGTGCACACCTTCTCCCTAAGATGCATCTACATACCAAGTTTGGTGACCATATGTGAACAAATCTTGAAACTATGGCCCCGGACAAACATTTTCTGTGATATTCAGTCGACCATGAAAAGTATGTCAGCATAACCTACTTTTGATACCCTGCAAACTTTTCCATAAGATGTATCCACATACCCAGTTTGGTGACCATGTGAAAAAATCTTGAAACTATGGCCTGGACATACATTTTCTGTGATATTCAGTCGACCACGAAAGGTATGTCAGCATGACCTACTTTTGATACCCCCCAAACTTTTCCATAAGATATATCCACATACCCAGTTTGGTGACCATAAAATGTTTGTCCGGATTTTCTGTGACACTCAAATGACCATGAAAAGTAGGTCAGCATGACCTATGTTTGACCTACTTTTGATACTCTGCACACCTTCTCCCTAAGATGCATCCACATACCAAGTTTGGTGAGGACATGTGCAAAAGTCTTGAAACTATGGCACGGACAAACATTTTCTGTGATATTCAGTCAACCATGAAAAGTAAGTCAACATGACCTACTTTTCACCTACTTTTCATACTCCGCACACCTCCCTAAGATGCATCCACATACCAAGTTTGGTGACCATATGTGAAGTCTTGAAATTATGCCCCGGACAAACTTATATATGGTGACCGGATGGACGGATGGATGAATGGATGGACGAATGGACGGACAAAGCGACAACTATATGCTCCCGAAATTTTCTTTTCGGGAGCATAAAAATTGTCTTTTTCCATGTGAATGGACATTCCTCAAGACCACTGAAGGGTTCGTTGACTAACGAGGGGTTAAATACAAACCATATTTTAAGACAAATATTTCCATTAATACCTTTTAGCAATGATAGAGTCGAAAGATAATACCTCTGAATCCTGATATGATTATCAACCCTTTCACTGACAAATCCCGGAAAAAATATAACCATTACGATGTGAAACTTATAGTGTTGAATACTTTGAAATTAATTTGACTGAAGCCATTGCTGCCTCAGGCAGCAATGGCTTCCAGTCAAATTAATTTCAAAACATCCAAGTGTCTTCCAGTATGGTTGCCTTGAAAAGGAGATATGGGGAATTCATCACTATATGGGTTATCTACGAGATAAACAAAAACGACGACAACCTTGAATGAAATCAATGGTAATCTGCTGGGGTTAAGCTACAATGAATACCATACAAATCAGTTCAATATATAATCTCGGAGAAACTTTGTAAAAAGCACTGGTTTTATTTCAACTATGTACATTATGAGTTACACTGTAATTTATGAAAGCACTTTAATTGCTATGTGACAAGTTACTGACGAGATGACGAAATCCACTCGAATATTGATACAATATTGAAAGATAAAAATGTGGCAGTTATTTAAAGAAGTCATTAGCACTAAGAAGACGAGCAATCCTAATTAAAGGTGAATATTCACAGCAGAATGGTTGAAAATAGAATTTTGTATTTTCTGTTGTGAATTTGAATTCGGGACTCGTGCCGCTAATTCAATGACAACTCAAAAAATTGTATAAATTTATATGGAATGAAATCATCATATGTTAAGATTTATTTCTTTTCATTACATCTAGGCACACAATTTAAGCCTCTAAAAGTACACCATTTTAACCATTTTATTTTCAACCATTCTGCTGTGAATAAGCACCTTTAAGATACTTGATGAATCCAATCTGCCAGTTAAGTATATGACGTCCTAATGATGTCACAATCAATTAGGCACTGAATGATGTAGCTAAGTCCGTCAGGAAATGTTAACAGTCTGTCAGATGTACGAATTGTATGTTTTTACTATTAATACCCATTCTGTTGAATATTTTGAAACTAATTCGACTGGACATTGCAGCAACAGCAACCAGTAAAATAAGTTTCAAAATATTTAACAGCCTACCTGTATAGTTTTCTGGAAATTGATATTCAAGTAGTTCATGGTTCGATCGATCGCAACATTGGAAGAGTAGGGGAGGAAGGAGCTTAGCTAGAGATGGGCAGAGCTTAGCTAGAGATGGGCAGAGCTTAGATAGAGATGGGCAGAGCTTAGCTAGAGATGGGTGGGCCATAGCTAAAAGTGGATTCATCCATTATCATAGCACTTTAATGGTCAACATTGGTCAAGAAAGAAGACAAGTTTGGCTTAGTGAATGTCCAATGGAGGAATCCAGTTTTAGCTATGCCCCGCCCATCTTTAACAAAGCTCCACCCATGCTTTGCCTGTGTTGGGATCAATCGATCCATGAATGCCCTGACTAGAAATTTCCAGAAAACTATACAGGTAAGCTGCTGATTATTTTGAAACTGCCTATGGCAGCAACAGCAACTCGTCAAATTAGTTTGAAAATATTCAAGAGTATGGTTATTAAATCAACAGTAAAAACATACAATTGGCACAACAATGCGTAGTCTGTCATTAATTAAGCATTCGTGACTAACTAAGCTCCGTCATTCATGACGCAATTGATTATGACTTCATCCTACACATCACCTAGCTGATTATGACATCATATCATTGATGGATAAACTGCCATTTTAAAGCAAGGGAAGCATATTTTTTTAAACTATCACAGGAATGATGGGCTTGCTTATTGAGCCTGATATTTCAGTCGTAAATTTTCAAATTGTTCTTTTGGGCTACAAATTGACATTTCATAAAACCACTGTTTGGCCAAATAGTCCATTATAGGACTCGCCTCCTCGACAGAGCAGACAATGACAGACTTTACAATATAAGAATTATAGATAAGCGCTGGACACATATCCCTTTGTTAATATATTACGACCAATATTTTGATGACAATCTTTAACACTGATTAGAAATAATTTTGTCTAGTGAAAAAAATGGCAAAAAAAGCCTCCAATCAGATCTGGTTCAAACTCTTGAACAGTTAGCCTATATGTTTGCTTCGAAATCGAGGCATTGAACTTCCAGTCTTAGAAGGCATGTGATTTATATGACTTTATAAATGTATTGTAAGCATAAATCAACTTTTTAATATATATGCTTACGCTATCACACTAAAATTTCATAATCCTAATTTAAATTCGTTTTCATTTGATAACTGATGTATATTTTCGAAACAATTTTGCTCCAAGCTGTTGCTGTCTACAACAACAGCGTTCAGCAAAATTGCTTCAAAAATATACACCAGACATTCTTCTACTGACTGTGAAACCACTACCTATTTGATAACAGTGTTATAAAGGTTGATAATATCATTTTAATAAAATACATATAAATATATAAAGATAATCACATGTATAAAGAAATTTCAAAGCGGAATGCGTATTAACCCTTACCACTCTGATGTCAATATTCTATCCTTTACTGTGTCAATAGCAAAGAAACTGGTGTACATTTTCCAAAGATTTTGGTGGACGATGTTGCTGTCTTCGACAGCACCATCTTCCACCAAATTTGTTGAAAACTGTACACTAGTTTATCTTTTAATTTAATTTAAAAATCTGACATCAGTGTGGTAAGGGTTGAAGAATGATATATGAAGTCAGATATAAATTACATTACCCTGTTTCTAGTAGTTTACAATAAATATCTAATGTTATCATCATCAAACCTGCTTCTGGAGTGATCTTGAGAAATGTCCAATTGCAGAACAAGAAAAGACTATTTTTGAAAATTGAATACTTCAATAGCCGGCACGATCACAGAGCAAGTCATTCCAGTAGTTAATTTTTAAAAAAAGACTATTTTTGAAAATTGAATACTTCAATAGCTGGCACGATCACAGAGCAAGTCATTCCAGTAGTAAATTTTTTTTTAATTTCTCTTGGTCTGCAAATGGACATTTCATATGCGAAACAAAAATTGTATTTAACAAATTTGAAGGTTAAAGAGCTAAGTTTGCAACCATATCTATGAAAGTATCACAGATTTGCTTGTCCACTACTAACCACATACAATAAACCCAGCAGAACAAATACAATAAGTTCTATATGTAGAATATGTTCAAATTGACTGGACATCATTGACTTGGCATGCACCAAATGGACCTTTCCCGTTTTAGCTATGCCCCGCCCATCTCTAGCTAAGCTCCACCCACACCTCGCTCGTGTTGGGATCGATCGATCTCTGAACTTCCTGACTATCAATTTCCAAAAAAATACACAGGTAAACTGTTGAATATTTTGAAACTAATTTGACTTGGTGCTGAGCGCCCAGTCAAATTAGTTTCAAAATATTCAACATGTTTATTAAATAGCAAAAAATTACAAAGACAATACAATTCATACAATGTGTCGGACCATTTGAGATTTGATGAAGGTCTATATGGAACCATTTGTGACGTAATGACTATGACGTCATCATACACCCGCTGAGCTGATTATGATGCCATACGAGATCTGATGATGGATTGATACTCTGGAAAGGTGAATTACCTTTGAACGCTGTTTTTCATAAGGCCACACCTATTTATTTCTTTTTTTTATTAACCCTCCTAACTTAATTTTTACATATCTAGAAAGCAGAAAAAGTGCTGTAATTTCAAGGCCTTATTTTCAGCATTCTTCCCACACTGGGTCTGACACGAAAGTAGGCTTGCGCGATTACCTGATTCAAGGCATTATTTTCAGCATTCTTCCCACACTGGGTCTGACACGAAAGTAGGCTTGCGCGATTACCTGATTAAATTAAAAATCATGATTATCTTTTAAATCGTGAATTTAGATGATTACAAATTATATAATCAAATAATCGTGAATAATTTCTCCTGCATAAAATATTTCAATTCCAACCTTTCAATTACTTTTTTTTCCTCAGTGAATTTTTCTCCGGGAATTTTGCACAGTCCGTTTGCAGGCCAAGAGGCTATTTTAAAAAATGTATCACTGGAATGACTGGCTCGAGAATCGAGCCAGGCATCCCAAGCCGATTAATCGAGTAATCATGATTATTCTTTAACAAGAGGCCCAAGGGCCTGTGATGCTTAGCCTTTCAGGCCAGGTGAGCTAATAATCGATCGTGATCACTCAAAGCAAAAATCGCACAAGCCTACACGAAAGTGGGCGGACGCACAACAGCAACTCTGAATTGTGTCTCTTTGATGAATTTACAATTTAATAAACATTCTGTTAAATATTTTGAAACTAATTGGACTCCTGCCACTATTCAAGAGATTATGTGTATAGTTACCTTGAAATGGACCTTTCCAGTTTATCCATCCATCATATGACATCATAATCAACTATGTGACGTGTAGAATGACATCATAATCAATTACAGCATGAATGACTCGATTTAGTATGTCTTAAATGCTTAATAGTCTGACACGTTATACAACTTTTATGTCTTTGCTATTTAATAAACATGCTGTTGAATATTTTGAAACTAATTTGACTGGGCGCTGTTGCTGCATAGGCAGCAACAGTGCCCAGTCATATTAGTTTCAAAATATTCAAGAGCTAACCTGCATAGTTTTCTGGAAATTGAGATTCAGAGTGCAGCGATCGATTGGTCCCAAAACGGGCAAAGCATGGATGGAGTTTAACTAGAGATTGGCAGGGGCATACCTAAAGCTGGAAAGGTACATTGAGATTCTGGAAAAACAGGGTTCGAAGTGTTAAAGTTGATTCCAAGGAGCATACATACATAGTGGGTGGAGCATAGCTAGAAATGGATCCATCCATTGTCTATCAATTTGTAACGAATCTGTCAATGAGTTTTTAGCGCATGAATAATCACAAGTTGCAGAAGGCTTTTGGTATTACATATCTGATATGTCTTCTACTAATGCTGTAATGATTCACAACGTGATATCACTGTTATGCTCATAACTCAGAAAACTAATTTAACATTTTTAGTTAACCTCAGGGCATCAGAAGAGGCAGGCAGGCACGCCAGCGCATCTGATCGCCATCATTCAACGGGAAATATAAATAAATTCATAATATATTAAATAACTATCTACCAAGAATTCTGTGGAATTAAATGTCTCACAAGTGTTGTTTTATTTTGTCACTGACATTGACATTTGACTTTGTGACCTCAATGTTATTGTGCTACTTCTTAGCAGCATAGGAAACCATGTGTGCAAATTTCGCTCCAATAAGTTCAACAAAGTCTGAAACATACGGCATAGCAATTTGCGAAATGCAAAACTTAACGTTGCCACTGCCACCTGAAACGTGACATCAATGTCCCGCTTCTGCTTCTCAGACGAGACAAAAAATATGAATGTAAATAGACAATTTTAAATACCTACATTATATAACATATTATAGATGATAAATAAAGGAATACATTTTAGTCGAATAGGAAAAAATGCTGAACATTTTGAAAATGGGTTGCCTGAAAGTTCTTATGGCAGCAATGACATTCATTCAGTCGAATTGTTTTCAAAATTATCAGCAGGAAATTTATCCTTGAATATATAGGGAATATCATCTACAAACACATATTCTGTCGCACGTACAACTCTACATAAATCAAACACATACACACTGACGCAATACAGAAAATAGCTATTTGTTTGAAAGAGGCCCACAGTTCATAAAACATGAGGCACATGGCTCATCTGCCAACACTTAAAGCTCTTGGGCCTACATGGCATGTACATTATTCACAGTGATTTTAACATATTTGGCCTAAATAGCTGAAGTTAATGTGTTAACTAAGATATACTGGCTATGTTTTATCATTAATTTAAGGGAGGTAACTCACGCTCAAGAGAATATCAAGCATTATTTTGAGTTACCTCCCTTGAGACATTTTATATATACACCTGTGCAAAAGTTAAGCACCAGCAAAAACAATAGAACGTAGAAACATGATGGTACAACTAGGCTGCCATACTTTTTGTCCCCGCGTTAGCTGACATAATTCCAAGTACGAAATGCACATGCATGCATGACTTCACGCCGCTTGATGTCCGTGCGTGGCGGGAAACAGCACACGTGTTCAGTTATGTAAAAGTCCAGTTTGAGGTGTAGAACATTACATACAGATTTAGGCGACAAGATTAGGAATTTTGTGTTCATGACCGTGGTTTATTTGTACAGAGAGAATTAGCTCTTGATTGTGAACCGCTATGGCAAGACGAAGGTTAAGTGATCGTGTGAAATGGCAAATCATAGGCATGCATACCACTGCTATGTCATGCAGAGAGATTGGCAGACAGCTGAACATTAACCATACTGTAATCAGTCGTTTGATTGCAAGACATGGGCAAACTAACGAGGTGAAGGACAAGCCTAGATCTGGAAGACCGAAGAAGACTACTGCCCGTGATGATCGAGCCCTAGTACGCCTTGTTAGGAGATCTCCATTCACCAACAGCAGAGTGCTCAGCCAGCAATGGGACACGCGCAATAGAGTGTCAATGTCTACCGTCAAAAGGAGACTGTATGCTGCTGGCATGAAAGCTAGGAGACCTGTCAGACGTCCTCTCCTCACTGCACACCACAAAGAGGAGCGTCTGAGGTGGTGCAACGAAAGAAGACACTGGAACATGAGATCCTGGAGACGGGTACACTGGTCCGATGAAAGTCGGTTCCTGCTTCATGCCACAGATGGTCGAACTCGTGTATGGAGGTCCAGACGCACGGCGTACGACCAACGTAACATCATGGAAGAAGTTCCATTTGGTGGAGGTTCCGTTATGATATGGGGGTGCATCTCATTTGATTGTAAGCTGGATCTGGTGACTGTACCTGGAACACTAAATGGACAAAGATATCAAGATTCCATACTGGATAGAGTTGTGGTCCCTCATTTTGTAAATCATGCACCTGGAACCCACCCTATATTCATGGATGACAACGCCCGACCACATCATGCTAGAGCTGTGCATGAATACCTCCGCCAGAATGCCATCGAAACCCTACCATGGCCAGCAAGGAGCCCTGACATGAACCTTATTGAGCATATCTGGGACATTCTGGGAAACATGGTGAGAAGGAGGGATCCTCCTGTGCAGAACCTACAGGAATTAACAGACGCACTCCATCTTGAATGGCAACGAATACCACAATGGCGTATCAGTCGGGTGGTGACCAGCATGAGACGTCGTGTCCAGGCCGTCATCCAGGCACAAGGTGGATATACCCGGTATTAATAATGACAGTCTCAAACTCGTGCGCAGATGTTAAACTTCGTTTTCAGACACCATTAATGACAATCTAGCCACGTGTGTCAACTGTAGGGCAATAGTTGTCAGTTGTGTCAACGTAACCATATTCAGGCCTCGTTTTCAAGTTCAAACAAAAACATACAGTGTTTCCCCACCATCATAATCAGCATTCCTCTAGTTGCATTATTACCTCTTGCACTAAGATGGATGGGTACATAAATGTTTATGCTATTGCTTTCTTCATAGCACATGAATATACCCTCGCATGTGCGTAAAAATAGGGTGGTGCTTAACTTTTGCACAGGTATATATATATATATATATATATATATATATACATCTACATCCGAGGGCGATAACTCTGCAGTTTGAGATAGAATTAGCTCCATCATAAATATTTGCTGGCAATAGGATGGACCATGTTTGGTGTCAAACCGTTCAAAAATAACGAAAACATGTCACTATTGTTTACGTCAGACGTGTGGGGGGAAAGGCAAGTTAGCTGGGCTAAAAACTTAAGAACATAGCAAAGATTTTGTTCACTAACATGTCCGTAAGTAGAATACAGAACACCTATGATGATGTCAACACGTTCATTTTGTGCTACTTTCATACAGTAAAACTTCCTAAAGCGATCATCTTATCGAGCCCACAGACAATTAATAGACAGATGATCTCGGAGAACAAGTCGCTTTCACTAAGATATATAGCCTCTGAATCCAAAAGCAGGTGGTTCTTTAACCCTTTCAATGACAAATCTCGGAAAAAGTAAGACATAAAACTTATTCTGTTGAATATTTGAAAATTAATTTGTCTGGAAGCCATATTGCTCTTTTGGCTCCAAAAGGTTAATGGTTTTCATATTAAGTTCGGTTGTACCTGATATCATGGACACAATAAATAAGTCAGTCGTCTTGGATCACTCTCTTAACCCTTTATACCTTGAATCTGTTAAAGAAAATTTTAATTTTCTAATAAAAAATGTTCATTTGCAGACCAAGAGAAAACAATTTTTGAAAATTTACCGCTGGAATGACTGGCTCGGTTATCGAGCCAGTCATTCCAGTGGTAAATTTTCAAAAATAGTCTTCTCTTGGTCTGTAAATGGACATTTCTCATGACCACTGCAGAAGAGGTTTTTGGCTGATATGAGTGTTAAAGGGTTAAACCTTTACTGGTCTAGCCCGACAAAACCAGTCTCTGTGCCAGTGGTCTTGAGAAATGTCCATTTACAGGCCAAGAGATAATTTTTGAAAATTTACCACTGGGATGTCTGGCATTTTCAAAAAGGTATTCTCTTGGCCTGTAAATAAACATTCAATAAGCAAATAATTCTATTTTTTTGGACAAAATTTTATAATTAAATGGTTAATACCAGCAACATGTACTAGTACTCTCACCATCACATTATGCAGTAAATTCACAACTTAAACGCTATCATTTATAACTTTCACCGACAAATACCTGAAAAAGTATAGTCTTTACGATATAAAACTTATTCTGTTGAATGTTTTTAAATAAATTTCACTGAAAGCATTCAACAACAATGGCTTCCAGTCAAATTAAATTCAAAATAGTCAGCAGTTTTCATGTATGGTAACTTTGAAACTGCGATCAGGGGAATTCGTTGGTGAAGGGGTTAATCACAGATGATCGCCTACAAAGTAAAGGAGGAAATTGGTAATTTCTGACAAAATTATAGGAAGATACAGGAATTTTCAAAAATTAAAATGATTCATTATCTCGATTTAATGTCATTTTGTTGTTTTAAATTCCATACTTGGAAAATATATTCATAATCTAAATCTTTACTGTAGCCTTTGATCATACGTAATGTTGTTAGTTCTTGACCACGCCACCAGCATCTTGAGAGGACATTCCACAGTTTGCCAGAGATCACTTAACTCACTGGTTTGGCGAACAATGACACATCATCATATACAAAATTCTTTATGAAAAATACCAAAATAAAGGAAATATAGGCTACGACACTAATATCGGAAAATATATAAATTATTAATGAAAATATCAGAGCTGTAGAAGGCATATATAGGCTTGGATCTGCTATTCCTAGGTACATCTGTAAATTTACAACTATCTTGGTGACATAATAATCCTATCTCCAAAATAAATATCATAATCCGGGTCTAGGTTGTTGATTGAGATTACGATGGTGAATCAACAGCCGCTAATGTCAGATGAATAGTATAGGAATCAAAAGCCGCTAATGTCAGGTGAATATTATCGGAATCTACAGGCGTTAATGTCAGATGATTAATAACTAGCTCAGGTGAGTATAGGTGAGTACTCATTAGGACCATCATTACGATTCCTGAAAAAAATAAAATAAAATATTAATTCAACACATTAATTGTCATGGTTGCCAAAAATTACATTTGCAGTGGTCTTGAGAAATGACCATTTACCGGCCAACAGAGGACTATTTTTGGTGATTGACCACTGGAATGACTGGCTCGATAAACACGCCAGTCATTCCAGAGGTTTATTTTTTTTAATGGTCTGCTCTTGCCCTGCAAATCAACACTGACTAAACACAAATTCTAATTTTCTCGACAAAATCCTGACCATCAAAATGTTTAGGATTCAGTTTTCTAATCTAAAATCCCACCTTGAGGAATGTAAATTTACATGTCAAGAGAACATTTATTTTAATTTACCACTGAAATGACTGGCTCTATAAGTCATTTGAGAGATAAATTTTCAAAAATAGTGTTATCTTGGCCTGTACATGAACATTCACTCAGTTATTGACCAATCTGGATAATTAAAGGGTTAACACTATCACTGATGAAATCACCAAATCATACCGCAAAACTAATTGAATATTTTGAAATCAATTTGACTGGAAGCAGTTGCTGCCTTAGACAGCAACGGCTTCCAGTCAAATTAATTTCAAAATATTCAACAGAATAACTTTTATATCATAAAGAATTTACATTTTGAGGGATTTGTCGGAGAAAAGGTTCAGAGTTAAAATTTCCATTTGTAAACATACTAAACTTTTATTACCTTTCAATTTTGTATTGTCCTAAAAAAAGATTCAATACTTTATAAGCATCTTCCATATATCAGCTGGCCAAAGTTTAAACCTTTGTGACCAAATTCAAATGTGAATTATTTTGAACCCAATTTGACTGGGTGCTGTTGCCGAGCCATAGGCAGCAACAGCGCCCAGTCAAATTAGGTTCAAAATTTTCAACAGAATGTTTATTAAATAGTTAAGATACAAGTCATACAACTGACATGCTATTCCAGGTTTATGACGGAGTATTTTCTGTCAATTTCTGCCTACATGTGACATAATTGATTATGACATCATAACCCGAGTGGCAGATCAGATTCTTCCATTGTGAAGACATTCTGATAAGAGGTTGATCTGTTGTGAAAGGGGGGTAGAAAATACGGAACCACTATATGGCAATCAAACCAAATACTTCTTGTAACCACTAGGCTATCAGTACCTGCACCTCTAGACAGGCATAAAAGGATGCTGAATGTTTTGAAAATAATTTGACAGGTGCCTGTTCCTGCCATGGAAGCAACAGGTGCCAGTCCAATTATTTTCAAAATTTCAAACCAGAATATTCCTTTCATTTTCAAGAATGAATGTCATCAGATCTGTAGCGTTGAGAATCCTCGTTACCTTCCACAACAGCAACAAAGTAGGTCAAACACGCTACAATCGTGTGTTTCACGCCGGTAAATCGGAGAATGTGCGGGATCAGTACACTCATCTACGAACTGCATCAGCTCACTTTTTGGAAAGCCATGTAGATAGCAATGCTGAAGGAGAAATAAAGTACATACAAATACTTCGATGAATTCACCAATGGCAACAAGATGAGCTTGACGTTTATACCATGGTAACAGACCTCAAAGCTTTGATATTTTGTTTCAACATGATTGTGTTTATGTCAGCGCATTATCGGGAAGGTCGTGTTTAAATTTGTGCCCTGTATGCTTAACCAACCGAAAGATATAACCTTCTACCTTCCGCTAAACCAAGAATGTTAATGATGAAATAAATAAGGTTATTACCAAGTTCACAATGACATTGAACTTTGACCCCGATATTATGGTGTAATTCCCTCTTAATATAAGGAAGAATGTTTCCCATGGTATGGCCAAACATGTGACATATCGTATTTGAAAATCGTGAAGTTGAACTAAACACAAAATGTTAATGTTGATCAGAAGTTTTTACCAAGGTCACTATGAGCTTGACCGTTAACATTTTGAACCCAACAATATTGTGGCATGCTCTCTCATTATAAGGAACCATGTGTCAAGGAGGATCGCAATAGCTTATTTTACTTCGTAAAGTTGAGCTAAAAAGGTAGGTAATTATTAAAGATTAACCCTTTCTTAACGAATCCGGCCAAAACCGGCCTATGCATTTTTGAAAAATTTACCACTGGAATGACTGGCTCGATAACTGAGCCAGTCATTCCAGTGGTAAATTTTCAAAAATAGCATTCACTTGGCCTGCAAATGGACATTCAATAAGCAAATATTTTTTATTTATTTTTTAAACAAATTTAGTCATTAAAGGGCTTAACAGACAAAGTAAATGGTAGCTATTGAGAAAGGTACAGGTCTGCTTAGTTTTTAAGTTCACAGTATCAACCATTTAATTCCCGTATTATTTTGCTACGTTTGCATTCAGTAGTAACTGTACAGAATGCTGGAAAACTGACTCCACCAACTACGTAGTTGATTATGACATCATATGATTGATGGATAAACTGGAAAGCTCCATTTTGTCTTTTACAGTACAACTCATAAATAAGTTAGAATGTTTCCAAAACAAAACAAAAAACTGGTAATTAGTAGAATTTTGAACACGATGTAAAAAATGGTCTGTTGAATATTTTGAACATAATTGGATTGAATATCATAATGCTGCCTTAGGCATCAATCTATTCCATTCCAATTATGTTCAAAATATTCAACAGTACATTTTATTTTGTTTTGGAAACATCCTATGTTATTTTTAAGCTGTACTCTACATAACTTCTGCTGAAACACAGCGATCCAGTCGGATCATCTACTCAGGCCACAAAAATTAAACGTTCCTGTGGTCCGGGGGAACCACTTTTTACTGCAAGGCAACCAAATTTTAACACTGATTTAGTCTGTTAATCCTTTAACATTCAAATTTGTACAAGAAAATTTCTATTTTCTCATAGAAAATGTCCATTTGCAGACAAAGAGAAGTCTATTTTTGAAAATTTACCACTGGAATGACTGGCACGGTTATCGTGTCAGTTATTCCAGTGGTAACTTTTTTAAAATAGTCTTCTCTTGGGCTGCAAATGGACATTTCTCAAAATCACTGCAGACGCTGCTTTTGACTGATATGAGTGTTAAAGGGTTAAATGGTTGAATTGATATTCACAAGGATTCTTAGTCTGTATCGCTTACAAGAACACATATTTTCAACAGAATTAAATTTACAGAAATGGGGCAACCTGGAAATACAGTCAGGCAACCTAATTTAAATGGTGTACCTGCCCCTAGGGGTAACACAATATTTTTCCAATTTTCAACCCCTGCTACTGTCAGAAAGCAGTGATCCATTACTGACCAGTATGCAAATAAGCCAATCTTCTCATGGCATGTGACTGGACAAATCTTCACCATTAGCGTGTAAATAACAAATGTTTACCTTTAGTGTTTCATACGTGTCCATAATGACCGAGATGAAGAGACTCAGTACAACGTAGATGAAGAGACTGATGAATGTATACAGATAGACACGACTGTAATACCAGATATAGGCGTTGTTCGTCAGAGTTGCTGAGAATGTCACAAACATATCATCACCGTTAATCAAAGAAAACAGGCACTCCGATGTTGTACTTGGATGGCGAAACTATAAAACATCAAAGATGCAATTCTTTTATTTGTCAGAATTTAGTGTTATAAAACTAAGCTTAAGCTAATGATAATATGCTGTTGATAGTGGTTAGATGACAGGACGAATGGAGGGAGCGAGGGGGGGGGGGGGGGGGAGGGAGGGAGGGGAGGGAGGAGAAACAGAGATAGAGAGAGAGAAAAAGAGATAGAGGGAGGAAAGGAGGGAGGGAGGGGGAGGGAGGGAGAGAGGAGGAAGGGAGGGAGAGACAGGAAGAGAGAAGAGGGATGGAGGGAGGGGGGTGGAGATGAACCATTCACTAGCTTCAGAATACATTGTATACACCTGTGCAAAAGCTAAGCACCAGCAAAAACAATAGAACGTAGAAACATGATGGTACAACTAGGCTGCCATACTTTTTGTCCCCGCGTTAGCTGACATAATTCCAAGTACGAAATGCACATGCATGCATGACTTCATGCCGCTTGATGTTCGTGCGTGGCGGGAAACAGCACACGTGTTCAGTTATGTAAAAGTCCAGTTTGAGGTGTAGAACATTACATACAGATTTAGGCAACAAGGTTAGGAATTTTGTGTTCATGACCGTGGTTTATTTGTACAGAGAGAATTAGCTCTTGATTGTGAACCGCTATGGCAAGTCGAAGGTTAAGTGATCGTGTGAAATGGCAAATCATAGGCATGCATACCACTGGTATGTCATGCAGAGAGATTGGCAGACAGCTGAACATTAACCATACTGTAATCAGTCGTTTGATTGCAAAACATGGGCAAACTAACGAGGTGAAGGACAGGCCTAGATCTGGAAGACCGAAGAAGACTACTGCCCGTGATGATCGTGCCCTAGTACACCTTATTAGGAGATCTCCATTCACCAACAGCAGAGTGCTCAGCCAGCAATGGGAAACGCGCAATAGAGTGTCAATGTCTACCGTCAAAAGGAGACTGTATGCTGCTGGCATGAAAGCTAGGAGACCTGTCAGACGTCCTCTCCTCACTGCACACCACAAAGAGGAGCGTCTGAGGTGGTGCAACGAAAGAAGACACTGGAACATGAGATCCGGGAGACGGGTACACTGGTCCGATGAAAGTCGGTTCCTGCTTCATGCCACAGATGGTCGAACTCGTGTATGGAGGTCCAGACGCACGGCGTACGACCAACGTAACATCATGGAAGGAGTTCCATTTGGTGGAGGTTCCGTTATGATATGGGGGTGCATCTCATTTGATTGTAAGCTGGATCTGTTGACTGTACCTGGAACACTAAATGGACAAAGATATCAAGATTCCATACTGGATAGAGTTGTGGTCCCTCATTTTGTAAATCATGCACCTGGAACCCACCCTATATTCATGGATGACAACGCCCGACCACATCGTGCTAGAGCTGTGCATGAATACCTCCGCCAGAATGCCATCGAAACCCTACCATGGCCAGCAAGGAGCCCTGACATGAACCCTATTGAGCATATCTGGGACATTCTGGGAAACATGGTGAGAAGGAGGGATCCTCCTGTGCAGAACCTACAGGAATTAACACACGCACTCCATCTTGAATGGCAACGAATACCACAATGGCGTATCAGTCGGTTGGTGACCAGCATGAGACGTCGTGTCCAGGCCGTCATCCAGTCACAAGGTGGATATACCCGGTATTAATAATGACAGTCTCAAACTCGTGCACAGATGTTAAACTTCGTTTTCAGACACCATTAATGACAATCTAGCCACGTGTGTCAACTGTAGGGCAATAGTTGTCAGTTGTGTCAACGTAACCATATTCAGGCCTCGTTTTCAAGTTCAAACAAAAACATACAGTGTTTCCCCACCATCATAATCAGCATTCCCCTAGTTGCATTATTACCTCTTGCACTAAGATGGATGGGTACATAAATGTTTATGCTATTGCTTTCTTCATAGCACATGAATATACCCTCGCATATGCGTAAAAATAGGGTGGTGCTTAACTTTTGCACAGGTGTATATATGGATAAAAGAGCATTGTTATAATTTACAAGCAAAATTATATGTATTTTACAATACACTACAGCTCAGAAATAATGTAAAATATTTCCAAAACAAAATAAAATGTACCGCTGAATATTTTGAACATAACTGGATTGGAAGACATTGCTGTCAAAGGCAGTAGTTTTCCAACCCAATTATGTTCAAGATAGTCAACATAACATTTCTTATATCGCATTCAAAATTGTACTAACTAACATGTTTCTGCTTTTGTTTTGGCAACGTTTTAACTTATTAATGAGCTTCGCTGTGTCCTGAGTACTTGTTTACCTTAATATGATACGGTCCTAGAATAAGCCAGCCACAGAACATGAAACCAAAGTAAAGCACCAATGCGCAGACACTGAAGCGCAGGACGCTGGGAGCAGCACGCTTCAAGGTTAGGATGAGAATCTGTGGAAAATAATTCATTCAATTAATCCTTTCACCAATGAATTCCCCATATCTCATTTTCAAGGCACCCGTATAGGAAAACTGTTGAATATTTTGATATTAATTTGCCTGGAAGCCGTTTCTACCTTTCTTCCAGTTAAATTAATTTCAAGTCAACAAAATAAGTTTTATATCGTAAAGACTACTTTGTCTGGGATTTGTCGGTGAAAGGGTTAATAAGTGAAACAAGAGCAGTCAGAGATTGCGGACATCTCCCTCACATTTTTGTTTCATTGAAGTTTTCTGGGTTTTCCGATTTTCCAGATTTTTTCATATCACGCCCACAGTACTGGAATCCTTGTGTATGGCCACACACTTTCTTGTGCTAAAATTTGAGCCAAATTAGACAAGAAGTTTTTTTATACATATCCATAGACCAAGAATTTGATACAATCTGAATCTGGTCTCTTATCCGAATTACAGTCATAGGTTGGAAATCCTCTTACATGACAGATTACTTCCTTGTGTTAAACTTTGAGCTAAATGGGATCAGTAGGTATTCAGATACAACTCTGGATATGCATATACAGACAGACAGACAGACAGACAGACAGATTGATCGACGGGTGGATAAACCAAAAATAATGCACAATTTCAAACTCATGAGTTTTAAGCTTTTACTGTATTATTATTGCCTGATGGATGGACAAACAGACAAATGGACTGACCAACCAACCGACCGACCAGCAGGCAGCCAAGTAGACAGGCGGGCATGCGGGAAGGCAGGCAAACAGACAGACAGACCTGATTGTAATACCCTCTTCACCTTCCATTCACTGACAAAGAGAAGACTATTTTTGAAAATTTATCACTAGTCATTCTAGAAGCCGTTTTTGGCTGATATGAGTGTTAAAGGGTTAAAAGGTTAATAAACTACAGTACAGCTCAAAAATAACAAGGAGGTGGTTCTAATTTACAAGCAAACATTAAATGTATTTACCCATTCAGTCCAGCTCAGAAATAACTTTTTTCCAAAATAAAATATACTGTTGAATAATTTGAACATAATTGTAGACACAAATGTTTTCCAATTCAATGATGTACAAAATATTCAACAAAACATTTCTTACATAATTGTACTAAGTAACATGTTCTGTTCTTATTTTGGAAACATTTTAAGTTATTTATGGGTGTTACTGTACCTGAGACTTACATTGTACTTTTTAAAGAATCCCAGATACCGGAGTACACCAAACCATGTGAGAAGGCTTCCAGTACCGAGCATCAAACTACACAGGTCATAGTTATCAGAAGAGCTCAGTAAATGCTGAAAACAAGCAAGTAAGCGCATATTACGGTCTATTTACAGAGTATAATATAGAAACTAGACACATCTCTGAACCAGTCAAATTATTTTCAAAATATTCAGCATATCCAGAGTTGCGCCCCATGGAAAATGTACTCTGCGCAGATTCAGCAGACCGACGGGTAGCGTTATATATATATTACCTTGTTTTCAATTTCAATCTTGAACGCTGAGCCGACGATGGTGAGAATGTCATTGCATATGACCAGGACGTACCAAAGATTGAGGAACTCTAGCTTATCATAAACAGACAGAGTTTTCCCAAATGCTTTTCGGAAGCATCGCTCTGTATTCTGAAAACAACGCACACACAAGAATTAAAGTTATCCTGAAACAATAAGACGAGAGGTAAACCGCTAGAAAAATTCAGTGATGATAGACTTATTTGTACAAATTGTATGTTTTTAATATTTAATAAACATTATGGTGAATATTTTGAAACTGATTTGACTGGACGCTGTTGCTGCAGCACCCAGTTAAATCTGTTCCGAAATATTCAACAGTTTACCTACATTTTTTCTGGAAATTGAGTTCAGGGGTCGATCGATCATAACACGGACAAAGCGTGAGCGGAGCTTCGCTAGGAATGGGCGAGGTATAGTTAAAACTGGATTCATACATTGGCTTCCAAGGTGAGCAGAGCTCCCTCGATATCGCATAGTAAGAATATAGTAGTTCGATGCTAATTCTGAAATTCCTATGGTACGGGTGATTTGTGGTAAGCTAAATAGTTTCATAACAAGTTGAATGAAAATTTGTGCTGACTATAGTAGGAACAACTTACCTTCAAATTATTCTCAAGATTCTTAGTAGACAATGCAAGTGGCACTGCTAGCTTTTGATGATAATTTGACTGAAAATCATTGCTGCAACAACTTTCAATCAAACTGTTCTAGAAAAATCAGCAGGGCTTTCAAATGTAAAGACTGTTGTAGAAATACTTTTAGCAATATGATTGAACGTCATTGCTGACTAACGTGCGTGTGTGTGTACATGCATGCGTGTGTGTGTGTGTGTACATGCTGACTAACGTGTGTGTGCGTACATGCATGCGTGCATGTAAAAGACACTTAGTGAATGCCTCACCCTTTCAAGAATGAATGCCTTCATTAAAGATCTCAGACAGAGAACCATGGACAACGCACTAATAATAATAACCGCACAATCATATGTCGTCAGTAATTTCTTCCTCGATACATCATCATCTGCAATAGAAACAAGTCATTCCAGTCATCAAGATTGGTCACGAAAGTCCAAATTCTTGCTGATTGAATGTTCATTTGCCGATCAATAGAAGACGTAATTTTGAAAAGTTACCATTCGAATTGACTGGCTTTGTTAGCAAGCCCACCATTCCGGGAGTAAATTTGCAGACATATATTTCTCTTCGTCTGCAATTTGACATTTATGGACCGTTGATGAAGTCACCCTTGGTCAGCTTGACCATTAATCCTTTAATGGTCAAGATGGCCAAAAGCTTTTCTCTGCAAAAATCTTTACGAATATTCATTAGTCAGTGAAGATAGTTATTACAGCTTAATGATTTGAAGGAAAAAATCCCTGAAAAACTAAATCCTTCACGATATAATATAATTCGACGGGAAGCCGTTGGCAGCAATGGCATCCAGTTAGATTAATTTGAAAATAGTCAATGATCCGAGCACTGAGTTGGCTCCTTATATACTCTTCCACTCGTGGACAGGAAGGGGACTAGGACATGCACAAATATGGGCATGTTTATACCATATTCGCCGGTACAGCGTTTTCTGGTGTGCTAATTTTTGCCTTTTTGATGGTGCACTTTTTTGGCAGTGCACCATGTTTGACTGCGCAGAATTTTTGGCGGTGCTATATTTTTGGCGGTGTAGGACAAATTTCTGGCGATGTACCGTTTTTGGCTGTGCTGAAAACATGTTATATGGTGATGTGCCATGTTTGGTTGTGGTGCATGGCAAATTTCTGACGGTGTACTGTTTTTGGTGGTGCTGAGAAATGTTTTAAGGCAGTACACCATGTTTGGCGGTGCAAAAAAACATTTTTTGATGGTGCAGAAATTTTTGCCGGTGCAGCCTGGTTTTTGACGGTGCATCCAGAAAATTTGAAGTGTTTTTTTCTGTTAGTTAGAACAAGAGCCATTAGAAGACAGCATATCCCTCTACATTTTGGACAGAGGGATGGACGTACAGATATATGGATAGCAGATGCACACCTTCACGTGGTAATGATAACACTTACCAAGTTTCAAAAGAACATGAGCTAAGTTGTAGGAGTGGCGTTGACAAGAAATGATTGGCACTGCAGTTTATGTATCAGCTTTAAGATATTTAAAGGGGGATAACTCTGTAATGAACAATTTTTCGGTCACGAAAAAAGCATATGCACATCTGCACATGATACCCATGATGTGGATGAAATTTTAAGTTAATCCATTGAGACCTTTAGGGAGGAGACGTGTTGTTGACAAGATGGGGACAGGACATGCTGATCGCTATATCAACACACACACACACCCCAACACCCCCGTCTTCCAGACCGGGGGGGGGAGATAAAAAATGTGGGTCTGTTGTTTTCAAGTGCTGGGGGGGGGGGGGGGGGAGGGGGCTTTTTGTGCATAAAGATCAGAGGTTAAGCATGGTACATCACTACATGTATGTATATAATTCAGACGTGGTGGTGTTTCGTTCCGACGTAGAATTCATCAGAGGCACAGCGATAATGTCTACTGAAACCAGGATTTTACAGGGCACTGGTTTGAAAGCGACTGGGTGGTCGGTGGGAACCCATGCCAAAAATAGATCTGTTATTTCTGCTTCGAGTAACTAGAATTTTAATCGCTGCCCACATTGGTACAGCATTTTGGCAAGATGGAGTGATACAAAGATGATATGGTGAGTGGTGAGTTACATGTACAGTATGAATATTGTTTGACAATTATATAGTCACAGTTTTCAAAAGCTAGGTCCCTGTAGGTGCCGTGTTGCCTCATGCAGGCAAGCATCCTGTCTCATAGCGGGTCAGTGGATTAATTGTTCAGTGTTAAGATGGTGAGAAAACACTGCAGGCAGTCCAGAATGAACATAATATAAGACCACCACCTTTCTCAGAGATGTTGGTTTGGAAAATGAGCACATCGTGTTCTAATAGAAGCCTAGGTTAGGCTACTAATAGGCGATGTAAGTGGTACTTTACATTTTGAAAAACAATCCTTAGAGATTGAATTGTGCAAGCCTAACATGGTGTGTTTTCGAATGCTACCTGTCACTGATATATAGTGTAAGATAATATTTGAAAACTATATATATATATAGCACATCATCAGTGCACTTCATACATGTACCTTCCAAGATATGACACCAGCCATGTCACAAACATCGAATTCCACCCCAACTTCATGAATAAGATCAAAAGGAAAATTATTCTTCAAATTCCGAAAGGAAAGTGAATCTTACTTCATCACCCCACTAGTCTGGATTTTTAACACCCATAGGGAGCTTATGGTTTATAATTCAGCAGGATTTCACCCCTCTTGTGTCAACTTGACGCCATAATGGTAACACTGCCTCTGCAGTAGTCTTGAGGGCTGTCTATTTGCAGGTCAAGAAGACTATTTTTGAAACTTTACCACTAGAATGACTGGCTCGGTTACCGAGCCAGTCATTCTAGTGGTAAATTTTTAAAAATAGTCTTCTCTTGGCCCGCAAATGGACACTGACAAAGCAAAAATGTAGATTACCGAGACGATTAACCCTATAATCAGCAAGCTGGTCACAAGACCAACTCTTTAAAAATATTTTCATAAATTCCAGTGATAAAAAACATAACGTTGTCTTGGCCAGGAAATGGCATTCACTGAGCAAATATTTAAATTTTCTTTAAAAATCTTGACAAATGAAAGTGTTAATTCCTAAAGATTGCATTTTGAGCGTTTTGAGGCGCTGTTGACATAAGCGGAGTTAGTGTACATAGTATATATGGATCGTATTGACATTAAACAAGCTGAATGATAACCCCCAACACCACACAGGAGTACAGAAATCTAGAAATGCTCTATAGCCCACATATAATTTTATCCGTGGAACATCACTCTAATAAGCTATAATCCTACACGAACATAAATTTTGGTAACTTTCACATAGCTGGTTGACAGACAATTTCTATTGCTATAATATCAAACGTACCTAAAAAATATATTTTGCCGTGACATTCAATTTCTAGTACATCAACATTCAGATTTATCGGAATCTGACCATCATGGCGATTATTGTCGAAGATAATCTGAAAGAATAAGCCAGATACTGTACCTGTACTATTATAACAATAAAATACAAACATTTCAATTCATAGATCAGGTATGTTAATTGAGTGATGTTATTTATCTCAGTCTTGTCTGCATAAAGTGATAAATAAATGTTCAGGAAAATTTCAATTTTCTCTTAGAAAATGCCCATTTTAGGACCAAGAACTTTTTTTTAATTTACCACTGGAATGACTCTCTCTCTCTCCCTCGCATGTGCATCTCACACACGCGCACACACACCACTCCAGCCTTCCCCGCGCACACACATGCACAGTTACATTGCCTCAATCTGCAAGCATAGCCAATAAGCCATAATTATAACTTATCAATTAAGCTACTACTTCAAAACAAATTACAGTTAATCTGTTGAATATATTGAAACTAATTTGACTGGTGGGTATTACTGTGTGAGCCATGACAGTTTCAAACATAATTACGATATACTCCGATATTGGAAACATAAAGATATTTACCCAAACCATGCAGTTAATAATATAAATGTTAAGAAAACACAGTGAAAATTTATATTTTTAAATAGCATGTACATGTATTATTATCCTTTACCATGTTTATAAACGACACAATCTAATGTTCAACTAATCATACCCTATATATACAAATTGAAGAGGAATATATTAAACTTTTAATCCTCAAATTTATCTATTTTCCGACCAAGAGATTATTTTTTTAATTATCATTCAAATGACTTCTCAGTTATAGAGCCCATCATTCCAGTGGTAAATTTTCAAAAATAGTCTTCTCTTAGTCTGCAAATGGACATTTCTCAAAGATGACTGCAGAAGCCGTTTTCGGCTGATATGAGTGTTAAATAGGGCTGCGCGATATACAGATACCATATTTAAAACCGATATCCTGCACTGATGGTTTCATAACCGATTATAAAAAAAAATATCGAAAAACCGAATATGAACATATTTTCGGTTTTTCGTATCAGGATTGTTAAAAATAAGATACTAACGAGCATGAAAAGCGTAATGAATAATAATGGACAGACTTTCCATTAAGCTATGTTCGGGGAAACTAATAATTGAACGCGGCCCCTATTGTGCATATTGTGTAACTCCATGTAACTCGCTGTACGCCGAGAGAAATCAAGCAGCGAATTAATTAAATAAATAGCCACTTGTCTTTTGTCTGGTAGTCTCGGATAAATTTGCAATATCAAACACAATACTAACGCGGGAATTTGTCATTGAAATTTGTATCGGGGAAAACATTTCTAAACAACGGCATCCATTTTATTTACATCACCGGATAATTAACATAATGCAGTCGTCCCAAAACTAAATCACCCGAACGCATAAAAATCTCGCCAATAAATATAATGCTGAATACATTTTGCTGATTAGGATATAATTTTAAATAAAATTATTACTCAAAACCGTTTTTAAAACGTTATCTTCTACACACAATATCATATTAACTTATGAAATTCGCATTCGCAATATTACAGTTAATATTTTCTTCAAGGCATGATTTCGTCCTCGGGCCGAATAAGAAATGAAAGAAGGAAGGGAGATAATTACATCATAATTAATTACAATCACGTGATTTACGTCTTTTCGCAACCAGTTTTGCTGATTTATGATTAATTTTGACAAAATAAACGATGTTTATTTAACTGTGCGTAATATTTAGGCGGTCTAATTAATAATTTCACACCCGCGATGATGGATATTATAAGGTATGTTAAGCTTTAAAGGCGTAAAACGTTACGAATGTATCAGGGCATGAAAATATGTTCTGTTTTCATGCTATTCTTTATCATTTAAATTTTTTGTTTCATGTCCATAAAACCGATATTCAGTTAAAACCGATATGAAAAGTCATATCGAAACTGATATGGCTGTAAGCCAAACTGCGCAGCCCTAGTGTTAAAGGGTGAAATATTTATAAAAAGTCCTGTTATCTCTTTTTCATACAATCTGTCACACATGCTCTGCAGGATTGACAGCATGAACCGCTGTACATGTTATCTACTATGACTGCTCTGCTGCGGTTAGCTCTACTGCTGCTGCCGCTGCCTCTACTACATACTACTACCACTGCTACTACTGTTGTGGCTTACATTGACGGTGAGCCTGAAGCATTCAGGTACATCAGAAGCGGCATATGTTTTCAAATTGACAGATTTCAGAGAGAATTTAAGTTGTATCTCCAGCATTCTACAAGTAAGTAAACATAAATACCTATCACCATGTATTATCATTAGCTCTAATCAGCTGCATGGTTACATATTATGCACACGCACGCACGTCCACACACCCCACAGACACACCCCACACACATGCACAGTATTATCAAAAGCCCAAATCACCTGCATGGTTACATATTACGCTCATGCACGCATACACACACACACAAACCCACGCATACACATGCACAGCATTATCATAATCCCTAATCAGCTGCATGGTTACATCTCTCTCTCCCTCGCATGTGCATCTCACACACGCGCACACACACCACTCCAGCCTTCCCCGCGCACACACATGCACAGTTACATTGCCTCAATCTGCAAGCATAGCCAATAAGCCATAATTATAACTTATCAATTAAGCTACTACTTCAAAACAAATTACAGTTAATCTGTTGAATATATTGAAACTAATTTGACTGGTGGGAATTACTGTGTGAGCCATGACAGTTTCAAACATAATTACGATATACTCCGATATTGGAAACATAAAGATATTTACCCAAACCATGCAGTTAATAATATAAATGTTAAGAAAACACAGTGAAAATTTATATTTTTAAATAGCATGTACATGTATTATTATCCTTTACCATGTTTATAAACGACACAATCTAATGTTCAACTAATCATACCCTATATATACAAATTGAAGAGGAATATATTAAACTTTTAATCCTCAAATTTATCTATTTTCCGACCAAGAGATTATTTTTTTAATTATCATTCAAATGACTTCTCAGTTATAGAGCCCATCCGCCAACTGGTAAAGTCTCACAAAGTCTTCTCCTGATCTGCAAATGGACATTTCTCAATACCACTACAGAAGCCATTTTGGCCAGCTTGAGATAGGCTTGCGCGATTACGCGATTAAACCAAAATCGTGATTTATTTTTTTAATTGTGAATTTATATGATTAAAAGTTAAATAATCGAATGATCGTGAATAATTTCTACTGGATGAAATATCTCAAAACCTACCTTTTAATTACTCTTTAATGCAATCGGTCACGAAAATAACATTTTGCTCAGCAAATGCGTGTCCATTTACAGGACAAGAGAACACTATTTTTGAAAATGTATCACTGGAAGGACTGGCTCGAGCAGAGCCAGGAATTCCAGTGAAATATTTTCAAAAATACTCTTCCCTTGCCCTGCAAATAGACATTTCTTAAACACCATTGCAACTAGCGTTGCTAATTTTCAAGTATCTAAGTATTCGATTAATCGACAGTTCAATCGATCAGTTAATCAATCGTTGATCAATATTATCATAATTCTGAACAGTGTAAACCCGACAGGGACTAAGGTAGCATTTAGGTTTTATATATCCACTTACGGTGATTGAAAGGCAATGATGGATATTCATGTGCATGCGCGCAATAACAAGAATAATAATAAAATGCAATTTTTCTTAGGAAAATCGGAACATATCCATGATTCGTGCAGAAACATTTTTAATTCAACACTTTACTCATACATAATCAACAAATTTGATAAATCTAATGCATACTAAGAGCCCGCCTCTTAAACAACTATCAAACTAGCCAATGATTGATTGATACAAGTAAATAGGCAACTAATTGACAGCGCCTGTACGCCCGTCATATCGTGCAGTACACACTCATTGTGTTGGATTGGTTGATGAACAAAGCAGTGCGAGGAGGGGCGGTGCACTTCAATGGACTGCCGTGGAAGGACGCAATAGTGAATTCAATTAAATAGAAAACAGTTAGTGTTTTGTGATTCGTACAGGGCAATGAAGAAATCTGGACGAAATTGTGGGTGGAATTAATCATTTAAAATAAATAAATTATTTAAATTAAGTATTTAAATTAATTTTTAAATTAATTATTTAATTATTTATTTTATTTTAGCGTATTTAAATTAAGTTAATTATTTTAACATGACCACTGCGCACTATTCAGATTATCAAGTTGGCACTTGCCGCCTTTATTCCATAAATTAATACTCGGATTAATGCTTAATAATAAAGATATGTGTTGTTAATGCATGTGTCTTGTAATCATTATAAGTGTTATTGCCACTACAACAGATTAGTATGTCAGGACAGAACTGGAAATGAAAAACTAAATAAAACAAATAAATAAATAAACAAATAAATAAATAATAATAATAAAATAACGATAATCGATAACCAATTTTCACAATCGATCACTGATTCAATCGATCAACGATCGATCATCTAAAATCGACTAGCAGCACTAATGATGATTAATCGAGTAATCATGATTATTCTGAAATAATCTATCGTGATCACTCAAAGCAATAATCGCACAAGTCTGGCTTGAGTACTGAAGGGTTAACTATGTTTAACTTTTTAGCACTCATATCAGCTAAAAACAACTTCAGTAGTGGTCGTGAGAAATGTTCATTTGCAGACGAAGAAGACTATTTTTGACAATTTACCACTGGAATGACTGGCTCGATAACCGAGCCAGTCATTCCAGTGGTAAATTGTCAAAGAGTCTTCTCTTCATCTGCAAATGGACATTTTGTATGAGAAAATTTTAACTTTCTTAAACAAGTTTGAGGTTTATACGGTTAACCCTCTCAACATTAAGACAAACTGTTTTACCTGTCAAAGTCTATTGTTTTATTAATACTGTTTAAGTATGTCTCCACGTCATATCGCACTTCTTCCCGTTTACTGGTAGCATTCCAAAATGGGATTGGTAGTACATCAAAACAAGCTAAAATATAAAGATAACAAATTTTTCACGAAATTTATTGAAATAATATTTATTAACACCCTCTATTTTGGGGGTTTTTTTAATTCCAATTTTCTCATAGAAACATCCATTGGCAGATGAAGAGACTCAAAAAAGCATCAGCTTTTGTTTCTATGAGAATTGTTAATACTTACCAGATGTACTATTATGATAATGTCTATTATCTAGTCTAGCTCAAAATAAACAATTAAAATTCCGCACTCTCCATGGTCCTGTCCATACTGTGTCTGGGAATTACCATAGCCCCAGGTACCGAGTCAATTCCCAATCAGTCAGATTCATCTTATATTTGTCTTGACAAACAGGGAAAGCAGCTCAGCCTCACCTCAGCAGGGCGGCTGAGGCAGGCCATAGTATTAACAATTCTCGTAGAAACAAAAGCGCATGCTCTTTTTATTCTACTTCGAATAATACTTACCAGATGTACTATTATGATAAACTCAGAAACTCAGGTGGGAGGAGGTGAGACTCGAACCAGCACTCATCTACCATCCGACAGAGGTTGTGAAGAGACTAGAACCCTGGCATACGCTTGGGTTCTGCCATCTGACTCATAGAGTGCTAAACTTCCATGGTCTAGACCGCGCTCCCCCTCCCCCCTCATTTGTCCGCACAAATTCCAGAGGGTTGTCAAAAGGGGAGGCAACACCCACCAGACCCCTGTCAGCCCCAACTCTCAGCTAGGGCAATCCAGGAGAGTGCAAAGTAGCTACTACAACTTCTAATTTTTAAAAACTATCAGTATATTATTAGATTTTCAAATTTGAATGAGTCTAATGTATGTTGCAATGAATAAGATACTCTTGAACCAGACTATTTACTTAATAAGTCTGGTATTTCGACTGTAAGTAAACTAATATTAGTCACTTATTTTAAGCAAACACTCACCATTTTCTGAGTCCTTTGTCTTTCTTGATCATCACAGAAGCTCTGCCCAATCTACGGTCATTCAGATCATGTGCATCACCACTGCTCAGTGCATGTGGAAGAACCTTGCGATGTATGCGAAATAGTGGTCGGATGTGGCTTTAGTTAAGATTAGACAAATTGACGATGGCTACCGGATTAAGTGCGCTGGAGATATCGCGAAGGTAGAAATCAGTAAATGACGACTCGGCATGCCATTGTGCTACAGACATTACCTCCTCTAAAGAGACACCCGTATAAAGGGCCGATGATGCTGCTAGCGCTCAGACTTGATGGGCGTACGCACGATCAATCTGCTTTCCTGTTGTGATTATATACGACATCTGAATAGCATCGACTATCCAACGAGAAATGGTGTCTTTCAAGGCGCGAAGATGAGGCACTTTGAGACATAACCACAGAGATTTTGGGTCATCTCTCCACTCCTCAGTACATTTCTAATACATTTTCAGACATCTGACAGGGCACCAAGCAGAAAAGTTTGGGTCATGTCTAATTAAACTTGGCAAATTGATCGGCTGTCCTGGATATTTAAGTGACTGATTCTTTGCCAGGAAACAAAGACGTGGTAGTAGTCTTAAACCTTCACACGTAACGACAAAATGGTCTTGTTCGGCAGAAAGCGCATGATTTTCGCTTCTCCTCACCGAAGCTGCTGCAACCAAAAAAACTGACTTAATAGTTAACAGTTTAATATCTATAGATCTAATTGGTTCAAAGGGAGCATGCCTTAAAACCTGTAGAACAAGAGATAGATTCCTTGCTGAGATAGGAATTGGCTGTCTAGGTCGCAAATTGCTCATTCCTTCAATAACTTCATTTAAAGTGTCGTTCTCCACTCCTACAATGGCCAGACTGGGAACAACTGACGTTAATGCAGACTTATCTGCTGCTAGGATTGAAGGTACAAGTTTGGCAACTTCATATAAATGACAGAGAAAATCTGCTACGTGTTGAACAGATGCAGAAAAGGGATTAATATCTCTTCCCTTAAGCCACTCTGCAAATTTGTTGATTCTATAATTATATGTTTTGGTGGTTGACCCTCTTCTGGCTGAAGCGACAAACTTCGCTGCTTGCTCAGAAAAGCCACCCTTAATTGCACGCTGCTTGATAACATCCATGCAGTCAATTGGAACATCTCCGGTCTGTCATGGATACAGACCTTTGTTCTGAGAGATCAGATCCCTTCTGTCTGGAAGAGGGATTGGATTGCAGACCAGAAGGTCCAGCAGATCCGTAAACCATGATCGGCCTGGCCAATGAGGGGCGATCAGTAGTACTAGGCATATGTCCTCTCTTATCTTTGCCAGAACTTTTGGGATGAGAATCGTTGGAGGATACGCATACGCGTAGATTCCCTTCCAACTTATCGCCACTGCATCTACTGCTAGAACTCGCAGGTCTGGGATCAGTGACACGTATGTGACCATCTTTGCATTTCCTTTCATTGCAAATAGATCCACATTTGGCTTGCCCCAATATTTGAAAAGAACATCCGCAACCGATTGGTTGAGCTGCCATTCCGACGGACGGCAAACCGTCCTTCGACTGAGAGCATCTGCTAGGATGTTCAATCTTCCTGCAATGTGCGCTGCCCGAAGAATAATATTCCTCTCTTGGCACCACAGCAGAAGGTTCCATATCATCATACACAACTTCGGTGATCTCGTCCCGCCTTGGCGGTTCAAATAAGACGCCACTGTTGAGTTGTCTGTCCTTACTAGGACAATCTTGTCTCAGATTAAGCTCTCAAATTTTCGAAGTGCTAATGCCATCGCTAATAACTCGAGAACATTGATGTGTTTCTGCGCAGTGGTCCGATATCATTTCCCTGACACTGACAGATCGTCCAGTACTGCGCCCCAGCCCGTCGTCGGACATCTGCGGTTGAGGAGGTTGTAGAGGAACACCTCGCAGGAGATTCTGTTCTGATAACCACTGAAGATGGAATATCAATGGTCCTTTTACTGGAATCCTCAGAGATAACGGATCCATTCTCTGAGACCAGAAAGACATTAAGCACATCTGAATCGGACTGTGCCTGAGTGCCGCATAAGAAACCACCTTCTTCAGAGATACTAGTAAACCCAGTATTCTGAGAAATTGATGCGCTGTCAGTTAGGCTCCTAGAGAAACTGACTCCAGTACTGCAATCAAACTCTTGAAAAGCTACACCGTCCCTGAGATTGAAAAGAATTCCCAGATACACAAACTCCTGGGATGGAGTCAATTCTGATTTCTCTAGATTCACAATCCATCCTAGGTCCTTTAATAAGGCCAGGACTACCTGAAGATTGTTGTGCAGAGTGACTGGATTCCCCGCCTTCAGCAGCTAGTCGTCTCCTGTTTCTCCTGCGAAAAGAAGTCATGGCGAGAACCACTTTGGTGAAGACCCTCAGTGCTGTGGTCAGACCGAACAGCAATGCATTGAATTCCCAAACATTGTCTTGGAACGCAAAGCGAAGGTATTTCTGAAAAGGAATTGACATTGAAATATGAAAATATGCATCCTTCAGATCTATCGATAATGCCCACATGCCTTTTCTCACCCCTGTCATCACAGCTGCCACAGTCTCTATCTGAAATTTTGGTGAGAGAATGAATTTTTTCAGCGGTTTGAGGTTGAGAATTAGTCTCCAACCTCCGGTGCATTTCGGAGTGAGGAAAATTATCGAATAGAAGCCCAGGGAGGACTGATTGCGGACTAGATGAATCGCATTTTTCTGCTGAAGGTCTAAGATTTCTGAGCAAATGGCATCTAGACGATCGGATTCCCTTGGAACATGAGTCCATGTTAACGGAACTAACAATTGACGGATGAGCCAGTCTGGTTCGTTGCCGTTTCTTAACCAATGACAGACTAAACAATCTTGCACGACCTGTTCCTACTGGTTTGAGAACAGTTGAAGTCTGCCTCCGACGGTAGGAATCTGCACACAGCTCGCGGTCGATGTTGCACGATAAGACGCTAATTTGCTTGGGTGAAGTCTCGACTCCCTTCGTTCCTGGCACCACCAGAATGGGTCTCGACCGAAACCCATCAGGACCGTCCCCCACAGCCACCTCGGGCTTCTTGGAGTTAGACGCCACGGTTATCCTTACGGTAACCGCTGCGACCAGAGCCGCCACCCTTCCTATCGTCTTCATACGGCCTCTTATTAGAGGACTTGTATGAAGACGAACAGCCAGGTCCCTGAAGGACGGAAGGGTGATCTCTGGCACTACCTCTGTTGCTCATGCCGATGCTGCGGCCGAGTCCTCTTCGTCGACTTCCATGACTTGCGGACTACTTCTTGCTCTGCGACCATTGACACAACTTTGGAAAGAGCTTGCCGTGCCGAGCCGCCAAACAAGCCCGGACCAATGAAGGGCGCAGAAGATAACGCAGCCCTCATCTCTGGTCCTGGTTCTACACATTCTCCTTCATTCCGCCAATGATCTTGTGATCACCCTGGCTGGGCAATCTTGGGACAAGCGCATGGTGTCCCGGATAACTCGGGGAGCAGCCTCTGGTACTTTCCCACCTTCCGCCACGCAGGTCAGCATACCCTGCAGGATGGTGCAACCGTGCGAGAGTGCAGCCATAGCCGCTCTTACCGCATCCTCAACGAGAGTTAACTCATTAAAAGGATCTTTGTTAGCTTGGGAAACCAAAGGTCGGGAACGACCCTTGGATTTCCCAGCTAATGGCCTATTGAATGCTTCTCTTTCCCCGACTGAAAGCCGAGGAACACGAGCATACTGATGATAAGCCTGCTCCGGAAGGCGGACCCTACTCCTTATCCCCTTAGGCGCCTCGGGCAGCGAATAATCTGGCTGAACCAAAGGGAGCGTCAGCATGGCTGAAGAGCCACTTGACAGAGCGCTAGCCGCTCGCTCTGACATCCGCTCCATCGTCGGATCACGCCGAGACCATTGATCCGATGCCAGACGGCCGGACATCCAGCCGAGGACCTGCACCCATTGAGCTCCACTGCAAAAGGATGACTCGTCCATTAAAGGACTACCATTCTCATCCTCCTTTTCGCCCTTGGATGAGTACGTCACCGACGATCCATGCCGAGAGCTACGGACCAAACTTCCAATACAAAGTGGATCCATAGCCTGACTACTCGTGGCTCCAGTATCTAGCGAATCGCCAGATACGGATTCACTGCTATCCATTGGCTCCAGCACGGAAGCCGGGACTATGGCCGCTACTGCGGCAGGCAACGAACTCCGAGAGGAGCTGCCATAACCACCTCCGTGATGCCGACGGGAGCCGCAAAACACGGCTCCAACGGCAACGCAGCCTGAGCGAAGTCCGGGTCAAAAATGCCCGATGGAACGTCGACATCTCCACTCGCCTGGCAAACCCGTACAAAATACTTAGGAGACCCGTGGGAAGTACTAGTATCTGCCACCTGAGAAAGCTCCGGCATGCCAGTCTTCCATCAGGAGAAAATCTTCATCCTCCGCCGTCGGCTCTTGAGCCAAAGCGGGAGGAAGGACAGGTGCGCGTTCCTCCACAGAACCGACCGGACCACCGATAGGTTGTCCTGCAACAGCCTGCATCGTCGGAACCGTGGACTGGAAAGACTCGAACATCGCCTTGAATTGGCCCGCCCAAACACCCAAGGCCGAGTCAAAAAAGCATCCGCTTTTGTTTCTACGAGAATTCTTAATACTTACCAGATGTACTATTATGATAATGTCTATTATCTAGTCTAGCTCAAAATAAACAATTAAAACTCCGCACTCTCCTGGTCCTGCCCATACTGTGTCCGGGAATACCATAGCCGCAGGTACCGAGTCAATTCCCAATCACAGTCAGATTCGTCTTATATTTGCCTTGGCAAACTGCGAAAGCAGCTCAGCCTCACCTCAGCGGGGCGGCTGAGGCAGGGCCATAGTACATCTGGTAAGTATTAAGAATTCTCGTAGAAACAAAAGCGGATGCTTTTTTGATTCTACTTCGAATAATACTTACCAGATGTACTATTATGATAAACTCCGGATTTCGACAGCCAGGAAATGCCGGTGGGAGGAGGTGAGGCTCCAACCAGCACTCATCAACCATCCAACAGAGAAGGTTGTGAAGAGACTAAAACCCTGGCATACGCTTGGGTTCTGCTATCTGACTCATAGAGTGCTAAACTTCTATGGTCTAGACCGCGCTCCCCCCCTCTTTTGTCTGCACAAAACCAGAGGGATGTCCATGGGGATGCAACACCCACCAGACCCGTGTCAGCCCCAAGTCTCAGCTAGGGCAGTCCAGTAGAGTGCAAAGAAGCTACTACAACTTCAAATCTTTGAAAAAACTATCAGTATATCGATTAGATTTTCAAATTGGAATGAGTCTCATGTCTGTATGAGAGGATAAATATACTCTTGTACCAGACTATTCACTTACTCAGTCTGGTATTTCGACTGGAAGTAAACATATTTATAGTCACTTAATTAATGTAAACACTCACCATTTTTGAGTGGTCGATCTGTTCTTGATCATCACAGGTGCTAGGCCCAATCCACGGTCGTACTCAGTCATGTGCATAGCGCTTGGTCAGTGTAGGCGGAAGACTTTTGTGATGTGTGCGAAGTAGTGGTCGGACGTGGCTTAGTTTAGGTTCGACAAATTGGCGACGGCAACTGGGTTAAGTGTGCTGGAGATGTCGCGAAGGTAGAAATCAGTGAATGACGTCTCGGCATGCCATTGTGCTACAGACATCACCTGCTCTAATGAGACACCCTTATAAAGGGCCGATGATGCTGCCAGTGCTCGGACCTCATGGGCATTCGCACGATCAATCTGCTTTCCTGTAGCGATCTTGTGCGACATCTGAATAGCATCAACTATCCAACGAGAAATAGTATCTTTCGAAGCACGTAAATGGGGAGCTTTGAGACATAACCACAGAGATTTCGGGTCGTCTCTCCACTCAGAAGTACGTTTCTTATACATCTTCAGACATCTGACAGGACACCAAGCACAAGAATTTGGGTCATGTCTAGTTAAACTTGGCAAATTGATCGGCTGTCCTGGATATTTAAGTGACTGATTCTTTGCCAGGAAACAAAGACGTGGAAGTAATCTTAAACCTTCACCCGTGACGACAAAACGGTCTTGTTCGGCAGAAAGCGCATGAATCTCGCTTCTCCTTCTCGCCGACGCTGCTGCAACCAAGAAAACTGATTTAATAGTCTACAGTTTAATATCAATAGATCTAATCGGTTCAAAGGGAGCATGCCCTAACACCTGTAGAACAAGAGATAGATTCCATGATGGGATAGGAATTGGCTGTCTGGGTCGCAGATTGCTCATTCCTTTGATAACTTTATTCAAGGTGTCATTCTCCACTCCCTCAATGGTGAGACTAGGAATGACCGAAGCTAATGCAGACTTATATGCTGCTAGGGTAGAAGGTACAAGTTTGTCAACTTCGTATAAATGACAGATAAAATCTGCTACGTGTTGAACAGATGCAGAAAAGGGATCAATATCTCCTCTCTCACACCACTGTGCAAATTTGTTGATTCTATAATTATATGTCTTTGTGGTTGAAACTCTTCTGGCTGAAGCAACAAACTTCGCTGCTTGCTCAGAAAAGCCACCCTCAATTGCACGCTGCTTGACAACATCCATGCAGTCAATTTGAACATTTCTGGTCTGTCGTGAAGGTACAGACCCTTGTTCTGAGAGATTACATCTCTTGTGTCTGGAAGAGGGATTGGACTGCAGACCAGAAGGTCCAGCAGATCCGTAAACCATGATCGGCCTGGCCAATAAGGAGCGATCAGTAGTACTTGGCACATCCCCTCTCTTATCTTTGCCAGAACTTTCGGGATGAGAATTGTTGGAGGATACGCATACGCGTACATTCCCTTCCAACTTATCGCCAGTGCGTCTACTGCTAGAGCTAACGGGTCCGGGATCGGTGACACGTAAGTGACCATCTTTGCGTTTTGATTCATCGCAAATAGGTCTACATTTGGCTTGCCCCATTGTTTGAATAGAACCTCCGCTACCACTTGGTTGAGCTGCCATTCCGTCGGACGACAAACCGTCCTTCGACTGAGAGCATCCGCTAAGATGTTCAATCTTCCTGGAATGTGTGCTGCCCGAAGAATAATATTCCTCTCTTGGCACCACAGCAGAAGGTTCCAAACCATCATACACAACTCCGGTGATCTCGTCCCGCCTTGGCGGTTTAAATAAGACACCACTGTTGAGTTGTCTGTCCTTACTAGGACAATCTTGTCTTGAATTAGACTCTCGAACTTCTGCAGTGCAAATACCACCGCTAATAGCTCGAGCACATTGATATGTTTCTGCGCATTGGTCCGATCCCATTTCCCTGACACTGACTGATTGTCCAATACCGCTCCCCAACCTGTCAATGAAGCATCCGTGAATATGGACATCTGAGGTTGAGGAGGTTGTAGAGGAACGCCTCGCAGGAGATTCTGTTCCGATAACCACCACTGAAGGTGGAATATCAATGGTTCTTTTACTGGTATTCTCAGAGATAACGGATCCGTTCTCTGTGACCAGAACGACATCAAATACATCTGAATCGGCCTGCGCCTGAGTGCCGCATATGGCACCACCTTCTCCAGAGATACTAGCAAACCCAGTATTCTGAGAAATTGACGCGCCGTCAGATAGGCTCCTAGAGAAACAGACTCCAACACTGCAATCAGGCTTCTAACTCTGCTCTCCGCCGGAAAAGCTACGCCGTCCCTGAGATTGAAAAAAATTCCCAGATAAACAAACTCCTGGGATGGAGTCAGTTCTGATTTCTCTAGATTCACAATCCATCCTAGCTTCTTTAACAAGTCTAGGACTACTATCATATTGCTGCGCAGAGTGACTGGATTCCCCGCCTTTAGCAGCCAGTCGTCTATGTAAGTGTGAACAGCTATGTTTCTCCTGCGAAGTAAAGAAGTCATGGCGAGAACCACCTTGGTGAAGACCCTCGGAGCCATGGTCAGGCCGAAGGGAAGAGCATTGAATTCCCAAACATTGTCTTGGAATGCAAATCGCAGGTACTTCTGAAAAGGAATTGACATTGGAATATGAAAATAAGCATCCTTCAGATCTATCGATACCGCTCACATGCCTTTCCTCAGCCCTGTAATTACCGCTGCTACCGTCTCCATCTGAAATCTGGGAGAATGAATAAATTTGTTCAACGGTTTGAGATTGAGAATTGGTCTCCACCCTCCGGTACGCTTCGGAACTAGGAACATGATCGAATAGAAGCCCAGCGATGACTGATCGGTGACTAGGTGAATCGCATTCTTCTGACGAAGCGATTCTATCTCTGACTGAATGGCGACTAGACGGTCTAATTCCCTTGGAATAGGAGTCCATATTGGAGTCGAGGTTAACGGAACTAACGATTGATGGATGAGCCAGTCCGGATCGTATCCGTTTCTTATCCACTGACAGACTAAACAGTCGCGCACGACCTGTTCCCATTGGTTTAGGAATAGCTGAAGTCTGCCTCCGACGGAAGGAATCTGCACACAGTTGTCCGTCGAGATTAGCCAACAAGACGCTAAATCGCTTGGGTGAAGATTCTCGACTCCATTTGTTTCCAAAGCCGCCGGTATTGGTTCCGCCGGAAACCCGTCAGGAACGAGCCCCACGGCCGCCCCGCGGCTTCTTGTGGTATGACGGTCCGGAACCGCCGCCACGGCTATCCTTACGGTAGCCGCCTCGGCCCGAACCGCCACCCTTCCTGTCGTCCTCATACGGTCTCTTACTAGAGGGCTTGTATGCGGACGAACGGCCAGGCCCTTGCGCTCCGGATGGCCTATGGGCATCACGGGCAGAAGGACGGAAGGGCGATCTAGGACGCTGTCTCTGCTGCTCCTGCCTATGCTGACGGTAGGACTGTTGCGGCTGAGTCCTCTTGGTCGACTTCCACGACTTGCCGACCACTTCTTGCTCCGCCACCATTGACGCAACCTTAGAGAGCGCTTGTCGTGCCGAGCCGCCGAACAAGCCTGGACCTATGAAAGGCGCAGAAGATAACGCAGCCCTCATCTCTGGTCCTGGTTCCACACAATCGAGAACCATTCTTCGTCGCTCTGCCAAAGTTCTCGTGATTACCCTGGCCAGGCAATCCTGAGACAGGCGCATGGTGTCCCGAACAACTCCGGGAGCAGCCTCTGGCACCTGTCCGCCTTCCGCCGTGCAGTCCAGCATACCCTAGACGGTACACCCGTGCGACAGCGCAGCCATGGCTGCCCTAGCCACATCCTCAATGAGCGTGAGCTCATTGAACGGGTCTTTGTTGGTCTGAGAAACCAAAGGACGTGACCGCCCCTTGGCCTTCCCAGCCAACGGCCTATTCAGCGCCTCACGTTCCGCAACGGAAAGCCGTGGAACCCTGGCGTACTGATGATAAGCCTGCTCCGGAAAGCGGACCCTACTCCTTATCCCCTTCGGGGCCTTGGGCAACGCATAGTCTGGCTGAACCAGACGGTATGCCGCAACTTCCAACATGTCAGAAGTTTGCGTGTCCAGGGGAAGTGTAGGCATGGCAGAAGAGCCACTGGACAGAGCGCTAGCCGCACGCTCTGACATCCGTTCCATCGCCGGATCGCGCTGAGATCCTAGATCAGATGCCAACCCGAGACGATTGGTCATCCATCCAAGAACCTGCACCCATTCAGCTTCGGTGCAGAAAGCGGAATCGTCCATCAAAGAACTCCCGTTTTCATCCTCCCTCTCTCCCTTAGATGAGAGGGCCACCGACGATCCTTGCTGAACGCTACGATATACGCCTCTGCCAGGACAGAGCGCATCCATAGCGCGACTACCAGCGGCACCAGTATCCAACGAATCGCCAGATACGGATTCGCCGCAGTCCATCGGCTCCAACACGGGATCCGGGACTCCGACGGCCTCAATTACGGCTGGCACTGTCACTCCGATAGGAGCCGCACCTAACGCCGCCGGGATAGCCGCAGGAACCGCAAACCACGGCTCCGCCGGCATATCCGGTTGCACAAATCGGGGATGAAAAATGCCCGACGGAACGTCGACATCACCATCCGCCTGGCAAACCCGTACAAATCCCGAGGGCGACCCCTGGGACGTACTAGGCATCGCCGTCATTGAAAGATCCGGCATGCCGGAATATTCCCTCAGCAGCAAATCTTCCTCCTCTATCGTCGGCTCTTGAGCCAAGGACAGAGAAGGGGCAGGTGCATGCCCCTCAGCAGAGCTAGCCGGACCACCTAATGGTTGTCCTGCACCAACTTGCTTCAACGGGACCGTGGACTGCAACGAGTCAAACATGGCCTTGAACTGGGCCACCCATACGCCCAGTGCTGAATCCATCCTCTCATTCAGCCGACCTTCCAGTCCCAGCAAGGAAACCTGCTGCAGCTTCACTGCCTTGTCCTTCTCGATACGCTCCAGCCTCGCCCGTCGATCCTTGTCAAACTCAGCCACCAATTCCGACGACCACTTGACGCACACGTCACAAGGGCTCCCGACCTTACACTTAGCGCACGCCACACAATGATGACCCAGGTACTTCTGCTTCATGAACCTGTTGCACTTTCGACACAACGAGTCCGAGTTCTTCGGTTTCTGCGAACACCGAGAAGAATTAAAACGCTGCACATGACAAGCAATGACGAGCAATACGCACAAGACTTGCTAGTTAAGATTTCTTAAACACATTAACTTTCTCTCAATTTAATGATAACAAGTCTTAGGCAGGAAATATTTGAAACTTTTTTGAGTGAAAATTTTTTTAAAAACACAACTTAGCCTTTAACTAACGTTAAATAACCAAGAATAAATCGCCGATCACTACAAACACCCTCGACAACTAAGCGAGAGCTAAAATCGGCGACAACAGAGTGCCTGGATACACCAAGCCAAGAACGACATAAATCATGGGCGCCGCCATCTTGGCCAAGGACGCATCCATCTTAGAGGAACCGAGTCGCAAGAGAAAATTAACCGAGTACCCGAATTAAAACTAAAAGTCAACGGGTACAGAAGCGACTCCAACAATGGCTAACATTATAAAAAATTTGCCAATTTAAGGAAATTTCAAACAGTCATTATGGCACGAATGTATAAATTCTAGATTGATACAACCTGCCCCTGTGATGATTTCCCAAGTTCCTCCATGAATCCAGCGATGTAATCGACTAACACAACTGATTAACTGCTTAAATTGCAAAATTTGAGCACTCTAAAAAACACGACTTTGAAAAAGCGCAAAATAGACGAATCTGACTGTGATTGGGAATTGACTCGGTACCTGCGGCTATGGTATTCCCGGACACAGTATGGGCAGGACCAGGAGAGTGCGGAGTTTTAATTGTTTATTTTGAGCTAGACTAGATAATAGACATTATCATAATAGTACATCTGGTAAGTATTATTCGAAGTAGAATCCATATGCTCGTCAAGACCTTTTACTGATGCCGGATACACTTTGGCCGCCTTGTCCCTCGCGATCCTCACCAAACGCGCACGCCGATCAGATCGAACTCCGCCACCAACTCCGATGACCACTTCTCACATACATCGCAAGAACGCCCAACCTTGCATTTCGCGCAGGCAACACAGTGATGACCAGGAAAACTTCTGTTTCATGAAGCTGTTGCAGCGCTGACAGAGCGTGTCCGGAGGGACCTTGCCCTGCCCCTTCACTTTCTGCGAACACAGAATAAGAATTAAAACTCTGCACATGATAATATGATGACGAGCAACTAGGATATTGTCCTAGGAGGTATCGCGATATATCGTGGTGAGAAGATCGCGATATTTCGATATATCGTATAGCTTATTTTATGGCATGAATTCACGTGGCGAATTGGTCTTGGGTTGAGTTGGACTGCATGGTGTGGCTTATGTAGACATGTCGGCTTCCCTATGAGAGTTCATATCAGTTTTAACCGAATATGATTTCTAATTGATAAATTTCAACAAAAACATTAAATGCAGTCGCCAAGATGCTTAAAGAACGATCGTTAATAACACGAAAATAGGAGGTTTCCCGGTGTAAATCTTTGACGCCTTACACCTTGGCTTAATGTATACCTTTTCCATCATTGCGGGAGTGAAATTATTACATTGGACAACCCAACTATTGCGTACTCTGTTATAACCATCGTTCATTAGATCAAAATTACTCTAAAAACTTGACATTTCATATCGTCTTTGTGAGAATTTACAAATCACGTGATATTAGATCCATAGATATCTAATGTTTAGATCTGATCCACATTTACCGAGTACTCGTTCACTAATAATAGTTAGCCTTCAGAAACATCTCGGATAGTTCACCGTGCAGGCTAAGGCGTGTATACCGTCTCATTTAGCTATCACATTTGTGAACGCAACACCTCTCGCCTCCAAAAGCAAGAGAGCGAACAAAATCACGTGATTTATATATTTTACGAATAATAGTTAGCCTTCAGAAACATCTCGGATAGTTCACCTTGCTGGATAAAGTGTGTATACCGTCTCACTTAGCTATCACATTTGTGAACGCACCACCTCTCGCCTCCAAAAACAGGAGAGCAAGCAATATCACGTGATTTATATATTTTTGCGACGCCATTTATTGTCAAATTTAGGATTAATTTAGATTTCATAAACCATTCTTATTAAGAAATATATAATATTTATACAGTCCCAGGTAATAATTTCACTCTGGCGATCATGGTTTTGAGGTATACAGTACCGCGGCAAGAAATTGTACCGGTAAGAGAATTAACTTCAACTTTTTCTTGACCTATTCATAATATAAGCCCACGCCTCTCGCAAAGATGTTGGTTTGGAAATAAATTGAACAGCTTGCAGTAATAGAAGGCTACGCTACAAATACATGACAAATAGGAAGAATATGGCGTGACAGTAAAACTTTCGCGATATTTCGATTTTTTCAAAATCACATCGTAAAAAATCGTGGCTGAAAAAAAAATTGCCATTTTCGATAATATCGGACAATCGCTCAAGCCTACGAGCAACACACACAATTTACTTGATTGTAATTTTTAATTACTTAGAATCATTAACTTTCTCATAGATTAATGATAATCAAGTCTTTAGGCAGGAAATATTTGAAAAACCTCAGAGTGAAGATTTTATAAACACGACTTGGTAATTAACTAACGTTAAAATAGCCAAGAAATAATGACCGATCGCTACAAACACCCTCGACAATGAAGCGAGAGCTAAAGAACTGCATTAAACAGAGTGCATAGACATGCCAAGCCAAAACGAAACGTTAATCATGGGCGCCGCCATCTTGGCTACAGGCGCATCCATCGTGGAAGGAACCGAGTCGCAAGAGAAATTAACCGAGTACCCGGATAAGATTAACCAGTTAACAGGTAATGGAGCAACTCCAACAATGGCTACCATTTTAAAATAATGTGCCAATTTAAGGAGTTTAATCAGTCATTACGGCACAAATGTTTAAATTCTAGATTGATACAACCTGCTCCTGTGATGACTTTCCCTTTCCTTCCATGAAGCCAGCGATGATTCACAAATAATATGCTTAAATCTGCTAAAAATTCAACGTCAGCAAAATAGACGAATCTGACTGTGATTGGGAATTGATTCGATACCTGGGGATATGGTAATTCCGGGACACAGTATGGGCAGGACCATGGAGAGTGAAGAGTCTTAATTGTTTATTTTGAGCTAGACTAGATAATAGACATTATCATAATAGTACATCTGGTAAGTATTATTCAAAGTAGAAAGAGTTTGTACACCTTTCAGTGGATTTGAAATTCCATGACTTTTCCATGACTAAAATTTAAAAATTCCATGACCTCCAAGAATCAATAGCTAGGTCAAAGACAGTCAAATTTGTTTCAAAATGTTCAACAGCATATAGTGAATCATATGGAATTCACTTTATCTAAGGCAAAGGGTCAACATGTGAGAATTTCCGGTACCTTTTTAATAAAATCTGAGGTTTTCACATAAAATTGACAAATAAAGATTCTGAATGGAAGTTCTAGAGCCTATGATCATACATGTAGCATCCTTTCAGCCTAACTTGGTTGAAATCGGTCAAAATGCTAAGAAGCAACATGACCATTTTTGAAAATTTCCAAAAAAATTGCAATTAACCCTTTAACGCTCATATCAGCCAAATGAACAAAAATCTCGCCAATAAATATACTGCTGAATGCATACGCTGAGCAGGAAATAGTGAATTTATTGCTCAAATTGTTTTTAAAATATCTGTACATATTTATTACTAATTTGGGATATATTGGCATTCGCAGCGTTACAAATCTGTTTTTATTTGGGAGGCCTCCTTCCAGTCCATATATAGTTCAGTGGAATGCCTCCAATCACAAAAGAGTTTAATTTGGCCTTCCAACAATAGAAGCGATCTAACCTCATTTTAATTCTTACGTTGTTTTGGGTCATTTTATGTTGGCCGGACATATGACTTTGATAATGAATGAAATAACGTGATCGCCGTGATAAAGAAATGGAAATGAGTATTTCCGAGCTTTAATTCCTTATTTTACATTTGTATGCCATCAGATTTTATTTTTATTTAGGAAGATTATCATTTTCCATGACTTTTCCATGACTTTTATCAAAACGACAAATTTCCATGACTTTTCCAGGCCTGGAACTTTAGATTTTCAAATTCCATGACTTTCCAGAATTTCCATGACGTGTGCGAACCCTGAAGAGAAGACTATTTTTGAAAATTTACCACTGGAATGACTGGCTCGTGGCTCGGTTATCGAGCCACGAGTCAGTCATTCCCGGGGTAAAATTTCAAAAACTATTCTCTTGACCTGTAAATGGACATTCAATTAGACCATAACAGAGGCCGGTATCACCATTAAATGATTAAAGGAGAGTTGATGGCAAGCAGATGTTTGCCATTGTATAAGTTCACTTGGATTCTCAAGTAAGGTGAAGTAAACGTGGTACAAGCCAACTCTTCAACCTTACAACATCCTTAAAATTTAAAGGTCATGCAGCCTCTTTCATTCTTAAGGAATGTCCATTTGAAGGGCAAGAAAAAGCGATTTTTGAAAATTTACCACTGGAATGACTGACTCAGTCATGCCAGTGGTAATACTGTACTTTCAAAATTCATAACACCTGACCTGTGATCAGTACCATGGAAGGAAGACATCTGAATATCAAGAATAAAGTGGCTAATGACGATATGGCCAGTCCCGAGTATACTTACCAAATGCTACCTTTGAATCAAAAACGAACGTATCATTTTCATAGACATCGCCGATCAAAAAGTATTTCTTACACATACGCATTGGTGGCGTTTTCTTTGTTTCTGTGTTATTTTGAGAATACGCAAAATGGAAACTGCCAATCGCAATACTGGGTGTGTGGTTATACTGAAAAAGACATATAAAACAGCAGGAAGAAAGATTTAGAATGACAGTACACATCAGAAATAACTTATCTGTTTCCCAAATAAAATAAAACGTAATGACTGTTGTAAATTTTGAACCTAATTCGATTAGAAGACATTGTTGCCGTAGCAATGTCTTCCAATCCAATTATGTTCAAAATACTTAACAGAACATTTCTTACTAACAAACATGTTTCTGTATTTGTTTTGGAAAAGTCTTACCTTATTTATTAGGGCTGTAACGAACATTTGCTGCTTTGGAAAATCGCAAATCAAGGGAAGGCGAACCATGGTTCGATTCGCTTGCATGGGATTCGTGTGGTTCATAAACAATACATCAGCTAACCCTTTCATCGATGAATTCCCATATCTAATTTTAGGAAAACCATACAAGAAAACTGTTGAATATTTGAAATTAAATTTTATATCGTAAAGACTTTACTTTTTCAGGGATTTGTCGGTGAAAGGATTAATAGACAAGCAATCTTTGAATGTCCTCTAATTGCGATTTACGAATATGACTATGAATGGAACTTAGTTGGCTATGAATCTTATATTATTATCTAACATTTGTTGTCATTTGTGCTTTATACCATTTAGCCCGTAACCCCAACTGCCTTTAAATGTTATTATCTGTTAAGAGTAATTTCTCGTATAGAGTAGCCTATTAAAAAGGTTCGTGAACCAGTTCGTGGTTCAGATATCTGTATCGTGAACTGGTTCGGTTCGTGAAAATCCTCATGAACCGCATGATTTCTCATCCCTATTATTTATAAGCTGTTACCGTACTAAGATGCTATATGAGACACATGTAACACTGTAAACAAATGAAAACCTCCATAAAGTGATTTAGATCAAATAAGAGTGGTCAATAAATGATTGACAACCATCGCCTCCTGTTTTTATCACAACTACTGCTAATAAGATTATGATTCGTCTTAAATTTCATATATTATGACCAAGGTTGTCAAATCCTTGTGTACCGTCACACTTATTCTTGTGTTGAAATTTAATCTAAATCCGACTGATCAGTAGCTCCAAGGATACCCATAGGCTTGGGCGATTATACGATTAAATTGAAAATCGTGATTATTTTTTTAAATCATGAATGAGTGACTAAAAATTAACTATTCAAATTCTTGTGAATAATTTCTACTGCATTTAATGATCCAAAGCATACATGCTAATTACTCTTTAATGCAATCATTCATGAAAATGTACATTTTGCTCAGCAAATGTATGTCCATTTGCAGGACAAGAGAAGACGATTTTTTTAAATGTATCAATGGAATGACTGGCTCAAGCATCGAGCCAGTAATTCCACTGACACATTTTCAAAAATAGTCTGCTCTTGGTCTGCAAATGGACATTTATAACCACCATTGCTGCACTTTCATTATTGATATATGTTTGTTGTAATTATGTCTGGGTAATTTGTACACAATTGATTAATCAAGTTATTAAATGCTTTTTCTTAAACAATCAATCGTGATCACTCCAAAATCGCACAAGCCTGCTCAATAAAGGATTGCCATCCATCGCCTCCTGTCTTTGTCACAACTATTGCTAAAAATATTACGATCCTTCTTAGATTTTATATATCATGACCACGGTTTTAGAATCTTTGTGTACCGGCATGCGTTTTCTTGTGTCGAAATTTAATCCAAATCGGACTGATCAGTAGTTTCAAAGATATCCATAGATTCAGAGTGTGATACAGTCCTGTTTTGTGTAACCCACTGCCATTACTTTTGGGGGTCCCAGGCCGAATTTTGGGGGTATATACATGTACCCTCAAAAGGACCCATATGAGAATCACTGACTAAGAACCTTTGCTGTGAGCCAAATTGGATCAATGTGTAGAAATAGAGCTTCGCGACACGCATGTACACTCACAGATAAACACACGCGCACAAACACACACACACCCGAATGCATACCCTCTCCATGTTAACAGGGTGAGTGTTATGAAGGATTCCAGATAATCCATCAATCACATGATGTCATAATCACCTAAGTGACATGTAGGATGACATCATAATCAATTACCACATGAAGACATAGCTAAGTTCGTCACAAACGCTTAATTGGTGACAGACTAAGTGTTGTTGTATGAATTGTACATGTCTTTACTATTTAATAAATATTCTGTTGAATATTTTGAAACTAATTTGACTAGGCGCTGTTGCTGCCATAGTCAGCAACAGCACAAAGTTTCTAGCTATGTCCTGCCAATTTCTAGCTATGACCCACCCAAATCGAGCTATGACTTGCCCATTTCTAGCTATGACCTGCCCATTTCTAGCTGTGTTCTTCCCATTTGTAGCTAGGTCCTGCCAATTTCTAGCTATGTTCCAGCCATTTCTAGCTATGACCCGCCTATTTCTAGCTGTGTCCCGCCATTTTCTAGCTATGACCCACCCTTTTCTAGCTTTGTTCTGCCAATTTCTAGCTTTGTTCTGCCCATTTCTAGCTGTGACTCACCCATTTCTAGCTCTGACTCGCCCATTTCTTGATCTGACTTGCCCATTTCTAGCTAAACTCCACCAACATCAATGACATACATATTCGCAACAGAGTTATCAATTTTCATGACAGAGCTACATCAATTTGCTTGCACCATCAGCTAACATGTGACATATTTTATGATGACATCAGATACTAGTGACCGACCAGATCCATCTATTAGGTGACATTACAATACAAAACAAGTCAGCTAAGCTAGAAACCCGGCACTTGCTTACCCGTTCCATGGCATAATTAATGTGGTTGTATAATTCTTGCACTTCATATATTGCGTACTGGCCAGTCGCTGGAGGGTAAGGCAACGTCTCATAGCTGGGATCCCACTTTTGCAAATATAAGTGCTTGAATGATATAGTGTTACGCTCGACAAATTCAACAAAGTCTGATCGCATGCTTCCAAACATGGTTAACTGCAACACAAGAAATAATACAAATACTTAATACAGCAAGTACTCAGTAGTGTCAAGCACTGAAAGCAGCAGTAGTATGGTAGTAGTACTGTAGTAAATGATGAAGAAATTTAAATAATTGGAAATACGTCCATAAAACGTTTCTCGTGGATCAGTATTAGCATTTTAACAGTGATATATATCACTCTTAGCCCTTTAACACCCATAGCAGCCAAAAATGGCTTCTGCGGTGGTCTTAAGAAATGTTCATTGGCAGACCAAGACAAGACTATTTTTGAAAACTTACCACTGGAATGACTGGCTCAGTTATCGAGCCAGTCATTCCAGTGGTAAATCTTCAAAAATAATCTTGGTCTGCAATTGGGCATTTTCTACGAGAAAATCAAATTTTCTTCTACAGATTTGGGGGTTATAGAGTTAAAATGATAATATTGGCCCAAGAGATACGTTTTATGGACATAATTCTATATGCTAAGTTTATGTTATATATATGGCTTCATGGCATTCAAGAAGATGCAAAGAATAGATTCCACAAATTTATACTAAAAATACAAATACACATGCATGACATGTGACGGTTGAATCATCGTTTCGCATAGAAAGTAAGGTATTTAGTGTTTAGTGGCTGCTTGTTATTCATCAATAGGTCTGTATATTACTAACTTAAGTATTTCCCGCTTATTGAGGTCTATCCCAAAGTATTTCCCACATCAGGAAATTGCACCCAAACCTTGAGTCAGGGTACAATACATGTACTTTCAAAGTACATGTAACAGTACATGTATGTTCAAAATATTCAAAAGAGCACTTCCGACATCACACATGATGCATTGTATCTATAAGAAAAGGTTGAGAGTTAATGGACCTCAAATCCAGCTTTAGCTATGCCCCGCCAATCTCTAGGTAAGCTCCAACCACACCTCACATTGGGATCGATCGATCCCTGAACTCATTGACTATCAATTTCCAGAAAACTATACGGGTAGGCTGTTAAATATTTTGAACTATTTTGACTGGGCGCCAAGTCAAATTAATTTCAAAATATTCAACATCATTTTTATTAAATAGTAAAAACATACAATTCGTACAACGTTTATTCCGTCCACAATTAAGCGTTCGTCACGTACCTATCTATATCATTCATGACATCATTCTACACATCACATTGTGGATTATGACATCATGTGATGGATGAATAAACTGGAATGCAGGAAATGTAAATTTCCCTTTCTCCGAGATCTAACAATACTCACCATTCTGTTACTTCTGATATACAGCTGGCCTTGACAGCTGGCTCTAGGACTATAGACTTAGAAAGCTTTACCGACTCCTTGGAACCGGGTACTCGGCTCCCAACTGCCGAGTACCCGTCTACCATAGAGCTCATATTGTTTGCATAGCCACCAAACAAGAGAAATCCATGGCTTGCCTCCGTGGGGCTGGGAGGCTGGATCCGCAACAGAATGGTGAGTATTGTTAGATCTCGGAGAAAGGGAAATTTACATTTCCTGCATTCTCCTTCGATCAATACTCACCATTCTGTTACTTCTGATATACACCAGATTTGGTCAGTAACCTGGTGGGAAGGGGCAAGCCATAAATGCTACTTTTGCCCCTTGGAGAAAGAGTTAGACTTAAAACTTGACTAACGGAGACCTAAAAATGACCGTCAAGTTAACGGAACCGAATCACATTCGCATCACTGCCCCCCACCCCCTTCTTCTCCTAAGAAAAGGGAGAGAACTCACGAACATGTATCTCGCCTGAAAACACAAATATGCCAAGAGGGTTAACTGCTCCTTGCATATACACATGTATTAGCCTGGGAATGAGCATGAATATATAAGATGAATGAACATGATATATAGACATAATACAAAAAACTCTCAATCTTGAATTACCTCATGATAAATGGACTCCAGACATACCGCCTCCAACCATTCACTGGTCCGGCCATCAGTGACACAATCTGGTTGTCATCCTCTCGCTCGACCATGTCTGCTTTTAAATTCTTTTCTTACCAAAGTGAAAAAAGGGAGAAGAGCAGTGTGGTCACGTAACTATCGTTTAAAAACAGCTAAAGCGAGTGGATTGGCTGAGTCTGACACATCCCTCATATAGTAATCCGTGAATGAGGACTCACAGTGCCATTGTGCAACGGCCATGATGTCCTCTAATGGAACACCACTGTAAAGGGCGGTCGAGGCGGCTATTTCACTAACATCGTGTGCCCTTGCGCCTTGCACCTGGTGCCCAGTCGCCATCTCATGAGTAGTCTGAATGCATTCGACTACGCAACGAGAGATAGTATCCATGGATGCGGCGCCATAAGGCTTCTTATGACAGATCCATAGATGTCTATCGTTCGACCGTAACGAGTCAGTCCGTTTCCTGTACTTAGTCAAAGTACGGACCGGGCACCAGACACCGGCATCACGATCAAACCTTGTTAACTTCGGTTTTATGATCGGTTTGCCGGGATATCTCAAAGATTGATTCTTTGACATAAACTCTGCTCTTGGCAGAAGATGCAGACCCTCTCCGGAGACAATAAATCGGTCCCTCTCTGCCGAAAGCGCATGGATCTCACTGCACCTTCTAGCTGAGGAAGCTGCCAATAGAAAGACCGCCTTTAGAGTCAAATGCTTTAGACTAGCCGAACGCAACGGTTCGAAAGGGTGCTTGGCCAGTACATTAAGCACTAAAGATAGACTCCAGGCTGGAATGACTACCGGTTGTCTCGGTTGGAGATTGCTCATTCCCTTCACCATCACAATTAACTGGGCCACCTCTGGACTATCCCTGAGACAAGGGATAACTGATGCCAAAGCTGACTTGTATCCAGCAATTGTGACGGGAGCTAGCCCTGAAAAGAACAGCTAACAGAGAAAGTCTGCTATTTGCCGAATAGTGGATTGAAAGGTATCAATACCCTTTTCTTCACACCAGTCTGCAAATCTGTTAACCTTGTTGTTATATGACTTGAAGCTTGACCTCCCTCTCGCAGCCGCGATGAAATCATCAGCTTGTCGAGAAAAGCCTTCCGACGTAGAACGTTGTTTGATAACATCCACGCAGTCAATTTGAACATTTCAGGACGCTCGTGTAGGAAGCGCCCCTTGGCCTGGGAGATTATGTTCGGAATCTCGGGCAACTGCACTGGATTTTCCACCAGCAGATCTAGCAGATCCGTGAACCACGCCCTGCTGGGCCAATACAGCGCTATTAGCAGGACCAGACACGGTTCCTCCCTGATCTTCACCAATACCTTCGGCAGAAGAATGGTGGGTGGGTACGCATAAGCGTGCATCCCCCTCCAGCTTATCGCCAGAGCGTCTGTATCGACGG